>CAJHNH020000550.1:0-52500 GCA_905116865.2 Candidula unifasciata
TCCCAAATTTTCTTTTCCCCTCGCCGACAGAAAAAATTTTCAGAATTGCCCGTTGGACGTCAGTGAGTACGTCTTTTTGCAGAATTGGGGGTTTGGTTGCAAAACCGGGGAAAAATAATCCCCAAATTTTTTATACAGACTTTTGGTGCCCGTGTTCAGGCCCGGGGGCACTAAAACTCAATTTAGTCGGGTTTCCCGTGAGCAATTCATTGGTTTTACAAGTCGCTCTTTTTCTTTACCAGCGAATTTTTTGGGGAAAAAAATTTTTTTCAACCCACGAAATTTAAAGGGCCTTTTTTAAAAACGGGACATGGAAGGGACTAAAATTTGCGGGCCATCAAAATGTAATTTCTTCCATAAATTTGAAAACCCCAAAAAAAACCTGAAAAAAACGTAGCCCCCAACTCTATCATTTTGGGAAAAAATAAAATTTAAAGGTTTAACTAGGGAAAATTTTCTCAAAAAATTCAAGATTCCCCCTTATCTTTTCCTTTTTTGGGCAAAATCGATAAAGATGGGCTAACCCCCATCTCGAAAGGGTTTCCCCGTACTCCTACCTACTATTTAGGGTTTAAACATTAGCAGGTGCATTTCCCCGGCCATACTTTAGTGCCCCCCGACACAACCAAAAAATACAAGGGATCCGGGAAAATTGCCGGGGGTTTCCCAATACTGCCCGGTATTAATATCTTCTTTTGTTTTCTGTTTTTGCCCAAACCCAACTGGTTCCATTCAGTTTGTATGAAAATGTTTGGACCCAAGTCTTATGGTATTTTTAAAAAAATTTCTGAATGTCTTCATGGGTTTGGGGAAAAAAAAACCTATTATCTGGGCCGTCTGTCCCCGTCTGTCTGTCTGTCTGTCTGTTTTTTTTCTGCGTCTTTCTGTCTGCTGTCTGTCGTCTGTCTGTCTGTCCCTTTGGGCTGCCCGTCGTTTGGGCTTTTCTGTCTTTCGTCTGTTGTCTTTTAAAAAAATCTTCGGTCGTCTGTCTGCCTGACGTTATCCTATCTACTCTACTCTACCTCTTCTATCTACTCTACATCTCTCTATCTTCTATCTATCTATTCTATCTACTCTATCTCTATCTATCTATCTATCTACTCTACATCTAATCCTTCATCTATCTACATCGATCTCTCTATCTACGCTATCGATCGATCGATCTATCATCTAGCTCAATCTCCCTATCTATCTAACTATCTACTATCTTCTATCTATCGGATCTATCTATTCTATCTACTCTATCTATCTATCTGAGCTACTCTATCTATCTATCTATCTAGTCTATCTATCTATATCTATCTATCTATCTATCTATCTACTTCTATCTATCTAGATCTATCTAATCTATCTATCTAATCTATCTAATCTATCGATCTATCGAGCTATTCTATCTATCTATCTATCCTAATCCTATCTATCTATCATCTATCGATACTACTATCTATCTATCTATCTATCTACATCGGAAAAATCAAGATAACTTGGTACTATCTGTTCCCCCATGTTTAAAACAACTTGTCATGTCTTCTTCGTGTTCACCACGAAAACTCGGGCCCGAAAGTTCGGGTTGTTGATTCACTTCGGGACTTATTTTTCCAAAAACCTGAGGTCGGGAGTCATTTATGTTTAGTTTTTGTTGTGTGGGTTTTGGGTGTGTTGTGTTTTTTTTTTTTTTTTTTTTGGGGGGGGGAGGGGGAAGGGTAAAAAGATTCATTTATTTTTTTTTTTTCCCCTCCATTTTACTGCCGCCCCTAGACTAACACCCCAAAAAAGTTTCCCCATCTTCCCGTCGCGGCATTAATTCGTTAAATTTTATTCTTGTCGTCCGTGGGTTCCTTTGAAGGTTTATGTGGTTTAAATCTTTTTTGCTCATGTGTGTCTTTTCTAAAGCCTGTCTATTCCCCAAAGTGGAGCAACTAATAGCTAGGGCCACGAGCAAAGCGCAGGGGGATGCGGAAGCTGCTCTCGGGACCCCCATCTAGTTTACCCCAAACCACCCGCGTTGGGGGCGTGTCGGATACATTTGGCGTGGCGGTAGTCGCCCGGAAAAACCCCAAATAAGTCGCCGGAAATCTTTAACTAAAACGTGACTTAGGTTCTGGGTTTTTTTTTGCGGCCCCTATTTTTTTTTTCGGTTTTTGGAATAGCCAAAAAATTATTTCAAGGTAAGGGTCAAACCGTTTCAAAACAAAAGATAGCGGATGGGGTTTCGGCTACGTTTTTTGGGTTTCCCTAAGTGTAATTTTTTGGGAGACTCCGAAGTAAATTTCAAAGTTAGCACGTTTCGCCCAGGTGGGCACCATTTAATAAAGCAGTCTCTTAAAAATCGACAGTTTGAAAATTTTAAGTTTCACGTATTACTGTTGAAAAATGGGAAAAAATTTTAAATGTCAAACGTCACTATAAAAAAAAATCAAAAGGTGCTTTAAAAAACGAAGGGAATATCCGTGAGTCTTTCCTTTTTTTCTTCTTCTCTGTCCGCTTTACCGGTCGTAGCTCCGTTTTTTAGGGTTTTTTTTTTGTTTTTTTTAAAGCTTTTTCTCGGGGCAAATTGGATTTTCTCCAAACCCCCCCTTTTACGAATGTGGGAGGGATCATGTCCTCCCTTCGGGAATGAAACATTACGCTCAGTCCGTAAAGGGGTAACCAAACTTACCTGTAATCGGCCAAAATTCAATTTTGGACTCCCCCGACAGATAGTCCCTTTACTATAAAAGCCTTTATTGGCCCAATTTTTTATTCACTTTTTCTGGTTGTTTTAAACAAAACTCCATTTTTTAATGTAATATCTTTGATATATATTAGAGAGTTTTTTGAGGTTTTTTAGAAACCGATGAACCCCTTTCCCTGTATACGGGGATTTTTCTTTTTTTCCAACGCCTGAAGTGCGTAGTGACGCCATTCTTTCTTCCCGGGTTCCCCAACGTCCAACTTTCCCAATCAGCCTGTAAAATTTCAATTTCCGGCGATTTGGAAGTCTCAGTTTTTCATATTTTTGGGGTGTTAATTATATTTACGATTACCAAAAATGATGTCTGAAAGTGCACGCTGAGAGGTTTCTAGGGGCTGTGGTCACACATAGTTCGACCTTTTCTTCATCGCTAGAGAACGGATTCAAACGTAGACCTTCCCCTGTACGACTAAAAAGCCTATGCCCAAAAAAACCCACCCAACTGGTAACCAAAACCTTAAAGTGTGTACTTTTAAAATAAATATAGAATTTGTGCTACAAAAAGGGGCAGAATTAGGTCAGGATTTGTCGGCCATTTGGTGGGGTGGGGTTTTTTACCCAGATCAAAGAATGAAAACGGGCTTTGGAGTCTGAGGAATAAAAGTACGACGTAAATTGGGGGTCTGTGTAGAGGGGGGGGAGAGAGAGAGGATATATTTTTTAGAACACTCTACTATCTCCACGTATATCTGACTTCCCTTTTCGCACTAAACAACAGATGAATATGGGAGACTTGGGTCTCCTGGGGCTGGAAGGCATTCTGGGAAAAACAGGGGGCAGGGGGGAAAAAGCAAATGGGGGTTGATGCTGATGCTTGTTCTGTCTTTCCTGTCAAGATTTACCCCCTTTGGGGATACAATTCGAGTTATTTTTTTTACAGGATAATCCTTTGTGAGGGGCTGCAGAATTTTCACATCCAACCAACACCCTCCAAACCCAAATAAACCACCCATCTACCCACCGCTAACACCTTAAGGTTTCCCGACTCATCACTATTGTGACTTTTAACTCAACGCCTACCATGCTAAGCTTTTGTTTGGGCTTTCCAAACATTGTGTGTCCTAATGGTGTAGAGACTTTCTAAATACCCCTATGTGTGTCCTCTAGGTGAGTACTCTCTTACTACTTGATCGGGGGCAGAATTCCCAGAATCAAAGCGTCGAATCTCCGGGGCTGAGGGGGCATCATAACAGAAAGAAGAAGCTAGTTGATGCCCGATTTGCTTGTCCCACAGCTCCATTTTCCCAAAATGACATAGAGTCATTCCAAGACCTCTGTCTTTTTAGTATCTTTGGGATCAGACTTATATTCTGAATTTTTCCACTGTGCTGGGGGAAAACCCCTTCTTTTTAAGTATATTACACTGATTTTATTTATTTTCATGGGTGACTTAGGGGTCTTTTTTTTTCACCTTTTTAAGTGTTTAGGGTGTGTGTAGTATCTTCATTATATGTGTTTAAATGGGTTATGATAAGAACTATCTAAACCCGGGGGGTTTTTTTAGTAAGTAGGGGGATGTCCCCCAAGTGTGCCTAAAATATTTTATTCATATACGACATATTTTGTATGCCATACTTGAGTTGCCCTACTCCAGAGATAATGGGGGTATATTGGCCAGTGGGGGGTCCCTTAGACCAATGGCCAAAAGCTCACTAATTTCTCTGTGGGTGTTGGGTTTTGAAGGAGAAATCCTTACATTAGGGGACGCGACAAGTGGTAAGTGCTCACCCCATCACCCCCCCCCCCCCTTTACCCCCCCTCCCCCACACCTACCCTCCTTTTGTGATTTTGTTTATACAATGGGGCCTAGGACCAACACAAGTCTGAATAATCAGTGATGCCCAGAGGTGCCACTCCAGTCTCTTGGTCTTCTTCGGTTAGACAATATCCCTATACAGTTGCATTATCTTTTCAGGGGTTTCATTGTCATAAAATTTTTTTTCACACAGTTTCACTTTTGTGCCAGGGTGTACGCACATGGTGAGGGTTTAACAATCCTACAGGCTTGTAGACAAGGTTATTGGACACCAGCAATAAAAAACAATGATACACTAAGTGTCCGATAAAAAGACCATGAGAGAATTGAGCGATCTTTGACAATCGGCTACCATAACCAGATTGCAAGAACAAGTCAAAATTGGGTGAGGCCAGACAAGAGTGCTAGGCAGGACGCCAAAGAAGAATGTTAATCCCACTGGAGGTTGTCAGCAGATACAAGCTTGAAGATATACCAGAAGGACTGATGCAGCACTTATAGACTAAATGGATCCATGTGTAGTGCAGATAATCTACTACTAACCAGAACACGTTGAAGTAGTTTTTTGCAGAAAATGGACACGAGGTTGGTTGTTCGTATTGGTGAGTACCTTGTGCATTAATACTGTGTTGTGCCGCCAACTTGTAGTGGCTGACCGCTTCCATAAACGACAAATTGCAATTCTTGTGGCGACTGTTGGTGTTGGCTGCTCTAGCGGCTGTCTTATATAATTAAAATGTGTTCCTGTTTCTAGATTTCGCCAGAATTAATTGTTTATCGACTAGTTTTAAATCTAGCAGTGGGCGAAGATATTGACATCTGATGCATTAAGACTGGCCCGGCCATTGGGACAGTTAGCGCCCCCCCCCCCCCCCGCCCTCTTTTTCCTTCTTCTCTTACAGCATAAGGCAATCCTAGTTAGCACAGTTTAATATCTCATACAAAGCATGTTCATTCCCAGCCTATGTTACCAGTGACAGACGTGGTCACTCACAACAAAACATAAAAGAAAATTAGTAACCATGGAAATGACGTGTCTGAGAAAGATTGTAGGAGTGACGAGGAGGGATTTAAAAAAAGGAATGAGGTCATACCAGATCAAGCTGGCACAGAACCAATTCTAAATTACATAGAAAGACAGCAAATCAAATGGTTTGCCCACTTGGAGAGAATGCCTTATGATACTATACCATACAAGGCATATAACAAAAGAGGAGAGGGACGTAAAGCACGAGGTAGACCAAGAACAAGGGAAGATAACAACAGATAAACTCCACAGCACCATGGACGAAGCAGGACCTACTATATCCATCGACACACGAAGCGGTAAAAGATGACGTAAAGAAACAGAAGAAGAAGTGTGTGTGTGTGTGCGCGAGTGTGTGTGTGTGTGTGGGTGGAAAAGAAAAAAAGGGGCGGGGGGGGGGGGGTTATTTCCTGGAATTTTACACTGGCACAGAAAGGGGCAATCAGAGAGTCAGCAGTTTGTAATGAAGTTCAAATGTTCACTGCAGACTAATTGTAATGTTCAAAACAAGATTAAAACATAATAGGTAATATTACATAAACAAGATGGCTGAGAAAATAAAAGAAAGTAAAAATGATATATTTAGTACTGGACACATCTGCGTGTAAAGCATCCATGTCAGCATCGACAGAAGCCATTGGCTTTATTTCTCATGTCATCGAACATTTTGTGCCAGTGTCGAAGTGTCTTTGTTCTCCTTATTACATTAGATTTTTCTTGGACAAATCTTAATTAACTGGTTTCTAAGTATTCTTATTTGTAATTGTAACATTGCCTATTCATGTGATGAGCTGATCATGATTTTTCTAGATGCAGCTTTCACCTGTCTTTTGTGATTGTGATAATGTGAAGCTAACATTTCGTTTGATTTTAGACTGTTTTCGTATGTTTTTCTTGTAAAATGCACGCTCAATTTAGTCTTCAAAAAAAAAAAAACAGCTTTTGTTAACACAGGATCTAACAAAGTTTAAGTACAGAGTAATAAGCTCTTGATTTACAGGTTTCGGGGTCCCTTTGTAGAGAAAAATAAAAAAAAAATAGATTCACTGCCAACCCAAAAGCGTATCGCAAAAGTCGACTAATTGGGAGCTTCCTTCGAAGTTGGAGTACATCTGCCTAAGAGGCAAGGCATACAAATGTGTCAGATCTGTAAAAGGGATGTGCACGCAATGTACAGGTTCTGGAATAGGATATAATCCATAAGAGGACGAACAACCAGAACTTTCAGAGTTTACAGCCGGTGCACGCGAAGAAGAAGACTCAAGCTTAGGACGTAACCAGCAGAGAGACAGCTTTTTGACAAAGTGACCTTATTAACAGCAGGTAAAACAAGATCAACACAATGATTCCGAAAGCATTGGAACAGAGCTGCAGTGTACAGTCAATCGGGTTTATCATTCAAGGCTAAACAATGAAAGAAAACTACACATACATCTCTAACACATTCTGTTAGTCAGCCTTAGACTAATTTTCACTAATTCCCTGTTTCTAAATTCTAAGGTGTGTTCCTAACTACATCAAGCAAGCTTGTCTGACATTTTACTTTAGTAAAAAATTGATGCATGATAAAGCAGTCGTGGTTGCGGCCTTGTGGGAGATCATGTACAGTTCGGAGGCGCAGATGCATCACTCAGATGCATCACTAGTCTGGTGAGATGAATGCAGCGGGGAGTGAAGAGGGGTTCTGGCCGATGCTCAAGGTTCAGAGGAATGGAGAGACGGACGTTTAATCCGAGTGCTACTGGCACCATTAGAATTGGAACTCTGCGCTGGTTGCTGAAGATGGGGACGGAGCACTTATTGGAATGTCCCGAGTGCTGTGATGTCGGTTTTTGAATCAACTCAACTCAGCTCTACTTATCTTAATTTTACTTCAGCATTTTTACAAAATTTGGACAACAAATAAGTTATGAAAAGACAGATATACTGTAGACACATAAAAAAAAACCAGGTTAAGCATATGAAAAACTAGAGACAATAGGATTTAAAGCAACAGATTAATGCTACCTATGTAGGTAGTTACATTGATAGTCAAGGACACAAACAGACATAAATTATTACACACATTGGCAAGGTATCAACAATTTGAAAATCTTGAACAAAATGTAGAACTCTAAATTATATAGTTTTTTTAACGAAGCTGCGTATTTTCACTTTTCAAGTTATTTCAGTTGTAATTTGTGCCAGTGAAATCTGGAGAATTACTGAAGTGATGGAACGAAAGTCAAATGTGTGCGATAACAAGTGCCTGAGGAAAATGCCGAACATAAAATGGGATGAACTCGAAAAAGAATGAATTAATAGAAGAAATGTCCAGGTAACCACTAGAATCTACAGGCATAAGACCCCCCCCCCCACCCCCTTTCCATGACTGGACCGCACAACTAGCGATTAACACCCATAATACAATGTGCCACTATTCAAATGAGAAACCTACACATGAAAGTCTTTGTTCAACCGTCATGTTATATTAGGGCCCCCGACGGGAGAGCCAGGGTGGGGTTTTGAAATAACACCAAAAAATTGCGTCACGAATTGGGGTATGACGGGAAACAGAGGAAGTGAAGAAACGAGGACGACCAGTGTTGCCACTTTGGATGTTTTACATCCAGATTTAGATGTTTTCCCTTGCATTTAGATGGCGTTTTTGTTTAAATGGTAGATGTTTTCTAGATGTTTTTTATTTGGAGTAAATTTATCTATTCTAGCCTAATAAACAGGATGAAATTTGACCTCTTAAATACTATCTTGACAATAAAATTGTGCCTGATAAGAGTAGGAAAAGGCTGTTATACTGATCAGCTCCCTGTTTGGATATTAAAAGAAACTGAACAGCTAAAGCATACCAGAGTCATTTTGGATCTGAAGCTTCAACTTCATCATCCAAGCTACTAAGTTTATCCTGTGGATCTTGTAATTTAGACTTCAGTGAAGATGAGGACATGATTCTATAGAGTAAAGTCATATCAATTGCTATGTAATTTGTTACTCTTTCCATTTGAATATTTTTTCTAGATGTTTTTCACGCAAATTTACATGTTTTTAGATATTTTTTTTACTCCGCTTTGGATGTTTTTTGTCAAAGAAAATTGGCAACACTGCCTACGGCGAACGTTGCTGTGTGAGGTGAAAGATGCTGAACTTGATTACATGCATGATATCGAGCTCTGTGTGGCATATATTGGCAAAACAGACGGTATATGTGAACCAGCGTCTTTGCACACGGTTATAAACCATGGGTGCTCTGCCACCAGCACGGATAGCTGATAAAAAACTGTCCGCCTGTGTCACTATCCACACTTAACTCCGTAGCTACGGCGACGTTCCTCAAATGTCACATATATATATATATGTGTGTGCGTGTGTGTGTGTGTGTGTGTGGGTGTGTGTGTGTGTGTGTGTGGGTGGGTGGGTGGGTCACTATCCACACTTAACTCCGTAGCTACGGCGACGTTCCTCCAATGTCACATATATATATAATGTATGTGTGTGTGTGTGTGTGGGTGGGTGGGTGGGTGGGGTGTGGGTGGGTGGGTGGGTGGGTTTGGGTGTGTGTCTGTGTGTGTGTCTGTGTGTGTTTGTGTGTGTGTGCGTGTGTGTGTGTGTGTGTGTATGTATGTGTGTGTGTGTGTGTTCCATCTACTCTTAAAACTTTGTCTATGCTTTAATTATGCTTTTTAGAACGAATCAGTTTCAAGAACATTGATTCCTCTATATCATTCAGTCTCTTCTTTCATTTTCAATATTGATATTACTTGTTCTTTCTACAAACATTAATTATATGAATTGTATAATTTAGATCTCAAAACGACAACAGATTTAAAAACAGATAGCTGGAGCTAATGAAAAAAAAAAAAAATCCACTTACATGTTGCACTGAACATCCTGGCAAAGTTCACATTTTATTATCCAAACATGCATAGACATCTGGTTACATTCCATGAACTTGGCTTTTTTGGCTGCTTACTTGGCCAAAAAGCAAATCCACACTGAAGCTGCAGCCCACAAGTGGCCTTGTCTGGGACAGTTCAAACAACAGGAGAGGGGTACGGAGCATCTTATGATTGTTTTCAACACGGGCAGACACTGAGAAAGTTAGAACCATTGTTGTAGTTGACTCAGAGCAAAGAAAGAACTGTTCTTTAGTTGGTTAACATACTATCTTTAGTTATAGAGGGTGTTTGTTTACATGCTGCAGTACACAAGGAAATGAAGAGTACTGGGGAACCTTCAGGCTATAATGAAAGTGGTTTCTACGGGCAATATACTATTGAATCGTTGTACGATCAATGCCTTGATCTATTAGTATGTTCGATACAGAAACAACTTTGTCGCTGGTCTAAAGATTCGCCTAGTATTCTTCATTTCCTCCAGCTGGGCGGGAAAACGAAAACAAAAAAAAAACATTAAAAATAAATAAAAAGAAGCATAGAAGAGGGAGGGGAAGCCGAAGGCGAAGAAACAGAAAAAGAAGGAGGAGGAGGAGGGAGAGGAACAAGAAATAAACCGACAGTTAAGGGAAGAAAATATTATACTGCATTTAATTGCTAAATCATTTAAAAAGTAATCAGCAAAGCAAAACCATGTTATTCAATATCAAGCTATTCAGTCAGATCACTGCTAAGTTCATTTTTTATAACCCCATCAATCCATACGTCATTATAACCATTATAAATGTATTGTTCGGAAATTGTGCAGTAGTCTCCCCCAATGTAGAGCATATCCATTCAATAGATCTTACTGCAATAATTATCGATGAGTCTCATTGCTAAACTACATCAAGAGGTAAGAGATCAAATGGTTTGGAAATATGATAATACAAAGACAAGACAGTGCATATCAGAGAGTTCTGTGATTAGGATACAACAAAAGTAGAACTAAAGATCGCCCATGCAAGCGGTGGAAAGATGGTACATTCGAGGTCGTGAATAGTAGCATCTAGGTAGCCCACACCAAAATCTCTTCCAAACCTGACATTGAAAAGCAGATCACCGTCTATGTAGAAACAAGTGGGGGTTGGGGGGGGGGGGGAGAGCTCTGGGGCGAGGGGGAAGTCATATACATTTTGTTCAAACGCGAATACACAAAGTATAAGAATTAAATAAGTATTCGGCATCACCAAAAAAGTATCGAAATATGAAACAAATGTTCTGTAGAACGAGAAATCCTCAGAGAGACATTGATGAGAGGGGTGAGAAAGCCAGACTGGGCTGCATACGCAATAAATAAGTTATTGCATGTAAGGGGAAACAGAGAAATCAACTGGAGCATGTGTAACAATTGTATGTTACTTACAGATATATAGATAATCATGGGGGTTGGGGGTTGCTGTTTTTTTAATTCATGTACTTTTGAAATAGATTTTGTACTTTCGCAAATACATAAAGTATAACAATTGAATAGCAAAAGAGTACCGAAATGAGGGGGGAAATGTTCTGTGGAAGTAAGAAATCCTCAGACAAACGTTGATGAGAGAGGTGAGAGGGGCCGGTCTGGGCTGGATCTCCGAAATAGAACCGAAGTAGTTTTTGTAGAGCACGCAAACTAACATTCGGAGGGAAAAAATACGCGTGAGGTTTTAACCAGGGCTGCCAATGGGATTTTTTTGAAAAACCCAGCTTCGCTAAACAAAAACCCAAGCAATGCATAGACAATGAACAAAACCAATAAAAAAAAAAACCAGATTGTTAAAATGTACAAAATGTATAGTTACGAAACGAAACATTTACCACTTTTATATAAGGATATTTTTAAAAAAAAACCCCAGATTTCCCTGAGGCCTCGAAGAAAAACCCAGATCTGGGGGAAAAACCCAGCATTGGCAGCCCTGGTTTTAACGGGTTTTACGGGAGCTTAATCCTGTCAGTTCGTGTCTGACAGTGAATCAGTATGTTTAAGTCAGCTCTGCTAAGCTGAAAGCTGCTTTCTGAGCAGCAACCGGTAAGTAAAGTCAGAAAGGCAAAGAACCCTTTTCCACGCCTTCAGGAGTATAGGGCATGCAGGGCTAGACCTGTGTTTTATAGACTAATTAACTCTTGGTGGGTTATGTGGTAAGCATCACACCGGCCGCCTTTACTTCACAGGACGGCTCCTGGAACCCACTCAAGGCTGGGTCAGCCTGGGAGTCAAAGTCATATTTGAAGAAAATGTCAGGCTCCGTCAGAACCCGAACCCACGACCTTCCATTCTGCAGGTGAGAGTCTAGCCTTTACACCACAGCGAGGCAGCAGCTAGTGCTCTCGTCTGCTGCCTTGACATGTTGTACTCCTGTGAGCCGCCAGGGCGCTGATTCTGTATATTGTTCTATTGGGTATGCTGATCGTTAGTGATTATGAAACCGCAAAAGACCTTGTGTTTTATAAGGGTAAGCACCCTTTAACGCGCTTTTCAGGCGTATTGGGTATATAGGGCTAGACCTATATTTTTTTTTACCAAACGTCCCTTGGTGTGTGATGTGGTTATTATAACGCCATCCGCCTTTACTTCCCAAGACTGTACATGGTACCCACTCAAGGCTGGGTCGACCTAGGAGCAGGGTCATTTTTTTTAATACAAAAAAAAATCTGGCTCTCATCAGGAACCGAATCCACGATCTTCTGATCCGCAGCCGAGCGTCTAGCCTTTTGACCATGTCGGCTCCCAGTGTTTTATGATGCAATATTATTTATTTGCCAAATGTAAAATGACATTAGCTTCCAGGTAGACCCAGCCTTGACTGGGTACCAGGTAGAGTGCTGGGAAAGTAAAGACGGACGGCCCGATCTTGACCACATCACTCTCCGTTTGCCGATTGGTCTATAGAATACAGGTCTAGCCCTATATGCCCAGTACACTTGAAGACGTAGGAAATTGTCCTGTACTTACTTACTTACTTAATTACATTAAGAGTGTGTTTGTAGGTTGTATTTAACTCTGTAGCTAAAAGGAAAATATCACTAAGAAGGGTCACCAGTCCGTATTGGTAATGACTTAGCTGCATGGTGGGAGTTTCCCTGGTCTTGTTTGATTCCACTACTGGAAGTGTTTTGATTGGCATTAACGGGCAAAACAATGTCACAAACTCTGAAGTAAAGGGAAAAGCAGGTATCACAACACATTTTGCAATGTTCAGTCTCTGAAGGGCTCAGATGGCTGGGTCACACTTGCAGAATGGAGTCTCTAAGGGCATCTTAAACAGTGAATTACAGATGAGTAGAAAATGATGAGGATGGTTTGTGCTTTCAAATAAAAATGTGTCCTGGACATGACTGATACAGGTTTTGAGGTAGATTCGTGGTTACAAAATGTCATGGACCGTGCTGAGTGGAAAAAAAAGGGGGGGGGGGGGGGGGGTCAGGAGGGGCATATTAATAAAGGAGAACATGACTGAATAAAGTATGAGAGCTTAGCGTCAAAGAAAAAGCACACCAAATACTTTTGATGACAACAAAGGTCCTGAAATCTAATGCTCTAATTATGGAAGACTTACTTTAACGCGGGCAGCTCTTGCTAGCCACACTCGCCATCGTTATGGTCTGTGATTATCACACGTCCCCATATCGTCTGGAACGACGGAAAGGGTTAAAAAAAAAGCTGGGTTGTACAGCAAGCAGTCTGAATCCTACAACAGTGGTGCACATGTTGTCTTCTGAAAGACCATGGCTGCGATGGTTGACTTGAATAACGCTATATCATGTTGTCACATCGTGCATATCGTATCATATTGTAGTGTGCGTGTGGTTTATGGGAATACATTAGTAGTGACGGTTGTGGCTTTGGAGTTGTACAGATTCGTGCTGCTGTGTCGTCACTGCTCGCTCTTCAAATAGGAACCGAGTATATCTCATACAGAAATGTAGAGAAAATTGTACATAGATACATACAGATATGTGAATGTTTGTCTTTATCCTAAGTTTTGTCTGCAGTAGTGAAATCTCAAGACACGCGAACAGCAGTGACGAATAAACAGCAAAGCATGCCAATGAATAAAAGGGTTAATCAATTAGTTAATGGTGAAAGAAGGATAGATAAGTTAACAGTAAGCTAATAAGTTTGGAAGCGAATGAAAGAAATTAGGCCGGAAGCATCAAGGGCGGGATAGATGAGACAACAATAAAAATGTTTACTAGAAGGTAACAAAATAATTGAACAGCTTAACAACAACAAAAAACGAATAATGATTCCAGAGAAAATATATTTATGCGAAAGAGGTGCATGGCTATTACATTGCACATATCTGGGTGAAACGGAAAATGGAAATGATACATTATTCCAGAGCAACTAATCAAAGATGAGGTGGGAAGGGGGAGCGTGTTGCCAGCATCCTCTGCCCTATTATGTTGCGGGGAGACAGAACAAGCACGGGGTATGGGATTAGAAAAAAGAGAATATCTGTAGCAAAAGAGATCACAAAGCAATCTTATTCGAGAGTTCAAGATTACTGAGGTAAAAATGAACAGCTGCGCAAAGAAAGGAACGCCCATTAAACGTTAAATTTGGTTAGGAAAACAGCACTGTTAGAATGAACATTGCATTCAGTATGTGTGAAGTGTTCACAATGGATCAAACTTATGGCATACGGGTAGTAACACATAAGTGTTCCGTTCTTCTATTAACTAAATATCTGAGTCCGAGGGTGCTCAGCAATGTGCACAGGCTCTGTAGCACCGGCGAATATCCTGAAATACTTTGGTTAGATTTTTAACTCTGTGACAATACGCTCGGTGACTTCAGAAGGTCTTTCCTTAACCTACTTTTATTCCTTTGTGTTTCGAAGTATACAGAGATAAATGGATTTGGGTACATCCTTAATCTAAGTAGACGATCATATCAAACACTACAACTTTTTCCCAGATGTTAAGTGTTAAGGTACAGAGATAAGACTGACCAAGCAGACTTACTGACTGGAGATTTGCACACCATCTGTTGGTGTCAGATATTTTATCTCCTAGCCAGACTTTTAGGAGCAGCTAACTCCGGCTAATTGTGGTTAATTCCCCCTGAGGTTACCTAACTCGACGGCAGGTCCGACGGTCACTATTGACACAGTGAGCGGAAAGTGTTGGCAGAAGAATTGACAAAGTCGGATTTTATTGTGATGACAGGTGAAGTAGACTAGAGGTGTGACTTAACCTATTAGCTCTGACCAGCTTAATTGAACCAGGAGATCCTAGCGTGGGAATTCAAACAATTGTTGTACAGTCACTGACTGACAGGGAATATACACCCACAAGGGAGGAGCTGTGATATCCCCTAATGAGAATGATTTTAGGCGTAATGTAGGAGGAGCTTGATAAAAGTTATAAAGGGGTGAACTATAGGTCTGGTAAATGAGATCCTGTCGAGCACATGCCATCTGTTGGGCTTAACCTAAGCTTGAGACAGAACTTTTGGCATCGTGGTTTCATTTTTCCAGGTAAGATTGAAATTAGGTTCCAATCTATATTTTATGATAGAGATCTGTCTTTTTGCTCAAGTGTGTCTTCATCACTTTGTAGTACTCCTAGGCGGACATTTCTTCATTCTCGTAGGGCACTGTCACATTGCTTTATTTCCCATTTGATAGTGTCATGAATGTTTTTCGGGCACATGTGTTTCAATGTTGTAAAACCTAAATGTTGTTGTTGCCATTAAAATTTAATGAACTATCATGTTTTTGAAATCACAAGCGTGAAGATAACTTTGGCAATCTTTTCACGTGTGGTTAATGTGAATCTGTATTACATACAGCTAACACACTGAAATGTGTTTAACTCTCGGGAGGCTAATGCGGAGATTGATCCCGGAGAGTAAATCCACGAGATTTGTTATTTGATTCGCCCTAGAACTATTGTTAGCATTCTGGGCGCGTCGATTGTTCCAAGCATAGATTCCAGAACTGGTTCTGTCTGACTGATTGTCATTTTGAGTCTGTACGAGAGATGGCACCTGACGTAGAAGACTTGACTATCATTACAGGACCTGTAGAGGAAGGCAGAAGATGTAACAGTTGGAATGTGAGACATAAGCCCTTCCAAATTGGACAGGAGTGAATGTGAGCATGAGGGAGAGATGAATGTTTTTTATTTCAATAAACATGCTTGATGTTTAGTATATAATATACATGCTTAGTGTACATCTAGAGCAGATACTACAAATATGCGCTTGTTTCTTCATTCTCCAGTTCCCACATTGGGCAGGGACTAGTAGGCATCCATTATTTGCCGACCGTCGAGTGTAACGACTGCAGAAAGCAGTGAGGACGACAAACTGGAAAAGATAGGCAGGGTCTCCAAGCCGAGAACTGTCCTGATGAGCTAAGTTATGTACAACTTTAATGTCATCTATAACATCATCCCAACTCTACTAGCCTAAAACAAGTTCATTTTTATTTTAGTCAGATTTATTAAATAAATCTTTTTTGATGTTTAAACAGAGTTAAGTAATTGTGTACTTAGGTTCAAGTGTCTTTGTGCATATTAGTTGTAATGCCAGGAGAGGAGAGCAGTCGGAGGGGTTAACTGAGCACCTGGATTATATCACAGTGGGTGTATCCAGAAATCTATCTATCCCTTCTCCTTCTCCTGTGGATACAAGTACAGCAACTTTCATTTCATGGAACGAGCCACTCGCTGTTTTCTTGGCTATCCAGGACTGTCTAGGATCATTATAGCTTAGATAATAGTCCAGTTTCTCACGTGGGTGGGCATTGTTAAGGATCAAACCCACACCCTCACTATATCAGTGTATTTACCCACGTGGGCGCACGACAAACTCCAAATTTTGTCCGGTCAGCACTGTTAGGCTACTCTTTTCGATTTCCAACTGCCGAGGAATTCTTGATGTGCGCAACAGTGCACACGGGCGTCCGATCTCACTACACAGAGACCAGGGATAGTTCATAGAAGTCCAAGTCCACGTGAAAAAATCCCAGCCCTTACCGGGGATTGAACCCGGACCCTCTAGCACTCGAGGCGGACACCACGCCTCGAGACCACGCAGCCCCATATTTGCACTAGGGACACACACAAATCATCGGGTGGCATTAGCAGAGTTGCTGGATGTTTGTTTGCAGGCCCGAAGGTCCATGTTCAAGTAGGTATACGGGCTGATTTTTGTAACAGTATATAGGTTAGTTAGTTGCGTATCCTTTACAGGACGTTGCAGAACCAACCCCAGCAGCAGCCCCTGGCTGTTGTGTGGTTTCTCTAGGCAAATTAACGTCCAGTAGTTTGCCATTGCTTACTGGACGGTCGGCACTCTCATACCACTGTCGAAACCATCGCAAGGCACATGGCCCGCAGCTGGGAACGAACCCGGCACCCTGGCATTACGAAGAACAGTATATAGACTTCACTAAAAACTGAAATACTACATATTTTTTATTTAGAATACAGTCGGCTGGGAAAGAAGAAAAATGCAGACAACCTACATGATCTACACATCGAGGAAATTGGCTCATAAACAGCAGTCTGTCCCGAAATCAGGTATTTTAGCCATATTATACGTTATGGTGGCCTGTAGAGAACGGGGATTTAGGGGTGGGTGGGGGGGTGGGGGTACAGTTGTAGAAAACGAGGCAGGGGCAAGCTCTTTGAAAGTGAATTCACGACACTAAAGGTGCGCTGATCATGAAAGTACACAAGGAAAACTTGTCTAGAGAACCATAGATTAAAGGAGTGCCGTGAGGAGAACAGTTTTCTGTAAAGGACTTCTGATTGATGACTCAAGACTCCCATGCTGACCCAGTCTAAAATGTATATATATATGGGGAACTTTTTAGGAAAATAAAGGCAGTCATTGTAGTGTTCACCTATCTAGTTCAATATAAACTGAATACTTCATCAACCTTATGAGAAGCTAATTGACCATGTTCATTTATCACACTTCATCAACCTTATGAGAACCTAATTGATCATGTTCATCTATCACATATAATCACATCAATACAAAAAAATAAAGGAGGCTGCAATTGAAATGTTACCCCAAAAAAGTGAAATAACAAAACACTAACTACGACGATGCTGCTCAACCTAATTGATCATGTTCATCTATCACATATAATCACATCAATACAAAAAAAAATAAAGGAGACTGCAATTGAAATGTTACCCCAAAAAAGTGAAATAACAAAACACTAACTACGACGATGCTTCTCAACAAAGTGGCAAGGAAAGACAAGAGTACACACTGCCAATTCTTCATATTTCGTTTCCAAATAACGAGTCTTATTCCTAGTTTTTGCAATAGATTTTCTTGTCATAAGTTTTTTGCATTTCTGTTCTATGTATGATGGACTGCATTACCTCAGGTTTTATCCTAGATGGCTCTCCGCAGAGCCACTGATCGCCTGCAACTGCGTTCCACAAAGCACTACTTCTTGGCTCTAGCAACGACATCCTTAGATCTCCGAAACAAATACACTTGCAAACCACAGAATCGCGTTAAAAATTCAGAGTTCGGGGGAAACTGCTTAAACATTCCTCCGCGGATAATCCTTTCCTTGAAACCAGTAAATTAAGCGAAGCCATTATATTGTTCCGGAAACCTTTAGTCGAGAAGGCTTATTGCTAATTCAATAGGCGGATATTTGTACACCCTTATATGGACACAATCTTCAGGTTCCATTATAAAGACGTTTCTGAAGATACGTAATATTGTAAATATGTATACCGCTTTATTTTTATTTTCAATTCTTCTTTTAAATTCTTACGTAGGTCCAAACTGTAAAACCTTATGGTGGTCTGTGTAGAGTTATGCACTATGTAGTGTTTCTGCATGTGTGTGTGTGAGTCTGTGGGTGTGTGTGTCTGTGTGTGTATATGTGTGTGTGTGGTTATGTGTGTGTATATGTGTGTGTGGTTATGTGTGTATGTGTCATTGTTGTGTCTGTGTGTGTTTGCGTGTATGTCTCTGTGTCTGTCTGTGTGTGTTTGTGTGTGTATGTCTTTGTTGTGTTTGTGTGTGCGTGTCGTCTGTGTGTCTGTTTGTATGTGTATGTGTTTGAATGTTATCTATGTGTGTGTATGTGTGTGCTTGTCTGTGCGTGTGTGTATGTCAGCGTGTGTGTATGTGGATGTCTGTGTGTGTATTTGTGTATGTGGGTGTTTGCTGTGTGCATGTGTCTCTGTATGTACTTACGTATGCATGTATGTGTGTATATGTGTGTGACATGCGTGTATATGTATTATATATGTATGTATGCGGCCGTATGTGTGTATGTATGTGCGTCTAAGTGAGTGAGTCGGCGTGTGCATGTGGGTGTGAGGGCGCGTGCGAGTTTGTTCATGCATTTTACTACCCATGCTTTTGTGTGTGTGTGGGTTTTTCCTTGATATTCATAATATTACTATTATCATATGAACATAACATGCCTATTGATAAAATACAACTGCTGTGTGAATGATAAGTGCTTGGAAGGGCCGAATGTAAGACAGGCCTGCCTGCCTAATTTATGACGCTTTAAAAAATAAAGTCCGTTCCTTCGTTCGTTAAGCGTGGATAGAAATGACAACCAACGTACACGGCATGAACTATGAGAAGATCTATACTCGATGTGTTATTTTTACGATTTCTTCTAAATTAGTTCTTTATCTCATGTTTTTAGTTTTACTACAGTTCACTAAAAAGCACTCTGCATCCATACAGGATGACAAAGACTCGTGATACTCATCAAGAGTTATATCGCAAACGGTTCCTTTCCTCGGTGCTTAACCTCGAAACTGAAAGTTGATAACCAAGACGACGACGACGTGCATGATAAAGTTTCAGGAATGTTTAATTCTTTTCCGTCTTCTTCATGTCGTTGTTGACACATAAGGTATTCACAAGTGACTTTCAGTGCTGCTGAACTGCTGCTCTTTAGTCTGCGATAGTTACCTGATGTCAGTTAACACTTTTTATTTCCCTTCCTTCTGTCATCCAGGTTTCTGTAAGTCGTCCACGACTGTTTAAATCCACTGTTCACAGGATAGCTAAAAGTTCGATGGTGATACCACTTTTCCATTCCCGTTGAATTTCTTCCTTGTACCAGATTTCTAATTGTGCTATAATTATTCCGTTCTAGAAAAAGAATTTAATTTTGAAACAAAAATATTTTTTTGATATCTGCTTTAAAAAGTCCATGCCGTGTGGCGATGGTAGTCATGTCTATCCACAACCTTGATGTCAGACGGTCCAGCATCTTTTCTCTCGGTCTCCCTCTGCCTCGCCTCCCCTCCAGCTTGCCTACTGTTACGATGTACCTCAGTTTTCTCCTTCCAATCACATGACCAAGGAATGTATGTCTCTTACTGACTTGGGCAGTCAGTTCTCTTTTTAAGTCAGTTTCTTTAAAGTCGTCTTCATTACTCTTTCTTATCTGTACAGTGTATTCTCATCATTCGTCTATAAAACCACATCTCTGCAGGTTCCAAATAAGTTTTCACCAATTTATCAACTGTCCATGATTGAGTTCGGTACATCAATATCAGATTTTTATGGCTTTTGAGAATTCTCTTTCTCTTCTCAGTTAACAAAGAACAATTGAATAAAATATTCTCCATTTTGTAAAATGCTGCCTGTGCCTGAGCTATTCGAAATTTAACTTCCATCCGATGTTATCAGGGTACCCAAGTACTAAAACATATAAACTTCGAGGTTTGCGCACCGACTTTGATTATGCATTTTATTTGTAATTACCATTACTTATGTTTTTCTGCTGTTCAAACTAAGTCCCTTGTTTCCACTTTCCGTTACAATAATATCCATCATTTCATATCGTCAGCATTTCACAGGTCGTTAACAATATGCCCACCAACCGCTATTACTGGCATAGCGTGTATGTATCTAATTTTTTTTTTCACTGTACAAATTGAATAAATCGATTGATAGTACACATCCCTGTCTAACGCCTTGTTTAATGTTTTGAAAAGTTTCAACTTGGTTTTCAGTTCTTAGGGCTACTTCTTGTTGCCAGTAAATGTTTTTTTTTTAATTATTATTATTATTCTTAGATCTTTGCCATCAATGTTAACGATTTCCAAACTCTAACAATGTTTCACTTTATCAAATGCCTAGTGTTAACAACAAAGTACAAATACATATCTCTGTTCATGTCAATAATCCTTTCTGAAAGTATTCTCACGATAAATATGGCTTTGTTTGTGCCTTTACGTTAAAAAAACCACATTGCTTTTCTCCAATATCTGGTTTAATTTTGCCCCTTATTCTTCTCATGATAATTATCATTATTATTTTAATGACACGACTCATTAAACTAATTGTTGTTCTCCACACTCCACAGCACTACTTGTTTTTGGTAAAGGTATTACAACAAATTTCAAAAGGTTACATGTCCACTTTTATAAATATTCAATAAGTTTGTCAAATCTTCTCAACTCTGTTCACCAGCAGCTTTTAATTACAGTAGAAACTCGCTTAACGAGCACCTCGCATAACGAGTAATTCGAATAACGAGCAAAACGAATTGTAAAAAAAATGACTTGCTTAACGAGCGACGTTTCGCATAACGAGTGGCGAGGAGAGGGGAAGTCCCGAATGGTGCGCATGTTACATCAGTCCGTGTTTAGCACTCGTTCCAATAGCATCGTAGTGTCCCTTGTGATCACACATTTTCTCAAACTTGTGTTATATTGTGATATATGTACATGAATCTTCCAGGCCTACAAGATGACCTCTGTGAAGAATTTAAGTTCATCAAGATCCAATTTCTGCTTTCCAACACCACTCCGTTACTCCAGCTCATGGACAAGCACGTTATTTCTAACTTTAAGAAACTCTATACTAAAGCACTCTTCGAGCATTGTTTTCATATGACTGAAGGGACCAACCTCACTCTCAAAGAGTTTTAGAGAAAAATCACCTCCACATCGTTGCCTGCCTCAAGATGATCGACAAGGCGGGAGAAGGGGTTACCAAGAGTATCTTAACTTCTGCCTGGAAGAAGCTTTGGCCGGAAAGTGTTGTCTATTTGTGATTTTGAGTGGTTCGAGACAGTGAAACCTGTAGTCAACGAGATTGGGTTTGTGGCCACAATCATGGGATTGTAGGTGGATAACAGTGATATCAAAGAGCTTGTGGAAGAGCACAACCAAGAGCTGCGTTTTGGAGGAAAGTTTGTCAGAAGAGGAGGTAACAGAAAAGCAACAATTTTCTGGCGAAATAAGAGAAATGCTGAAAGCATGGCAAACTGTTGCATCTTACATTGAGAAGCGTTGCCCTAATAAGGAAGTGGCTATGCGC
The DNA here is from genome assembly GCA_905116865.2 of Candidula unifasciata. NCBI lineage: Eukaryota > Metazoa > Mollusca > Gastropoda > Stylommatophora > Geomitridae > Candidula > Candidula unifasciata. The sequence goes on from CAJHNH020000550.1 coordinate 21,718, forward strand.
GTTACAAATTTATTTAATGAAAATGCTGTGTCGCATCTTCGCCAAATTTTGAAGCGTCGGCAAAAACACATCTCTGGACATCTTTCTAGTTAAAAAAAAAATAATAATAATTAGCTATGTATCATAATTATTTCGACTTTTTTTTCCTGCAAATCGAATTCGCATTCCTTGTGGGTTCGTTACGCGTTTGAAGAAAAGATTAAGGTGATCCACTCTCCTTAACAATATGTATATATTTTTCTTTGAATAAACGTTATACTTAGCATTTTGTGAGTATCTTTTTCGACATGGAACGTATTATCGTATTTTACATTAATTTATATGAAAAAAATTGTTTCGCATAACGAGTGTTTCGCTTAACGAGTATGATTCTAGAACGAATTATGCTCGTTAAGCGAGGTTCCACTGTATTTAATCGTGTTGTTATCTGGCCTTGGAGATTTTCTACTTGTGGTTTATAGCATCTTTAATTTCTGCTTTCAGTACTGGCAGTCATTCCCAATACTTATCACTTTCAATGTCTGGTCTGCTGTTATCATTGTATAGCTCTTTAATATACTCTGTCCATCTTTAAGTTACTTTCTCATTGTCAAATAATATTTCACCTTCATTTGTTTTCAAGCAACTACTTGTATATTTTATAAAACCTGACAGTTCTTGTATTCTTTTATACATGTCTTGTGTAATCGCTCTTTGTTCTTAATTTTTTTTATTTTTTTTTATTTATTATTTAGCCATCATTCTATCACTGCATTACTTTAAGTAAAATCTCTGAATGTATTATTTTATATTCATCTTGTTTGTGTTTTTTTTTTTTCCTTTTAATTTCCACCAGATTTTGAATTTCTTCTGTCATCCATTTTTTCTTCGCTATAATCTTTGCTTCTGGTAATATTTCTTTTGATGTATATTGTAAAGACTTTTTTAGCATTTGCCATTGTTTATCTATACTGTATAACTGTTCAATAGCATTGTATCTATTCGGAACAGTAATGGTGTATCTCTTACTCATTTCTTGATTTGCCAAATCTATCTTGGTATTTCTTGGAGCCCTTTTTAGTTTCTTTAAATCTATCCTTAGTTTTCAAATGACTGGCACATGATCACTGTCACAGTCTGCACTTGGTCTTGTTTTTACTGACAGCAAACTGAATCGGCTGTTTATAAGTTTGTAATCAGTCTGATCCGAAAAATATTTCCAGGGCTTATCCAAGTCCACAGGCCTCTAGTATGTTGTTTAAAAGTATTTTCACTTATCATTTTAGGTGTCCTAGCCCATTCAGCCAGTTTTTCTCCTCATTCATGTCTCTCCCCAAAACCATATCCCTTGCAATGTCTTCATCCTTTTCTTGCCCACCCTTTTGCAATAAATTCACCTAGCACTACAGTTGATTCCCTGGTTTTACACTGTGCTAAGGATATGTTTAGTTGTTTATAAAATGCATGCTTTCTTCCTCTGAACTGTCTGTCGTTGGTTCATAGGCCTATATAATATATATATATCTACTAATTTACCACTTGATTTTACTTATAGAACCCGTTCTTATATTGTCATGTATCCTTTTACTGATTTTGCTCTTTCTTTGTCCGAAATTATGCTGACACCCCTTTCAAGTTTTTGTCTACCTGAGTAAAGTATTCCATAGTCATCTGAATACATTTCACCTACTCCAATATGTTTTGATCTGCACAATTACAGGATGTTTATGTTCATTCTTTTTATTTCATTCTTCCTGTTTTCCAGTTTACCTACTTGCATGCTCACTCACTCACTCAGTTCTCGTTATGCCTAGTGGCACATGAGGCTTCAGAGAGGACTTTCCCTGCTTTCCTGTCCTGTGCAATCTTCAGTGTAGTTTTCCATGTTGTTTTTGGGCGCCCCTGTTTTCTCTTTCCCTCTGGTATCCATGTGAGATCTGTTTTGGCAGGTATATCAGAAGTCATTGTCATAAAATGCATGCTTTCTTCTCTGAACTGTCTGTCGTTGGTTCATAGGCCTATATAATATATATATATCTACTTATTTACCACTTGATTTTACTTATAGAACCCGTTCTTATATTGTCATGTATCCTTTTACTGATTTTGCTCTTTCTTTGTCCGAAATTATGCTGACACCCCTTTCAAGTTTTTGTCCACCTGAGTAAAGTATTCCATAGTCATCTGAATACATTTCACCTACTCCAATATGTTTTGATCTGCACAATTACAGGATGTTTATGTTCATTCTTTTTATTTCATTCTTCCTGTTTTCCAGTTTACCTACTTGCATGCTCACTCACTCACTCAGTTCTCGTTATGCCTAGTGGCACATGAGGCTTCAGAGAGGACTTTCCCTGCTTTCCTGTCCTGTGCAATCTTCAGTGTAGTTTTCCATGTTGTTTTTGGGCGCCCCTGTTTTCTCTTTCCCTCTGGTGTCCATGTGAGAGCTGTTTTGGCAGGTATATCAGAAGTCATTCTCATAACGTGGCCAAGCCATTTCCACCTTCTCTTGGTAATCATACTGTCTAAAGTTTCTGGGTTTGTGGCTTGAATTAGTTTAGTGTTTGAGATTGTATCTGGCCAGAAAATTTTGATAATTCATAGAATGTGAATTGTTACAATGCATTTAGTGTAGAAAACTTTTTTCTTCTTCTCCTTCTTCTTCTTCGTCATCGTCTTTTTCATTTCACCCTCTTTCAAGCATAGCAATTATCGGCATCTTCAGAAAAATTCCTTTTTTCTGGCTTTTCTGTCATTATTTGGATCTTGTTGCTTCAGTATTTACAATTTTTTTTTTTTCTTGAAAAATGCAAATACAATTCACGGACATTTTTATGTTCTTTCACACAACACAATTAATTACAGTATTTAAAACTTGATTTTTTTTTTCTCCATTTTATGGCCTCTGGCAAGAGCCAGAGTAGGGAATGTCATACTAAAAAGGACGGGAAGTAAAACACAGTAACCATCGCAGACTATTGTACCCGCAACCCATACTGAAACAGTTAATAATGTAATTCCAGCACAATAGTTGTTTATTTTCCGCCCCTGTAAATTTTGTAAAATTCAAATCATCGGAACATATCATTTTCACAGAATAAGAAGAATGTATAAGACAAATGTGTGATGTGTGCAGCAAAGAATCAAAAATCAAAGATAAGATGACGTCGTTAAATTGTTTTATGCTTTTGTTGCGGGCAGGGTATATAACCCCAAAAATACTGGTCATGCATAATTGTATCCCTTTACAGTAACTAATTAAAAACACACACAAAAATAGTATTAAACTTGTTAGTTCCTCTCTCTATTCGTGCATAATACGAAGATCACAATTGATTTATTTTATTCCACATCTATATTCACTCAATAGCCACAGGTTTTTTTTCTTCTTCTTCTTCCTTATTTTCGTCTTCTTTGTCTTTTTCTTCTTTGATTGACTTTCTACCCCACCAGGACATCACACTAAGCTATAAACACCCGGTGACACGAAGTGCCACTATTCGGATAAGGATCAACCGTGGAGTGGTCCCAGAAACCCAATTCAGCCGTTAGGTTATAATAGGGCCCCCAGCATACAGACTGTTATTCCCTTGCTTCTCAGTCAGAAGCATCTCACTGTCAAAGAAAATATCCATAATTAGTCAACTTTTATATCGTACTTGTTAGGTGTCATTAGGTTGGGTTTTTTTTCCCATCCACAATGGGGCCACGGAACTTACACCAGGTGTATGAAAATTAAACATGTCCTTTGAGGTATAGATAAATGCACATCAGGTATATATAACTGCACATGAGGTATAGATAACTGCATGAGGTATAGGTAACTGCACATGAGGTATAGGTATTTGTACATGAGGTATAGATAACTGCATGAGGTATAGATTACTGTACATGAGGTATAGATGGCTGCACATGAGGTATAGATAACTGCACATAAGGTATAGATAACTGCATGAGGTATACATAACTGCACATGAGGTATAGGTAACTGCACATGAGGTATAGGTAATTGCACATAAGGTATAGGTAATTGCACATAAGGTAAAGATAACTGCATGAGGTATAGATAACTGCACATGAAGTATAGATGGCTGCACATGAGGTATAGATAATTGCACATAAGGTATAGTTGACTACATATGAGGTATATATAACTGCACATAAGGTATAGATAACTGCACATGGGGTATAGATAACTGCACATGAGGTATAGATAACTGCATGAGGTATAGATAACTGCACATGGGGTATAGATAACTGCCCATGGGGCATAAATACTGCATTAGGTATAGATAACTGCATGAGGTATAGATAACTGCATAAGGTATAGATAACTGCATAAGGTATAGATAACTGCACATGAGGTATAGATAACTGCATGGGGTATAGATAACTACATGAAGTATAGATAACTGCGCATGAGGTATAGACCACTACACATGAGTTGTGGATAACTACACATGAAGTATAAATAAATGCTCATGAGATATAGGCGGCGTCCGTGGCTAAGGCGTTGCGAGTCCGACTCGTAAGCCAGCATACCGCGATCGAAACCCACTGCAGGCTGCGTGGATTTTTGTCGTGGTATCGGACGTCGCAGGTTGACCCAGCCTAAAATGGGTACCAGGATGGGCTGTCCTGGGGAAAGTAAAGACAGCCGGCGTAATGCTGACCACATTACCCACAGAGTGCTGATGGTCTGTACAAATATGGGACGCTCTGCCCATATGCCCGATGCGCCGAAAGGCGTGACAAGGGAACTTTACTTTACTTTTGCATGAGATAACATAGGCGTTGCGAAAACATAAGAGGGAAAAAGCAAGACCAGTTTTCCACCACTGACAGAAAAGTCCAAATTAACATAAACACTATATGACGAACCATCAGTTATTCGAAAACATGTCTAATGAAAACGAGATTAAAGCCATGCTTGCAGATATGACATAAATTGACAGACAACACATAACAAAAGAATGCAGAGGCTTGACTTGATGTAGGCACATCTATTTATAACCTGTCGTTTTAATAGCCTGAGAAGCCACTGACTGAGTGGTTAGGTGCAAGTCTCTCAATGCAGAAACACGTATTCGATACTCACAGTAATAAAAAAAAATTTTAAGAGGTGGAAAAGGGGTGGGGGGGGGGGGGGTCCAGTAGTCTGTCCTATGCAGAACCTTGCTCCTATAACAACCTTCTAGAAAACTTCTCGATCAGAAGCAAGATGTCCCGCGTCCGATACACACAACTGGTGAATATCCGCCACATTCTGCTGTCATCTTTTTTTTTTTTTTGGCCTTCCTCTCCCTCTCTTACCAGGCATATACCCCTCCATTTTTGTTCTCTCTAAACTTTCGTGACGTTTCAGGTGACCCAAGGTTTTACAATTTCCTGTGTTTATTGTCTTTAATAGCCAACCTTAATCAATCTTCAGTTCTTGAAGTATGATTGCATTTGTTCTTCTCTTTACTTTTCTTTTTTTCATCGCATCCGTCAATAATATTTGTATTCAAAGGCATTTATGAGCTGTTCAGCTTGTTTAGTATGTTCTTAATTAGTTGCAAAAATAAAAGTTTGCGGCAACTTAACTAGTGATGGGGTCTTATATCCACACGTTTAGCTTCCATGTACAGTAGAACCTCGCTTAACGAGCACCTCTCATAACGAGTAATTCACATAACGAGCAAAACAAATTGTAACACAATGACTTGCTTAACTAGCCACGTTTCGCATAACGAGTGGTGAGGAGAGGGGAAGTCTCGAATTGTGCGCATGTTACATCAGTCTGTGTTTAGCACTCTTTCCAGTAGCATCGTAGTGTCGATTGTGATCGCACATTTTCTCAAACTTATGCTATATTGTAATACATGTACATGAATCCTCCAGGCCTACAAGATGACCTCTCTGAAGAATTTAAGTTCATCAAGATCAAGTTTCTGCCTCCCAACACCACTCCGTTTCTCCAGCCTATTGACCAGCATGTTATTTCTAACTTTGAGAAGCTCTACACTAAAGCACTGTTCAAGCATTGTTCTCAGGTGACTGAAGGGACCATCCTCAATCTCAGAGAGTTTGGGAAAAATCCCTTCCACATTGTTTCCTGCCTCAAGATGATCGACAAGGCGGGGGAAGGGGTTTACCAAGAGAACCCTAAATTCTACTTGGAAGAAGCTTTGGCCGTAGAGCGTTGTCGATTTGTGACTTTGAGGGTTTGAGACAGTACCTGTGGAACCTGTAGTCAACGAGATTGTGTCTTTGGCCACTATCATGGTATTTTAGGTGGATAACAGTGATGTCGAAGAGCTTGTGGAAGAACACAGCCAAGAGCTGACCACCCAAGAGCTTATAGAGTTGCATTGTGTTTCACAGTAAAAAGTTTTAGAGGAAAATTTGTCCGAGGAGGAGGAGGAGGTAACAACAAAAAAGCAACAATCTTCTGGCGAAATAAGAGAAATGCTGAAAGCATGGAAAACGGTTGCATCTTACATTGAGAAGCATCACCCAAATAAGGAAATGGCTATGCGCGTTGCAAACTTATTTAGTGTTAATGCTGTGTCGCATTTTTGACAAATTTTGAAGCGTCAGCAAAAACTATTGTCTCTGGACATCTTTCTGGTTAAAAAAAAATAATTAGCTATGTATCATAATTATTTCGACATTTTTTTCTGCAAATTGAATTCGCATTCCAGGTGGGTTCGTTCCGCATTTGAAGAAAAGAAGAAGATCATTCACTGTCCTTAACACTATGCATATAATTTTCTTTGAATAAACGTTATATATAGCATTGTGTGAGTATTTTTTTTTCGACATGGAACGCATTGTATTTTACATTAATTTATATGAGAAATATTGTTTCACATAATGAGTGTTTCGCTTAACGAGTATGATTATGGAACGAATTATGCTCGTTGAGCGAGGTTCCACTGTATATCGGTTCTATGGTGTCGAGAATAACTCTACCTGGGTGTATCCGTCTGAAGCAAGGCATATCCACAGGCACATCCATCCTCCTCCACCCCACTCTTTTTCTCAATTGTACCGCCCTATAAAGTGTTGCACTAAAGACATTTTTTAACCATAGTGGCCTATAACCGCCGTCGGGCAGTCTTTTGGCTGCTGGTGTGAATGTTGCAGGTTTGAATCCGCACCGAGTGTGATTTTTTATCATTTACACTGGCTCCCAGATGGACACAGCCTAAAATTAGTGCACATGAAATGAAGACGGCCAAATTTATGTTGACTACTTTTAGACTAAAAGCAACGCCTAGATATGATCATATCGATAATGGCACCACTACAAATTAGACTGTCCCCGCTATAAAATGTGTCATGGGTTAACCCAAACGGTCCCTTTGCCAAAATGTATAAAGATAACTCGTTTCAACATTATGTTTTTTTATACGTTTCCTATTAGATCAACATGCGCGCGCGCACACACACACACACACACACACACACACATACAGACACACACAGCCACACACACACACACGGGAGGGGCTTCAGGTGAAAACATTAATATAAATTAAAAGGGCTATGCCACAGTCTTGTAGCGTATCAATATTTTGATAAGAATTTCAAGAGTTTTAAGCGCGCGATATCACGGCGCAAAAAAAAACCACCAAAAAAAACAAAAAAAGTGACGTCATAATAACGCCTTAAAAATGGCTGCCTCACCTTTCACGTGCATTAAAGATTAACAGCGCTCTGTTATCCCGTTCTTTTTTTTTTTTTTCCTGAAGGGGTGGAAGGGGGGGGGGGGGGAGAGAAGGGTTCAATAAAGTGGCTAAACTAATATAAATTCATCGACGAATTCCATTATGGTGGAGCGGTCCTGTCAGTCCAGCAAGTATATAAGGGGAGTAGAAAGTTTCAACACGGTGTGACTTCAATGATGACTGTTCAAGACCTTCGCGACCAGGTCCGGCACACCGTGTAATGACCTTAGAGTCAACTGCATTCGTTAAAGGCATACACTAAACAATATAAAGTTTTATTTGAAGCACTCTGGTAAGTAAAAGAGAGAGAGAGAGAGAGAGAGAGAGAGAGAGAGAGAGAGAGAGAGAGAGAGAGAGAGAGAGAGAGACTCTGTATTTTCATAAGGCTCCAGCCCTTTCAGCCTCCTTAGGAAAACTGTTTCGCCAATGTTTTCTCTGAGTCTGCGCCTGTTTCATCTGCGTTATGAGAATAATTATGTGGCCGAATTACAGCATTAGCATTGTATTTTGATAACGTAATTAAAAACTAATTACAGTTGATGCTCTGTTTTTGCTGTATGATGTTGTTGTTATTTTTATAGTCCCCCCCCCCCTCTTCCTCCAAGGTTGCAGTCGGTAGGCTTTACACCTTAAGAGGAGAATCAAGCAGAAACAAATTACGGAAAACCCGCTTAGCCGAATAACCGTATTGCAATTACATCGGGTACCATAAATGGTTACTAGGTAGCCTGTAGTAGAGTACGGGTGAGTATAACTGTGAATCTCACTTGTTTTAGTCTTCATAGGGATTATTATTTATAGATCGTGTCTGTTTTCGAAATTCACCTTTATTCAAGTAATCGGATCATGATTTATTCAGAAATGTACATTTTTTTAAAAGTATTATTGGTAATAATATAATTTATTTATACATTCATTACTTTATAATTATTCAGAAGGTCTGGCTGGTGTTTCAGCAGACGGCTGACGATCTTAACAAGCCCTTTACTTGGGTAAAGCAACACCCATCTTTAAAAGTGTTAACAAAACATGGAACTCCAGGTTGTAGAGCTTTAAGACCAACTACGAATCTTCAGTTATAACATTATTTCGTTTTACAAACATTCCAGCGAAAGTTGGAGAAAATAAAAAATATGGAACGAAAGGTAAAAGCATTTGAAACTACATGTTTAAGAAGCATCATGGACATAAAAATAGGATAAATTCCCCCAAAAATATAAAAAAAAATAGTGAGGAGATCAGAGAAATGTCTGGACAAATACCCGTGTAGACTGCAATAAGGCATAGAAAGTGGGGGTATATCAGGAATACTCTGAGACGAAATGGGCAATGAATTACAAAACAGGTAATGAAATTGGAAACAGGCGGTTTGAGAAAATGAGGACGTAAAAGGGAGACATTAGGAAGAACATTACAACGAGAAGCTAAAAATTACGGGCTGAACTGAAATCGAGAGAGTTGGGTGCAATACAGCGGAGTTGTAATCGAATACGCGCCCTATGTGATATCTAAGGGCACACAAAGGATGATGATGATAATAATAATATTTAGATAGGTCTAATATTAAGAGCACCCTGAAATTCCTGCTGTGGTGTATTTTCGAAACAGGTATTATTTTCTGGAAAACGTGATTCATAAAACTGCTTTCTAAGGCAATCTGACTGGTAAAAATTAACAACTTCAAAATTTACAAAGCATAAAAATAGTCTCGTGGAAATTTTCATCTCCGACATGCAAATTCCTAGAAAGAAAAAAAAAACGAAAAGCACCTCCCTTCAGAAATTTATCTCTCCAATCCCATGAAAAACCTAATTTCATGATTAAAAATGTACTTTAATGTTTCGTAGAAGATTCATTTTTTTCCCCTTTCTTTTCTTATCCCAACATAAGACAGATGTTATTGACAAATATTAACATGAATCCATTACGTCAAAAAATGTCAAACCTTAACACAAGCTTGTCAAATCTGTCACGTTAAGCTAGCATGCACAACATACTCGCAAACAAATCAATGCCAGGATTAAATAATACTGCATTTATCGTTAGCATCTTCTGAAAACACAATGTTTACTTCTAAAAATCAAAAACATAATGTTTTAATAATACATACTAGGATTTGCCCCACTGTAGCTTCATGAAAATTAATGAATAATATACACGGGTGGTTAGTATAAACAGATGGCTGATACAAACAGTTGAGTAACAGCAACGGACGAGAAAAACCCTGGCATGGATAACACAAACTGATGTCTAATACCCACGGATGGGCAGTACAACAGGTTGGCTAATAAAAACAAATGGTTAATAATAAAACAAAATGGGTGCCTATCCTTTACAGAACGTTGCAGAACCAATATAATTTTTTTTTTCACTGTTTCTGATTTAACTAGAAAATTTTAAGTTCAGCAGCGTGCCACTAGTACTAACTGGTCGGTATTCCCCTACCACTGCTGAAATCAAGGCAAAGATATGAGCTGCCAGATTGCCTGTAGCTGGAATCATACTGTGTATTTCTGACCTACAAAACGCCTTCGCAACTACTGTCAAGGAGGCCGAATATTAGTACAAACAGATGCCTAATATAAATGGATGAGTAATAAAACTGTTTGAGTTATACAAGCTAATAATGATGAATTCCTTCGCTTGGTACATACGAATGGCAAAAAAAAAAAAAAAGATGGCTAAAACACACTGATGACTAATGTTAACCAAATATTGTAAATGTTGTTTTATAACAAACAGGTACTATCAGTAAGGTGTCAAGTAATACGTTTTCACATATGCTTGTCTACGGCGAGGTTTACTGTTTCCTTCAACGAATTATTTGCTTTCCTGGCAATTCTGAGAATAACGAAATTATCTTCTTCTAGGTATTCATCAACAACTGTAAACTCCTACTCTTTCACATTTGCCTTCACATTTGTCCTCCAGAGTATGGTTCTTATAAGAGTGGTATGTATGCTAAGGCGGCTAAAATATGTCACTTTCGTTTCTCCTTTAGTATCACTCTTTTCGTCCCCAGCTTCTCCACAGCCTCTTCATTTGACTGTTGGCATATAGCTTCAAGTCCTTACGTCCTTTTCAGGACGTAATTTTTTGTTATTTGAAGCCCCACTCTGGCTTTTGCCAGGGGCCGCAATATAGGCAGACCATAAAAATGGCCAAATAACTGAACGCGGTTTTTGGGGCCTCTCCACAGTGATCCTCATCCGCATTGTGGTATTTTGTGTCATCGGGTGTTTATCGCTTGTGTGATGTCCTAGTGGGGTAGAAAGTCACTCACTCATTTGACTGTTTCTGTTTCAATGAAATACAAACTATTCTTCTGTGTGTTCACATCCCCAGAGCCCCGGTTCGACTCTCTAAATGCTCATGTGTTCTGCACTATGCGGAAAGTTTAGTTTTAAAGCATATAGCCATTCTGCTTTATGGGAGGGGGGAAAGAGAAAGAGAGAGAGAGAGAGAGAGAGAGAGAGAGAGAGAGAGAGAGAGAGAGAGAGAGAGAGAGGGAGGGAGGGAGAGAAAGAGACAGCCATATAGGATAAGATAGTTGCTTATCTTTTACAGGACTTTGCAGAACCAACCCCATTATTATTAGATGGTGTGGTTCTTCTAGGCAAATTTACGTTTAGTAGTTTGCCATTGCTTTCTGAAAGGTTTTTTCGATACTACTGTCGAAACCAATGCACACAGGATAACACGTGCAATTAAGTCGATTCTATCTGCCAGATTTTGATCTTAATTGACATTTGACACGGGTTCATGTGACTGGTTATGGACAGAGGGCAGACAGGAGACAATTTGTTGCAATGACACCAAGCAACGATGACCCCCCCCCCACCCTCTCTCTCTCTCTCTCTCTCTCTCTCTCTCTCTCTCTCTCTCTCTCTCTCTCTCTCTCTCTCTCTCTTTCTCAAAGATGAAGATGGAACGATGAAAAATAATTAGACATCGGATCCCCACCCCCCTTCTCTCTCTGTCTCTCTCTGTCTCTCTCTCTCTCTCTCTCTCTCTCTCTCTCTCTCTCTCTCTCTCTCTCTCTTTCTCTGTATCTTTCTCTCTAACACCATCCGTTCCCCTTCCCTACGAAAGACCAATCCTGGCAAAAAGCCAGGATAGAATGTGCAACCAGGACTTTCTGTCAAAGCAAACAGCCAATGAATGCACACACAAAAAACAGCGACAACAAAAGACAAACAAAGCGAAAGGAAAAATGTAATCCTCTTACCTTCTCTTATGGCGCCTTTCAGTGTGCAGCATTGAGTGGTAAAAACAAAAGGTGTTCTGTGCTTCCAATTGATCGTCAGCTTCCGACTTGCCTGACCAGCCAGGCTTGAGTATCCGTGTCTGTCGCTGGTTCGTCTGTTGTATTTACTAGCATTAGATGAAGAAAAAGTACATGTTTAGTGAAGTCGTTAGTTAACTGGAGATTCATCTGCTTAATCAGTACGGTTGTGATTACCAGTGCAATCAAACATTTTTATAACGTGCAATTTTCCTGTAACAGCATATAAATGTCAGTTATGGAATGTTTCGAATTCTCTTTTTCTTCTTCAGCCTTCTATCCTCCAATGAAGCATAGACCCCCCAACCAACTTACGCTAAGTATTTCAATCCTTTGCTAGATTGCATGCAGCTCCCCATGCCTTCCCATCTTTTAACTTCACGCTCAAGCTCCCTTCTCCATTGTTGTGTCTTCCTTTATTTCTATGCCCATGTGGGTTCCAGTGCCCTACATGGTAAAAAGTCCTAAAATTCCAAGTGCCCATTCTGGAGACCCTACTATGTGAAAGGGGATAGGTCGACGATCTAGAATCCTTTCGGCTTTCTCCGCACCGTATCATCGCTCTTCTTTTCAGAAGAGCATCCCCTCATCTTGGTTGGGTGAGTTTTACTGGTTTCACTTTTAAACTTTTCCCATAGTTGCTTGGTTTCGTAGCTATTGTTTTTATAGGAGGAGATAGCCAACCTCAAGCCCAACCTTACCATTAGTCGCCTCTTACGACATGCCTGGCAAGATACATTGTTACTATTCTTTGCTTTCCGTTAGGGCTCAGATCGCAGTCACTGGAGAATACAAATCAAAACTTTTAAATTAAATGTTATACCAAATTCTCATAAGCAGTGTTGGGGGGGGGGGGGGGGGAGGCGGGAAGGGAGTGATGATGGCTATCATAGGAGGGTGACAAGCACAATTTAGTAGCTCCCACTGATCGCAGAAACCAGACCCACTTCCACGTGATGCAGACGGGAAACTGTAACCGTACCGATACAGGCACATGGGTAAATGCCCACCTGGAGTGGGGTGGGTCCGTCCAGCCAGGGTTGAAATACTGCCCAAGATGCAACATGTGGACGATGAACGCCTTTTAACTACAGTGGAAATGCGGAAAATGCAATGGCACGGAAGTGTAATAAGATTTAACGGCCTCTCAAAAACAATGCAACGCGGTTCACTAGAGGGAACGAGGAGAACAGGCAGACCAAGACAGATCTGGATACAGAATTTGACTGACTGGACAGGTCTTAGGCATGCAACTATGAAGTCCATTGCATCTGATCGTCAAAGCTCAACGGAGCTGACCAGACATTCAATAGCAACAGGTGACCCAGTTACACGCAGTATTACGGACTGATCTTCTTTGTTCAACGACTGTAAGCTCAGGCGGAATGCCCTCGTTGTCCTTCCATTGTGACTTGGGCTTCGTACCAGGACCTGATTAGTGCGTATACATAACGTTTTACTGTGTTATTTGAGTGCAGTTAGTTGTTCCTTGCCGCTCGGGCAGATGAACTTCGACTTTGAAGGCAGTCCCAAATTAGTCAACACCTACGACATGCTTGTGGGGAAACAGTGGGTCTATTCTTGTCTCCACCCCCCCCCCCCTTTCCCTCCCCTTTTCGCCGGAACACCGATGGGGGATTACAGGATGATAATGACGAAATTCTCAGAAAAAGGCCGTCATGAAGAAGAAAATGTCGACATTCTGCATAATTTAAATATCAAAGACAAAAGGCTCATGCGGTTACCGCCTCAGTTGTTTTCGAAAGAAAAGTACTCAAAAAATTAGTTTCTAGAAAACGAGGAAAGGGTTATCCAACACTAACATGGAGACGTAATGTACGGAGAACAGGCGAGGATGGATTTTGGTGATGAACGTTTAAGCGAGTTGCGAAGAAAATAAATTTATATTTCTGTAGATTACCTGTTTATACATCTATGTTTTTGTCTATGTATGCTGTGTATTATCTATATCTGTATATATATATATATATATATATATATATATATATATATATATATATATATATATATATATATATATATATATGCGTGTATGTATGTTTGTATATATGTGTGTCTAATTATGTATGTGTGTATATAGTTGTATGTATTTGTATGTATATGTATGTATATGTATGTGTGTATGAATGTATGTGTATGTATAATCTATGTAAATGTATGTATGTAAGTGTGTGTGTATGTATGTATGTATATGTGCATTATCAGTAGGTGCCTTGCCGACTGGCGTGGGCGATCATACCCCTCCACAATCTGCGACCTCCTGCAGAATGTATTAGTTCGTGTGCTGACACACCTCCATGCCATGCAGCAAGACTCTCAAGAATCTTCTTTCGTTGTCTTCCTTTATCCCTCCTCCCACGGATCTTTATAGTTGTCACAACATGTTCCATTTTCCCTCTTCTCATAACATGGACAAAAAATGATGACTGTCTCCTTCTGATGTCTGTGATTTGTTGTTTTCTAGCTCCCGCCTCTTTCAAAACCTTGGTTTCTCTTTTTTTTTTGTTGTTGTTGTTGTTGTTGTTGTTGTTGTTGTTGTTGTTGCTGTTTAAGGTATTTTAAGCATTCTTCTGTAAAACCACATCTCTGAAGCCTCAAGAAACTGTTTGGCCTGCCTACCGATTGTCCAGGACTAACAGCCAAATGTTAAAACTGGATGTATGTAGCAAGCAAGAATTCTTTTTTTAACCCTCAATGATAACGATATATTGCACAAGATGTTCTTCATTTTATAAAATGCAGTTTTTGTCTGTCCTATTCTGTTTCTTATCTCAGTAATGCATCTTCCATCTGATGTTTTCCATGTGCCCAGATACTTAAATTTCTGTACTTGCCAAAATTACACCATTGACTTTTATTGACATTTAGGATTAATTCTTTTCTTTGATACCACCATTTCTTCTGTCTTGCCATTATTCAAACTGAGGCCCATTATTCCACTTTGCACCACCACAATGTCTAACCTCTATATCTAGAGGCCTTTCCACTAACCGCTACCTAGTAGGACAGGCTCCTACCCCATTATGTATATTTGCATGTATGTGTAAATTCAGGAAATACTTATTGACACAAACTGGCTTAAAACGAAGCCACGGTCAATATGAACAAAATGTGGGTTCCAGCAGGGATCTATTGTTCATATTACCTCTCTAAGTCCCCGGTTTGCAAGACATTATAACAGTAACTCTTGATTTGTGGTCCATTGGAATTAGCCAGAGTTTACTGTATATGATGATAATAAGACGAAGAGAACTGAGCACCCATAAATAAGCAATATGCATTTTTGTTTCGATCGTCATTAAAAGAATGGACACAAGGTACGTAGTTCAACCAGCGTCTAGACATTGCTATATGCGCCATATAAAACAATTTGCATTGCACGCCACCAAGTAGTTCTAAAAGGGACTCCTGCAATGTTGATATGACCAAATGAGACAGACACAAATACTGTCCAGACCGGCGACGAAGTCATTTACCAGCGAGCCAATGGGCAACCCGGTCGCCAATGAACATTTTTGTGTGTGGATATTTTGTCATCACGTCATAAAAGAATAGCTGTATTAAAATTTTTTCACAATTCAGGTGACGGAGGCGTTTACACAAGCGTGATTACGAACGTCGAATGACACTGATTGTATGACGAATATGAATTTTTTTTTCCGTTGACCTAAACCGTTGAACTAAACTCAGGCAGAGGGTTCTAGACGTTCGTCCACTTCTTTACTTTAGCCTTGCTCCAGAACTTGAGCTTTGCGTGCACGCACGTTTACATGTCTGGCGTTTTAATGCAGACTGTTCGTTCTTTGTCTCTCAGGCAAATGCAATCCGATTTCAAAGGAAGCCCCTAAATAATTGACTCTTATAGTATGCTTGTAAGGGAGGCAGTGGCTTTACTTGTCCCCCCCCCCTTTTCTATAATGAGTCCCCAGAACACCCTTAGTGAGAAGAACACTATGATGGTAAAATGATAGTGACGATGATCATGATGATGATTGTGATAGTGGTGGTAATGGTAGTGGTTGTGGTTGTCATGTACTCTCAGTTTTTTTTTTTAATGTTACCTGGATGAATACTGCAGATTGCTGTCATCAGCTCCCAGTGTGTATCGGTTCGCTGTGTAATATTCATGCCTATAATATGCTGCCTTTAGCTCAATGTCCATGCGCATGCGTTCAACTATCTTCTGGAAAAAATTATCATCGCCATCTTGATTGTCGCTTAATCCCTCACGCGTTTCTTGTGAATTTGACATTTTGCTCTCACGTGACGTGGTGCGCTCTGGTAAAGAATCGATGTTGTTATCTGTTAATAAAGAGTTGCAAAACAGGTTACTCCGTTGATTAAGTATTCAAAACTCTAATGAAACGATAATGTGTAGTGTGACCATAATATCCTTAGCTGAAAACGTGACATCCCACTGAGATCTTGATCTAAAAACGGGACATGTTCCCCCCCCCCCCCCCCCCCCCCACCTCTTAAACCAATCGTTCTAAGAAAAGTACTCTAGAATGAATCATCTTTATCATTATCAATTGTACTTTAGTGATGTTAAATAGAGGATTCACGTGAGAGGCTTGATTGGTTGGTACAATTGGGGAAGTCCCTAGATTGTAAGACACACAGTCGAAGGGAGATGAAAAACACGAGACTGTGAGTTGACTTGGGAACACAAGATAACTGGAGGAAAAGCTGAAAAGCAAGCGAGTCATTCTGTGACAGAGCCACAGAGCGATAAGGAGTAAGAGTTGACCCAGATATGGAAGGAGCGGAAGTGGATCGTCTGTAACGAAAGCTACTTTGAAAGAAAACTGAAAAACCACTGATGCATCCTGCTGAGTGCTAATAGTGCTATCTGGGTGCACATCAACGATGAACGTTTCAGGGCCTGGTTGTATGATTCAAGTGTGAACATGGGGGACCTGGATAAATGAAGCAAGTGTCATGATGTAGATTTTCAGTAGACTGTTAAACTGGTGGACTGATTCTCGTACCTCATGTGTGATTACCAATGAACATAAGACTATAATCAACTTGCGTCGACTGAAATGTGGAGAAGTGCCGCAGTTGAGTGGGAAGATCTGTCTGTGTGATCCGTAAACTCGACCTCTAGATAACAGCCAGTGTCTTGGTAGTACCAGCAAGTACAAAGACACACATTACAATTACTATTGCTATTACTATTATTATTATTATTATTATTATTATTATTATTATTATTATTAATAATATTATTGAGGAACTAAAACATTTTCAGAACCGACAAAAACTGCCATGTATACCCAGTTTAAAAGGACTACCGTTACAATTATGATCTGGCTTGATTCGGAACATATCATCCATCGAGTGTCTATTGGTAACTAGGGCTATCTTGGTACACTTATTCGCTGTTTCCTTCAGGAGATAGAGATATTATTGTTCAATTTGTCGTTCCAAAGGTTCCATGTTAGAATCTATATCAAACAGGACTGTTTATCTCACAACTGACTCTAGCTCTAAGATCGACCTTGCTTATAACAGGTACCAGGTACTGTCCTGAGAAAAGAAAAAGTCTGTCAGCTCCCAGTTTATGCTTCCGTCCCTTTGTATCCCGTGATATTTTGTTCCATATCATGGATATAATCTACTTTAGCACCTATGGCCTCACAAATCAGCGTTGTCTTGACGTTAATCTCAGGCGTCCTTGTTTCTGCAAATCTTTCCCATTTAAGTGACTGTTTGATATCCTTAGCGTATCAGGAGACTGAATTCAAGAAATTCGATAGAATGTTTCTCCTTTATAAAAGTAAATAAAATGGACACAAACAATATATAACGACTTCCGCCTGGTAAAGCTGGCTTTATGTTGTCAATTGCACTATTATTATTATTTAGTTAGTTAGTTAGTTAGTTAGTTAGTTAGTTAGTTAGTTAGTTAGTTAGTTAGTTAGTTAGTTAGTTAGTTAGTTAGTTAGTTAGTTAGTTAGTTAGTTAGTTAGTTAGTTAGTTAGTTAGTTAGTTAGTTAGTTAGTTAGTTAGTTAGTTAGTTAGTTAGTTAGTTAGTTAGTTAGTTAGTTAGTTAGTTAGTTAGTTAGTTAGTTAGTAGTTAGTTAGTTAGTTAGTTAGTTAGTTAGTTAGTTAGTTAGTTAGTTAGTTAGTTAGTTAGTTAGTTAGTTAGTTAGTTAGTTAGTTAGTTAGTTAGTTAGTTAGTTAGTTAGTTAGTTAGTTAGTTAGTTAGTTAGTTAGTTAGTTAGTTAGTTAGTTAGTTAGTTAGTTAGTTAGTTAGTTAGTTAGTTAGTTAGTTAGTTAAGAGAATCAGTCCCGAATGGTGAAAACAAAAGGATCAAACAAAAAAGCAACAAAACATTATTCTCTATGATTCCCGTGTGTATGTTGCCCAAAAAATGTTTACTGTTCTATACTTACATTTTTGTGCAGAGTATTATGCACTGTGATTTAAAAGCTATCTGCTGACGACACAGCTGTGAGAGTTTCACTCTCATCCATGCTGTTTAAAATGTCGATTTACATGTTGTTTAATCAAAAGCGATTATAAAAGAAAGACGCTAGGCGAGAAATATTAGAACAACACTCTGCAATGCCTACTGAGAATAGTCACAAAGAAGACTAAAAAAAATATGACAGCATGTGTATGGAGCTTACTACGAGTATCATGAATCATGAAAAGAAATTAACATGGACTGAAACATTTTACTGAAGAACCGCACGGGTGTTTCCATGCCCCTTTGAGGATAACGAGGAATACGACACTTTACAATACAAAGCCTGTCGTAAGAGGCGGCTAGGGTGTGGGATATTGATTACCTAATCTTGGAAAACCCTACAAAACATACACATACACACAAAAAGAGCAATTATGAACCAGTCTAATCAAGCTGGCAAAGAACAGGAAATATTGGGGCGACTTTGTTGTGGGACTATGCTTTCTTTTAGACAGAAAGGGGAAACAACTGAAGCGCGAACAAACGAACGAACGAAGATACTTTACCTTTAAGAAATGATAAATTGGGCAACGCAGATCCAAGTTGTATTCAGCCCTTCCGAACTCTTTCCTTTCACACAGCAATCATTTTTTATTTACTGAGCCTATTACGTTCACATGGTAAAATGCATACTATGAACAGAAAATGAAAAGATGTATGATCGCCTACTAAAAAAAGTTACTTGAACTAAGACATAGTTTTAGAATCATCGAAGAATAACACATAAAGAGAGAGGGGAAAAAAAAAAAAACAATCACGATAATCAAGACAAAATGCTTGTCTATGAAACCATTACAGTCCAGCAACGGATAAACACAGGACGACAGGCAATATGTCAGTTGTAAGATTTAATTTATTGAGTACGTTCCTGCCTCAACAAATCCCAGATTTAACATGTGTTATAATGTGTTTCTTGCAAATTGTTTTATATTGAAAATCCATAAACTGGGAGATACTTTATTACAACATAATAATGCATCATTTTTACCCGTCTGTGCATTTTATGTGTCTCATTTGACTCGCATTCTGCTTCTGTTTCTACTTAGCGCTCACCGACTGTAGACTCCGGCGGAGAATTCTAGACTTTGTTCTTGTTGCAGAACTTGAGTTCTGCGTGCACATCTATTTTTCAGACCCGGCTTATCTATGTGCAGACTGTTTGTTCTTCACCTCACATGCAGATGCACACCGACTTTAAAGGAAACACCTCAAATTAGTCTGTTTGTAAAAGGGGCATTTGGTCTGCTTGTTTCCCAAAACCCACAAGGTGAGGATTCACAGTCAATTCCCTCATTCTCTTCTATGCTGTGTAAAAAATAATCGGTTATAATGCAATTATATAAGCTCCAGAACGAGGTAATTAACATGTGTTCACAAAATAATGATAGCTCTTTTTGTCATGTCATCGAAAAAAAAACTGTTGGAGATCGCTGGATGTAGAGGAAAAAGATCATACAGCCAATCGACAAAGCACTTAACTATAAAGGTGCACAGTGGTTGAAAAAATATCAGTATGCAGTGTGTCAGTCCTTAAGAAGGATAATAGGGGCTTTTGAGCTGAAATGCTATAGAAAGATTCTCAGAATATCTTGGACAAAGAAGATGAGAAATATTGACATCTTAAAAGATCTGAACATCAAGGAAGATTGGCTAATAAACAGCATCCTTTTTCGAAAGCTGAAATATTTTGGTCACATCAAGCGCCACGACGGATTGAAAAAAATTATAGCAGAAGGCATGGTACCAGGAAAGAGGGGCAGAGGCCGACCGACACGAAGATGGGCACAGGATATAAGTGACTCCTTGAGTGTGAAAGTTCATGAGGCGGGAGAACTGGCAAGAGACCGAGTTTCTTACAGGCAGACTGTGATGAGAGCGACGTTCTGCAAAGGACCTGCTACATGATGATGATGATGATGATGATGATGCAGTGTGTCAACCAAAGCCTCACAAAAAAACAAGGTACAAGACTACTAAAAACTGACAATATTAGTCATCAATCGTTGTTGCAAATTCACACGAGCGAGTCACCTTAGAATATGTTGTTCCTGTGCCAGTAAACTTCTTCTTCTTCTTCTTTACGTCATCCTTTGCCACTTCAGGTGTCGACGGAGATATGATGTCTACTTCGTGCTCTTCTGGTTTCTATGATGTTATCTTTCTATATGTTCTCGGTCTACCCCTTGCTCTGCGTCCCTCTCCTCTTTTTGCATATGCCTTGTATTGTATAGCATCAGAAAGCATTCTCTCCAAGTGAACAAACCATTTGATTTGCTGTCTTTATGTATAGTTTATAATTGGTTCTGTGCCGACTTCATCTCGTATGGCCTCATTCCTGATTTTATCTCTTTTGGTCAATCCCTACAATTTTTCAGACACCTCATTTCTATGCTTATTTATTTTCTTTTATGTCTTGTTTTGAGTGACCACGTCTGGCACTGACAGTATAGAGTGGGAACTAATATGCTTTGTATATTTCACTGTGATGGTTGTGACTGCCTTTTGCTGTAAGAGAACTGCTAGCTATTTCAATGCTTGGCCTGCTTTACTGCATTGGATGTCAATTTCTTCGTCCACTTTGCCATTTTCAGTAAATGTTGTTCCGAGATATTTAAACCAAGATGCCTGTTTAATATATGTATGGTCTAATGCTATATTTAAATTCTGCTGTTTTCTTCCTATTGACATCATTTCTGTCTTTTCTATGTTGATTATCATATTATTTGATTTACTTTCTTCATTCACTGATGTGAGATGATGTTGCTAATTCATGGCCTAGTCGTCAGCAAAGTGTACTTTCCTGATGTTACTATCTGGACCTGACATCCTTGCTTATACTGTCAGTATTGGTGATAAACAGGAGTGGTGATAAGGAACGTACCTGTCCTACTCAAGATGTTTCTTTAAATGATTTAGATGTTTCCTGATTTATTCTAACTACGCTTCTAAAATCTCTGCATACACTTTTGCAAACTTCAATAAGGTATTCACTTACTCCGCATCGAGCAAATACTTTCCATAATTTTTCTTTACCGATCCTATCGAAAGCTTTCTCCTGGTCTACAGATAGGTTCTGATCATCTTCGATGTTGTTTTCTATTACCTGTTTAAGGGTGAAGACTGCATTTGTGCAGCGTCTATTTCTTTTTTGCCACTAAGCAAGGCATACAATTTTCAGCACTGTCCATTGTCATAGGGGGAGGGGCAGAGAAAAAGTAACCATGAGAAAATTAGCAATTGGCACAGGCATAAATCAAATCCCATGCCCTACCGTTTTAATGTGTCGTCCATCTTTCATTATACACGAATTATCGGCAGTAAGCAAAGAAATGCTACAGAAAATAAAGAAAATGGAAATGTGATAATGATAAGAATGTTCGTAATTTCGTTTTCTCATTCATTGCCGACCCCAAGTTCGGGTGAGAAAGGAGGTGTGTTGAATGTGAGTGCAGCTCCCTACCTCTAAAACAACTACAATGGAACCTCGCTTAACGAGCATAATTCGTTCCAGAATCA
The DNA here is from genome assembly GCA_905116865.2 of Candidula unifasciata. Lineage (NCBI taxonomy): Eukaryota > Metazoa > Mollusca > Gastropoda > Stylommatophora > Geomitridae > Candidula > Candidula unifasciata. Next base: position 43,716 of record CAJHNH020000550.1, read on the forward strand.
TACTCGTTAAGCGAAACACTCGTTATGCGAAAAAAAAAATTCTCATAAAAATTAATGTAAAATACGACAATGCGTTCCATGTCGACAAAAAATACTCTCAAAATGCTATGTATAACGTTTATTTAAAGAAAATTATATACATATTGAGTATGTGGAGAGTGAATCACTTCATCTTTTTCATCAAACGTGGAATGAACCCACCTGGAATGCGAATTCGACTTGTAGAAAAAAAAAGTAGAAATAATTATCATACATACCTAATTATTTTTTACTAGAAAGATATCTAGAGACATTTGTTTTTCAAGACTCTTCAAAATTTGGCGAAAATGCGAACAACATTATCATTAAATCAATTTGCAGCGCGCAAAGCCACTTCCTTATTAGGGTGATGCTTCTCAATGTAAGATGCAACAGCTTCCCATGCTTTCAGCAATTCTCATATTTCGCCAGAAGATTGTTGCTTTTCTGTTACCTCCTCCTCATCCTCTGACAAACTTTCCTCCAAAACTTCTTGCTGTGGAAGATAATGCAACTCGATAAGCTCTTCGGTGGTTAGCTGTTGACGGTGCTCTTCCACAAGCTCTTTAGCGTGATTTTGACCACATTACTCGCCGAGTGGCGATTGGTCTATAAAATACAGGTCTAGCGCTACACATCCAACACGCCTAAAGTCGACAAAAATTGTCCTTTACATATCAATTGTTAATACAGTGATTATTATTATTTTTTTTTTTTTTATTATTTACGGCATTATTTTTATGTTTACACAAATGATAATTTCATAATCGTTACAGGAAGTCTCAAAATCAGCACCACTTTGTGGTTTCTACTGCACTGAGCGAACTGTTGTCGAAATCAGCGCAAAGTTGTCTGCAGTATCTAGAAATTACGAAACTGTGTTCACAATAACTTAGGAACAGACATCGGCGTTCAGTTTAGAAGGACGTATAAAAATCAGGGCTAAGGAAACGACATTGTTAAGCTATTTATGTCAGGTCATTGTGTAAGCTATGGCGCCCTTTGGCTACATAAAAGGTACTAAATCTGTCCCTATACCACAGGTCTAGCAGTGTTGGGAGCCGGACTTTTTTTTCTTAAACTCCCTTGGCTACCATTTTGACCCAGCCGGAAATGGGTACCATGTAATGCCATGGCAAGTAAAGGTGGTCGGTTTGATGTTAACCACATCATCTACCAGGTGCCGAAGAACAGATAGATAATTACGTTCTGAGGAGAATAGCACTGCGAGGAGTTACAAGGGGATCTGACCGACGCTCGACACTCAGGGGAAAGACGAGATGGATTTACAATCAGAGAGTTACTGGTACCATCGGAATTTTAACTCTTCGTTTGCTGCTGAAAATGTGGACGGAGCGCTTATGGGGTGTGCCGAGTGCTGTGATATCGATTCTTAATTAAACATTCAACATTTGACCTACCACGTGCCGATTAGTCTAGGATATATAGATGTAGCCCTAGTCCATGAAGTGGCCGGAATCAGTCTAAATCTAAACATGACGCAGCTATTCGTTAAAACACTTTACATAAACAGTGGTGAGTTAAGAACCTTCATAAGAGCATTCTCGACATTCGTATAAAACTTTGAATGAGTTTCCATTGCTGATGATGTCAGCAGGGGACTGGTCCTTAGTCCATCTTATCTTCTTCTGAGCGCTCCGAGGAGTGGGTCAAAGTGTCCGATCAGGTTTCAGACTTTTACAGGGTTCTAATCACCTTGGGACGTGAGTGCAGGGACTGACCAGCTGGTGCAGCAGAATCAGAAGTTCAACAAATGATTCATGAACATTCCAGCCCAGGTGATGTGATTGTCTAAACAGGTGGCTCTGTGGTGAGGGGCAGACGAAGTGCATGGGGGTTCATAGCGAATGCGAATGGATGTCGCTTGGTGCAACAAAGCCTGGTATATGATATCACAACGTTTAGCTTGAGAATTAAGGTGAAGGTAGTCATTGCTGACTTCCTCTGGCTTGAGAATCATCTGTACAGACATGCCGTCATTGTAACTGACTCACAGAGCATGTTGAGAAATGTGAAGACAGGCATGCTACGTGCAGAGTGGCAAGAAATTACTTCAAAGATCCCGAGTAGTAAGAATCCTTTTGATATTTTCTCCAAGTCATGCTGGTGTTTTGGGAAATGAACAGGCAGATAGACTAGCCGCATCTGCACCACTTAGTGGGAAACTGATGTATGACAAGCTGTATGGTGTGAGGGCCCTTTAGGAGCAACAGTGCCGAGGCACAAATAGATCGTTACGGTCTGTGAGGAATGGCACTTCGATGAGTTACAAGGGGATCTGGCCGAAGCTCGACACTCATGGGAAAGGCGAGACGGATATACAATCAGACAGTTAATAGTACTATCGGAATTTCAACTTTTCGCTAGCTGCTGAAGATTGGGACGGAGCGAGTGGTGTGATGACGATTCCTAATTCAACATTCCTCTGATGGCAGTGTTGGCAAGATTTCCCGCTCAGTTCTCGCATGGCCGTCGTGATATTTCGTTTTTTCACATTGTACGCTTGCTTCTAGCCACCTAGTGTACAGCACATATGACTATAGACCTTTTCCACAGTAATCTAAGGATTGGCGTCAGGGCCGTCTTAACAGTGTTAAAGTCGCCTGGGCAAACCAGTGTGCTGGGGCCCTACAACAAGATTTAAAGTTAGCTGCGTATCCATTACAGGAAGTTGCAGAACCAAACACATATGTATGTTTAGGTTTTTCTGGCAAATATTTTTGTTCAGTAGGTTGCCCTTATCTAAACGGTCACCTCTCGGTACCACTGGCGATACCACTGCAAGACAAATTAATCGTCCGTAGCTGGGATCGAGCCTGGAAACCGGGCATTACACAGCGCATTCACAACACCTAAGCCACATATGCCGACTAGGCACCATTTCACATGACATAAATCTAAACGGTCGATAATATTAAACAAATATTTATTCCTTGGCACCTCGGTAGAATTGTTGTTGAAACATTAACATAGATTTAATTTGTCAATATGAAATTACTATGAACTTATTATTTTAACAAATACTGGCGGCTTTCATTTTCAGAGTTTCTTTGTCATTGATTTGAAGTTATCTGTCTTCGGGATGTCGTGTTCTATGCACATGAGTGAAAGCCATTACAGACGACGCTGCCCTATTTTGCTACGAAGCACAGTATTGGGGGGGGGGGGGTGTTGGTGGGGGTGTTAGTTTCAGTCTTGAAAAATAAGGTTCTCCTGTACATTTGGTTACCATATGCACAGGAACACCCCAATTGCAATTTCAACATTCTGGAAAACAGATTTCTTATTGTCAAAAACCCCCTTTTTTTTTTTTCCTGTTTTAACAGTTTTTATTAGCAGCCATACAGACGAGAATGCGCTGGTACAGCTGCCACAGAAAGACACGCTAAAGAAATATAATGAACTGTCACAGACCTACTTTATTATCTACTTACTTTGGCTCGTTGGGAAGGCCAGCTAACAGACTTAACTACCCTAGAACACACTTAAAACACACCCCCACGGAGTACACACATAACCTTTAATGCACAAGGAACAATTCAAACTAAAAAGCAAGCCTCAACGGAATGGACGTTCCTTTTTCCGAAAAAAAAAGGCGGCTGTAGTAGCTTTAATATTTACCCATCCACCCCGAGGATCAGCTCGTTCATACTTGATGATTCACTATAATCAAACCTACTCATCCCGTAATCGAACTGGCCTCTGACAGAACACAGATTAAGGGGAAGAACATACAAGAAATGGAGCGACATCATCAGGAGCAACCTAACAGAAATGAACACCAACTTGTAAAATACATTGTAAAAGCGCACGAATGATCCTTACATTTCCCCCCTCCCACAAACACTTTTCTTCTTCTTCTTCTTCTTCTGTCAATATCTGCTTATGCCGCTAGGCGTCGCAGTTCATCAGACAGTCGACAGCCGAGCCAGGGCGCGCTCAGTCGCTTGAAATGCCGTGATGTTATGCAGTCTCGAGGTGTCAGTCTTCTCGGTCTTCCCCTGCCTCTTGATGTGTCGATTTTTAGGTTGTACGCTCTTGCTGCTGTCTATGTTGGTTTCATTCTCATTAGATGGTCAAAACATGTCATTCTTTGCTTCTCAATAAATTTGACGATGGGGGATGTTCCAACAGTTCTTGTGATCAAGTCGTTTCTCACTCGATCTCTTCTGGTTTTTATTCACAGCCATTCTCAAACATTTCATCACACAGGTAGTTAGTTTTCTTTCGTGTTCTATAGTCAATTTCCAAGTCTGACATTGGTAACCTAAAGTCGGTAAAAATATTTTAGTTACAATTTGTCTTGTCTCTATTGGGGTTACCGAGTGTTTTAAAATTGGAGCAAGTTGGTACGTGACAGTGTTGGCTTGTTGGATTATCGTTTCTATCTCTTTATCTATTTTACCATTGTGTGTCAAGATGCTTTCCAAATATTTTCATTCTTGCGCTTGTTTCAGGCTTTGTTCTTTGATCTTTATGTCGATGGATTGTTTATCTCTACTTATTCTCATGACTTATATTTTTTTCAGTATTGATCTTCATATTATGTTTAAGGCAACTGTCGTTTATGTTTATGTGGTCCTGAGGCTGTTTACTTTCACTGTAGAATATGCACTGATCGTCGGCAAAGAGCAGCTTACTGAAGTCCTCCTGTTTATCGACATCTGTTGGTGTTATGTTTATCTTATTAATATTGTCCATAAATATTATACAATGTAAAGGTTAAAGAACGCACCCTTGCCTTACTCCTGATCTTACTGGGAACCAGTCTATGAGGCCAGCTCTTGTTCTGGCGGTGCTTTTACTTTCTCTATAAATAGCTCTTACACAATTTAGCACTGTTTCATTTGTACCAAAGTTTTCAAGCACAATCCATAGCAAATCTATGTTCACTTTGTCAAAAAACGTTTCTTGATCTATAAAAGAAATGTACATTTGGTGTCTGTGTTCTATTGTCTTTTCGCTAATTTGCCTTAGGGCGAAAATAGCGTCAGTACGCCCTCTTCCTTCCCTGAATCCGTCCTGTGCTGGGCTCAGAATCGGTTCTACGGCAGATCTATCTAATTCGTTGTTCCAGAATCTTTGCAAATATTTTACCTACGAGGCTTAAAAGGAAGATGCCTCTATAAGTGCTACAGTCTTGCTTATTGCCTTTTCTTGTATATATTGGCACTATAATGGCTCATTCGCCCGTGTGTTACCAAGGCCCTCAGGGGAAGCAAAGAATAGTGACACTGCACCCTACCAGGCATGTCGTAAGAGGCGACAAAGGGTAGGGTTGGGCTTTAGGTTGGCTACCTCATCCTGTAAAAACCATAGCCACAAAAACCAACCAACCATGGATAAGTCAAAAAGAGAAGCAAATAAAATCCTGCCAACCAAGATGAGGGGAGGCTCTTCAAATAGAAGAAGTAGGACACGGTGTGGAGAAAGCCGTAAGGAGTCCGAATCGTTGACGTACCTCCTCTCAGCTAGGAAAACCTCGAGAATTGGCACCTGGAATGTTAGAACTCTCTATGATATAGGGAGAACAATGGAAGTAGCAAAGGAAATGAAACATTATAGAAATAGTATTTTGGGGTTATGTGAAACTAGATGGACTGGGGCAGGGAAAAGTATTTTAAATTCAGGAGAAACTATTTTGTTCTCAGGACACACAGAGGAAAATTCGCCCCACAGTGAAGGATTGGCCCTGATGCTATCAAAAGAAGCAGACAGGGCACTAATAGAATGGGAAGCTGTGAGTCCCAGAATAACAAGAGCATCTTTTAGAACAGTAAAACAGAAGGTAAACATGTCGGTAATACAGTGTTATGCACCAACAAATGATAAAGATGCACCTGTTAAGGAAGAATTTTACATGCAGCTTCAAAATATTATAAATAATGAAAGAAAGGGCAACTTAAAATTTGTGATGGGTGACTTGAATGCTAAGATAGGATCAGACAGCACAGGTAATGAAGAAATTATGGGGAGACATGGTCTAGGAGTAATGAATGAAAATGGAGAATTGTTCACAAATTTTTGTGCAGGTAACCAGAATGTTATTGGTGGAAGTATTTTTCCCCATAAAAGAATACACAAGGCATCATGGGAATCACTAGACCATAAGACAACTAATCAAATTGACCACATATGTATTAACAAAAAGTTTAGATCATCCCTTTACGATGTTAGGGCTTTCAGAGGTGCCGATGTATTTACTGACCATTTCAAGGTGGTAAGTAAAATCAAGTTGAAGCTAAAAAGATATATAACATCTTTTAATCATAGAAACCAATATAATGCAGGCTATCTCAGAGATAAAGAAATTAAGGAACAGTTCTCAGTTACGGTCTCTAATAAGTACCAGGTGTTGCAGCAGTTAGCTGAAGATGTCAACACAGAAGTCTGCTGGGATCAGATCAAAGGAATCTGGAATGAATCTTGCATAGAAGTTCTTGGCACGAAAGAAAGGAAACATAAAGCATGGATAACACCAGAAACCATTAAACTGATTGAAGATAGGACAAGTAAAAAGGCAGAGTTAAACATTAGCAAAACTAGAGCTGCTAAAGCTAGAGCTCAGGAGAAATACACAGAAGCCAACAAGGAAGTTAGGAGGCATATAAGGGCAGATAAAGTGAAATATCTAAATGATCTAGCACAAGAAGCGGAGACAGCAGCAGCAAAAAGAAAAACCTAAGAGAACTTTACAGTAACACAAGAAAATTAGTAGGTAAATATAGTCAGCCAACTGGATCAATCAAAAATAGTCAAGGAAAGGTACTTACTAACACTAAAGATCAAATGGACAGATGGGTTGAATATTTTGAAATGCTTCTAAATAGACCAGGCCGAGAGGTTCCCCCAGATATCCAACCTTTAGAAATGGAACTGGATATCAACTGTGAGATACCATCCAAAGAGGAAATTAGAAAAGCTATAAATCTTCTCAAGGAAGGAAAGGCGACAGGCCCAGATGGTATCCCAGCTGAAGCCATCAGGACCAACATAAACACATCAACAGAATTGCTACATAGATTATTAGTAAAGTCTGGGAGACCGAAGAAATACCAGCAGATTGGAGAGAAGGATATCTTGTGAAACTGCCCAAAAAAGGTGATCTACAGGAGTGTGAAAACTATAGAGGAATTATGTTGCTGTCAGTTCCTGGAAAAATATTAGGTAGAATTATTTTGGAAAGATTAAAAGATGCTATTGATAAAATGCTAAGAGATGAGCAGGCAGGTTTTCCGTCAAACAGATCCTGTACTGACCAGATAGCCACATTACGTATTATAATAGAGCAAAGCATTGAACTGAACTCACCACTTTACATTGGATTTATAGACTACGAAAAAGCATTTGACAGCATTGATAGGGAATCTCTCTGGAAATTGATGGGGCACTATGGAATCCCACAGAAAATTATCAACTTAGCAAAGGCAACATATAAAGACATGAAATGTCGAGTTCTTCATGTGGGAAAGCTAACAGATGCATTCGAAATAAAAACAGGTGTGCGACAGGGATGTCTTTCGTCGCCTCTCTTATTTTTAATGGCTATAGACTGGACTATAAAAACAGTAACTGCTAACACAAGGAATGGAATTCAGTGGACCCCTACAAAACAGCTTGATGATCTGGACTTCGCTGATGATATTGCTCTTCTGTCCCATTCCCGGAATCAGATGCAAGATACATTAAATATACTTAATGCGAGATCACAGCAGCTTGGTCTGAAAATCCATAAAGGAAAGACAAAGATAATGAGAATAAATCAGGCAAATAGTAATGTGGTTGCTCTTAATGGCACCCACTCCAAGACGTGGAGTCGTACACCTATTTGGGCAGTAATGTAGATAAAGATGGAGGAACTGATAGAGATATTAAAAAAAGAATACAAAAGGCAAGAGGGGCTTTCATAGCACTGGGGAATTTGTGGAGGTAAAAAGAAATTAAAAAGAAATACTAAACTAAAAAAATTTAATTCTAATGTCAAATCAGTACTATTGTATGGGGCGGAAACATGGAGAACAACCAAGGCAATTACTAATAAATTACAGACATTCATTAACTGGTGCCTGCGCAGAATAGAGGGAATAAAATGATATGGTAGAATAACTAATGTAGAACTTTGGGAGAGAACTAAACAGGCTCCAGTGGATCAGGAGGTGAGGAAAAGACGCTGGCGTTGGATAGGGCACACACTGAGAAAACAGGAGAACAGCATAACTAGAATGTCTTTGCATTGGAACCCACAGGGGAATAGGAATAAAGGAAGGCCAAAAAACACATGGAGAAGAGAGCTGGAGAATGAGGTTAGAAAGATTGGGAGGACATGGGGAGAGCTCCATGCAATGGAAAAGGATAGAACGACTTGGCGTGAGTTGGTTGAGGGCCTATGCTCCATTGGGGGGTAGAAAGGCAGAAGAAGAAGAATGGCTCATTGCTTGTCTACTGGTACAGTACCTTCATTCCATGCTTTTCTAATTATATGGAGTAGCCAGGTGACTCCAGTTTTTCCACAGGCCTGTGTGCCTCAGTTGTAATTCCATAAAAACCAGCTGCCTTATGTTTTGGACTACACGTGATTGCTTCTCTGACTATTGTTAAGTTATTCCAGGCTGTTCCTCCGGGTATGAATGGTACAGTTCCTTCGTTTTCTTTTATGTTCAGAAGACTCTGGAAATACTATTTCCATCTTTCTCTAGTCCTACTCTCTTCATGTATATGTCTTTCTTGACTGTCATTGACATATTCT
>CAJHNH020000550.1:55000-62500 GCA_905116865.2 Candidula unifasciata
TACTTCATCTTGATATTTTTTGGGGATTTAGCTCGTGAATGACTCGAAGAGGTAACATTTATCTCCTTCAGGCTTGCAGAGAGTCCAATTACATGTTTGTGTCAGTGTGTGTGTGTGTGTGTGTGCGTGTGTGTGCTCGTGTGCTACATTTTTTATAGACAACAGTTTTCATCGTGAATTCCAGAGATCCAGATGTTGCTTGATTTGTTCAGAAATACAAAACGGTGTTCATTTTTTGTAGGTGTGAAGAATTGTGATCACCCTTGTTGTGTTTAAAAATTGTTTTCTTGTTTCTCCTAATTCTCCCTCCTCTTCTTCTTCCACTTCTTCTTTCCCCTCTTTATGGGCCTTCTTTTTGTATAATGGCACAACACAATGCTTGTGATATTACTTGTACTGGCTATATAAATATGCTTGGTATTACTTTGGAATTCTTGTATTATTTATTAATTTTGCTAGCCTGTTTTCCAAGGAATATATATATATATATATATATATATATATATATATATATATATATATATATATATATATATATATATGCAAACACATACACACAGACAACTTACTCAAGCCAAATCACTTTAATTATAATATGTTAACATAAACTGGTCTACTGTAACCAAATTCACTGAAAATGGTTCCACTTGCCACGCCTATCACTTGGACCGTAGTTTACGGACGCTTTCTTTAACTAAATAGCAATTATGTGCAGAAATTGTTAAAGTGGGAAATAAAACGCCTTCTCAAACAAAAGAACCACACTCAGTAGAATTAACAGTCCGTCTTTCTGGATTATAAATACATTACTATAAACGCATACACGACGTTCAAACAACAAGAAGACGAGAGCATACGTTCTCAATACTCGTAGGCTAAAAGTCGGATTTGAAACAGATCTCCTGTAAAAATGGCAGATCAGCGACAAGCGAATATTAGGCTGTCTCACGCACATTCCCAGCAGAAAATTCTTCACAGGAAACAGTTTTACAAGCAATGTTTTTCAACCTGTCATTTGTTAACAAAGGCTTTCCCTACAAAAGTGCAGCTCTTATACAGATCTCCGGAATGCATGTCCGAATAAACGCGGTCTTTATGCGGTCGTTATGCCAGCTCGGAACGGCCGTATGCAAATAAAGTTATTCACAATTACAACATATTTGTTGCCCCGTTCAAGTGCATGGGCAAAAGCTCTCATCTTTAAGAGATCATTCGGCTCTGGGAAATATTGCATGTGAGCTGATTGGCCTATGCTTAGATTGGGAATTCGTGCCAGTTATACGACCGTTCTCCTTCTGCTTTAACTAAACATGCTTTAGAAGGAGCTCGGGGGAAACTAGAAGGCAAAAAGTGCAGAGCTGGTTTTAATTCCTAATTTATTCATTTATTTTTTGGGGCAGGCGTCTACAAAGTTTTATTGATTTATTATTAAATAATGTACAGTCTCCTTAATAAGTGTTTGGTGTAATGGATTTTCACAACTGTCTGGCTTTGGGAAAGCACAAAAGAAATCGACAATTTCAACAAAATTCTGTATTGCCAATTAGTCATTAGTCAGTCGTTAGTTAGTCGTTAGTTATTCGTTAGTTAGTCGTTAGTGAGTCGTTAGTCAGTCGTTAGTTAGTCGTTAGTTAGTCGTTAATCAGTCGTTAGTCAGTCGTTAGTTAGTCGTTAGTCAGTCGTTAGTTAGTCGTTAGTCAGTCGTTAGTCAATCGTTAGTTAGTCGTTAGTTAGTCGTTAGTCAGTCGTTAGTTAGTCGTTAGTTAGTCGTTAGTTAGTCGTTAGTTAGTCGTTAGTTAGTCGTTAGTCAGTCGTTAGTTAGTCGTTAGTCAGTCGTTAGTTAGTCGTTAGTCAGTCATTAGTCAGTCGTTAGTTAGTCGTTAGTTAGTCGTTAGTTAGTCGTTAGTTAGTCGTTAGTCAGTCGTTAGTTAGTCGTTAGTCAATCGTTAGTTAGTCGTTAGTCAGTCGTTAGTCAGTCGTTAGTTAGTCGTTAGTCAGTCGTTAGTTAGTCGTTAGTCAATCGTTAGTTAGTCGTTAGTTAGTCGTTAGTCAGTCGTTAGTTAGTCATTAGTCAAGGTTCCATCACTGCAGACGGGTCGACCCACAACTGCTCAGTGATTGTGGCAGTGGAAATCACAAAAAAAAAGGTCCTTTCACTGCCCCTTTAAAAACCTGATGAGTAGCTGGTCATTACTAGTAACATGATGAAACTTTCACACGCAAAGTTTAGAAACAATGCCTATAGTAGCTGTCAAATGTGCCAACTCTGGCGGTACCAAGGCAGAACGGTAGCTCATTGTTGGCGCAAACAGTCATTCACGAAAGTCTGCATTGCAGCCGCAAAAACTACACGTCATTCTAAACTTAATCAGCCTCTCGCCATTTTAGTGCACTCAACAACACACAGTTGGCACAATGGGGGAAAATCATTCCATGTGAAATTCGCAGCTCACAGTGTCAGATCAAGCACTCAGATCAGTAGCTGGGTGACAGAAAGTTTTAGGATCACCCAATAAATCATCAGTAATTGGTGTCACCCTTTCCGACGGTTGTGAATCAATTTTCTGAAGCCAAGTAAGTGAGAGAGAACCTGGTCCTAATTCAGAATATTACAATTATTGTAATAACTGATCTCGGCTTCCGTGTCTTCTTTTTCTGCATTACCCATTGAATGTGTGCTATCGGCACGTTGTCAAATGGTTTACAGTTATGCTGCAAAAACTGCATTTCGGCGCTACACAGCCGATTTCAGCATACCATCCCTAATAGGGTCCGTAGTTCACTCGGGGTACTTTCTTTTTCGATTCAGCCTAACATTGGTATTGATGAATGTTGTATTAATAGAGGATCCAGGGGTAATTTGACCAAATCAACTATTGAGTGCCTTTTGACCTACAGGAATAGGGTCTAGTATCATATACCCATTATTCTTCAAAATTAGGGAAGGAGTATTTTACTCTGTTCAGTTCTTTATAGTGACTAGACACACCTTGTAACATCGACTTAGAAACGACGATATCAGGAGTAGAGTCGGCACAGAACCAGTACTGAGCTTTATAGGTGGACAAAAACAAATCAAATAGTTTGGCCATGTAAAAAGACTGGCATCAGACATGGCACCACAGAGAGCAGTGTTAAACAGATACAGCTGTGACAGATCCATAGGTCGACCACGCAGCAAATGGATCGCAGAAATATCAGAGACACTGAAATGTACTTTATACGAAGCGAACAGAAGGGCCAGTTCCAAAGATCGCGTTCTGTCCTGACACAGCGAGGCATTCTAGGGGTAGAGAAAAATTGAAGATATACCTTGTATAGTAATTATGTATTAAAGTATTATGTCCATCTTATAGGGCAATGATGCGTATTATAAGACTCTTAATGTCTGTTAGCCTCTCTTGCTCAGGCCTACATCTACTCAGTAATCCATTGGAAGGTTTGAGTTTCAATCCCAGTGAGAAAGTGGATGAAACCGCAAAATCCGGTTCCGACTAGCTACTGAGTTATATGCATGGTGACACCAGTGCGATGAAAATTTCTTGTGGAATATATATTGTCTGCCAGTGTTCCTCTGCCACCTGCTAACAAAAGTCCAACATGTGTCCGGTAAACCAATCGTAAGCTTGTCGCTCGGTCGTCCAGGCACGCTGACTGTTCTAATTAGGCTGCCGCGACGACTTCTTATCCCACAGTACCTTCTGCGAAACCACCAAGTCGTCTTGTCTCTGGCCGAAAGAAAAACACCATCCGGTAATTTCGTGCAGCAGGGAACCAGCCCTGAGCATCATGAACTCAGGTGGGCCCACCTCCGGAAGCGTCTAGGAATAGTGGGCCGAAACGCTCGTTGACGAGGATAATTTCTACTGACGACTGGTAGATCCCTGCTGTACTTGCTCCCTGTGAGTTTATTCCTATTGTACGTGTCTAGCCCACAAGACTACCAGGAAAGACTGGTGACTCTCGGGAAAGACCTTGTGACACCTATGGAAAGACTGGCACCCTGGTATCGCCGGGGGGATAAACTGACATCTGGAGACAGATGTCGACTTTGGACCGGGTTGATCACCCCTAACACAGTATAATACCTCCGATTTCGTACAACCACAAAGAAATATGCCCCCAGGGCCCTCCGAAAGGGGGGAGAATGAAGGGCCCAATCCAATTGATACTCTCGGTGACGACTATGCTAGCCCCCGGACTCAGATACTCGCCCAACGTCCGGGCTGGCTCTGTACATGTGGGAAAAGCTTCACGGGGTTGCATGGTCTGAGAACGCATGCCGGAAGAATGAAATGCGAGGGTGCTACACGCAGTAAACGCCGTCGCAAAACTACTACTCTTGTGGTAGTTTCTGAGTCGTCAGGGAACGACGGGCTGGGTGAACCCCACTCGGACGGAGGGGCCCATGACGTCGACTGCGGAGGAGCACTTTTGATGATTTCTGAAGAAGTGCGTTCCAGAATCAGGTTTCCACCTGCGAGCGAGAAGGTGGTGTGGTGTAAGTTGGAGGCTACATTATGTGCGGTACTTAAACATGATTTAAACAAGAAGTCGTTAGGCGACAAGCTTACAAAATTTGGTGATGTTATATATGAACACTGCTCCCGCGAGTTCGGGACAGTGCAGAAGGCACAGCCGGGTGCCAAGCAGAATACTAGCAGGAGGCAGAGGGACATACTGAAGTGTCGGGCAGACAAGAATGCCCTCAGAAAACGGTTCAAAGCCGCTACAGGTAGCGAACGGGAGGGGCTGTATGAAGTTTGGTTGCATTTAAAGAACAAACACAGTGCCCTCAGTCGCGCCGAGCGTTTCTGTAACAACAGACGTAGAACCAAAAGGGAGCGAGAGAAATTCTTTAGGGACCCGTATCAGTTTGCCCGAGGTCTATTCGAGCAACCGAAGTCTGGGACTCTGGTTGTCAGTCAGGAAGAACTTGAGTTACATCTACGCAAGATGTACTCTGACAAAAAGAGGAGAGAGCCTCTCGATGACAATCCAGAAATCCTTAGCGGCCTCTAACAGTCTTCGGTGCCGAAGGTACCATTTAAAACGGTACCTCCCCTTTGGTCTGAGGTTGAGGAAGTTGTGAAAAAGGCCAGCGGCAAGTCTGCCCCAGGTCCGAACGGTGTCTCATACGTTTTTTACAAGCGCTGCCCGAAAATCCTTAAAATGCTTCACGTCTTGTTGAGACAAGCGTGGATCCGTAATCACATATGTCCAGAGTGGTCAAAGGCAAATGGGGTCTACATTCCCAAAGAGCAGGACTCGAAGAGTCTTTCCCAATCCAGGCCCATCTCGCTGTTGAATGTCGAGGGTAAGATATTCTTCTCGGTCATGGCTCGCCGGCTCACACAGTATCTGATGACTAACAAGTACATAGATACGAGTGTTCAGAAGGGTGGTATTCCAGGCGTTCCTGGGTGCCTTGAACACGCGACCATGATTTGGGAGGCTATCCAGAGAGCCAAGCATGAGAGAACCGAATTGCACGTTATATGGTTGAACTTAGCCAACGCCTACGGGGCAGTCCCCCATAGGCTACTGTGGCGAGCCCTTCGCATGTTTCACGTACCGGCACAGATCAATCAAATGATCGAGCAATATTTCTCTAAGTTCGCTTTGCGCTTCTCTACCTCGACGTTTACCACGAGGTGGACTGAGTTGCAGATTGGGATAGCTATGGGCTGTACGATCTCACCCATACTGTTTGTCATGGCAATGCAGATCATGTTAGACGGGGCTGCCGGCTACGGACTGTGCCTTCAAATAGGGGATCACTGGTTGCCGCCACTTCGCGCATTTATGGATGACACGACTATAATAACGGGCAGCGAGGAGTCTGCCCGCACGATCCTGAAAAGTTTGGACGCCGTGGTCCAATGAAGCGGTATGCATTTCAAACCGCAGAAGTCGAGGAGTCTGTCAATCCTTAAGGGCAGGGTGTCGGCAACCAGTTTTACGGTGGCAAGGAACAAGATCCCTACGGTTCTGGATGAACCGGTGAAGAGTCTCGGTCGCGTTTACGATTCGAAGTTATCTGATAGAGCGGAAGTCCGGCGAATACACGAGTCACTGGCTACAGGCCTGCTCGCGATCGAGCGTTGCAGGCTGGTCGGAAAATTCAAGGTATGGTGTCTCCAATTCATGTTGATTCCAAAGCTCCTATGGCCACTGTTAGTCTACGAGGTGACGATGACTGCAGAAAGGTACCTGACGTTGATATTTATGACTTAGTAATATATTGTGATGCGGCGTCCGTGGCTAAGGCGTTGCGAGTCCGACTCGTAAGCCAGCATACCGCGATCGAAACCCACTGCAGGCTGCGTGGATTTTTGTCGTGGTATGGGACGTCGCAGGTCGACCCAGCCTAAAATGGGTACCAGGATGGGGCTGTCCTGAGAAAGTAAAGACAGCCGGCGTAATGCTGACCACATTACCCACCGAGTGCTGATGGTCTGTAAAAATATGGGACGCTCTGCCCATATGACCGATGCGCCGAAAGGCGCGAAAAGGGATCTTTACTTACTTTACAAAATATATTGTGCTTTTATAAACTATTTTTAATCTGCCATTTCAAGAGGTAAGCTGCAGTGAATACATCCACTCCATTACGTGATGAGGACCCAGTCTTTTTTACAATGTTGCTTTATTACGGAATGTCGTCTGAGGAATTAGGGCCGCATTTCCAGTGTCTTCTTCTTCTTCTTCTTTTTCTTCTTCTTCAGCATTCCGATCCCTTGAGGGACATTGCTGCAGATATCCGCCCGCCTCCATTCATCTCTCTGGTTTGCCTTCTCTTTCCATTTAGTGTCACCAAGTGTTTGCAGGTCTGTCTGGATATTATCTCCCCATCGTTTTCTTGGTCTGCCTCGTGGTCTACGACCATTTATCTTCCTCGTGTATAGTTTTTACTTCTCTGTCATCTGATATTCTTTCAATATGCCCCAACAATTTTAGTCCATTAGCTTTCATGATGCCAGTGATCAGTGGTGATTTAAACAAATTATGAATTTCGTTGCTGCTTCTTACTCTCCATTCACCGCTGTTGGCATCTTTGATGGGTCCAAAGATTCGTAGTAAGATTTTGTTTTCGAAAACCTGTAGTAAGGCTTCATCTATTTTAGTTGTGCTCCAAGTTTCAGAGCCAAACAAAACTACTGGTCTTATCATTGTTTTATATATTTTGATCTTGGTGTTGCCAGACAGACACTTTGACTTTAGCAGATGTTGAATAGCATAGTATGCTTTATTTCCAGATTGTATTCTAGATTGTATTTCTTCTCTCGGTATGTTGGAGCAGTTAAAGTTTGCACCCAAGTACTTATAAGTTTCCGTTCGTTTGATTTTCATATTATCGACTTGTATATAGCGGAAGTTTAAATCCTTTCCCTATCTAGTTAATATCATGCATTCTGTCTTATTTTGATTGATAACTCGCCATTTAAGTGCACTCAACGATACACAGCGGGCTTAGCGGCGGGGGGGGGGGGGGCCTCC
>CAJHNH020000550.1:67500-140000 GCA_905116865.2 Candidula unifasciata
TTTAAATTGCGGTTGTGTTTTCCACTGCTTATTGTGTCCAATTACAGATAGTGTTTGTTTGATGATTTTTACCTGAGGTTTCCTTGCTAGTGAATGCTTATTACTGCAATGCCTGTGGTACCAATTAAAGTCTCATTTTTATCTGTTTAAGAACATTATCGAGAGCAATCCGTTAATTAGAAAGGCATGTGATGTATAGAAAAATTACATTGTTGATTCAGTCACTTTAACTGCGAAACTAGCCAATCGGTCCTGGTAGTTTATCCTCAACATAACAGACTGTTCTTGTTAGAGTGATTTCAGAGAATATATTCAAGCTTCCAGCCTAGTCTTTTGCGAATATTTTTCATCCTCAACATCATCCGACGTGTGCCAATAGACGACACATAGAGCTCTCTTTCGATTTCTTCACTCGGCTTTATTGCGCTCAACTCTCTCGATTTCTGACATTGAGTTCAGCCCAGCGTTTTTAGCTTCTCGTAAAAATATTTTTTTTTTTATATTTCGCCTGGACTTCCTCTTTTTCTTAGACTGTTTGTTTCCCATTTTATTGATTGTTTTCTAAATATTTTCACATTTCGTCTCAGAGTGAGCCCAAAATAACTCCACCTTCTTTGTCTTATTGCAGTCGATACATGTATGTGTCCAGCCATTGTTCTAATCTCTTCACTCTTTTTAAATTCATGCAATTTCATGTTCATGATTTTTCTCAGACTTTTTTTTTTTTTTTTTTCAAATGAATTTAACTTTCTTTCAATTCCTTTGGTAGTTCTCCAACTATCGCTGACTGTGGTATACTATTCATAGAGGTAATTGAGCCAGTGCTCCGCAGTACGAGATCTATTACAAAACTTCAACGCCTTCGTCCGTGTGCAAGGCACAACATGGTCTCTCAGGCAGATGCACTCTGACTTAGAAAGAAACACCCCTAATTAGTCGCCTCTTACAACATGCTTTTTAGGGGTAGTGGTTCTGTTCTTTCCCTCCAAAATAAAGCCCCGGAACCCACACTTGGAACAGCTCGTATACTGATGATTTATAATAAAGGACCCCCTAGCGTCTGGAGTGATTATCTGTAGAAGAGGCAGACTGGAAGAATTGAAGCTTGTGCCTGACTGGGGATGATCGACATGACCAACTCACTGATTATCCCATATGGCTCGGTCTCTCTACAAAGAATGGCTAACCGCCTGGCCAGAACGTTCCACAAAGCACGAACTTCATAGCTCTACGATTATCCCCGTTGATCCCCGAAAACACTGCACTCGGGAACTGAACGACACGTCCATGAAATGAACCTAAGACCTTCGGAGCGAGAAGCAAAATGTTGATCACTTCGCCACTGAGACCCCCATACTGGAAGAAATGATGCTGGATGATCTAGGAGGTGTTCCAATATCATTTAGAGTTAATTGAGCCAGTGCTCCGCAGTACGAGATCTATCCCAAAGCTTCAACGTCTTCGTCCTTGTGCAAGGCACATCATGGTTATTTTCATAGAATTTGGAGAAAATATTATATATATATATATATATATATATATATATATATATATATATATATATATATATATATATATATATATATATATATATATATATATATATATATATATATATATATATATATATATAGACACACACACACACTTACATAAAACAGAAAAATATTCATAATTTATGGAACCTAAGGTGCCATTTCAATGGTTTGAGATGCATTCTGTTCGTATTCCAGAGCTGTGAATTTCAGGCTGTACGATAGACATGACCAATGAAGACACTTTTTAGGGGTCTTCTTGGTACATTTCTTTCCATAGCGAGACGAACACGCCAATTGGAGATGACAGGTTCGATTTCCGACACGTTAACTACAGCTTTCAACTTTTTTCTGTCAGTGTCATTTAATATAGTGTCTGATTGTTTTTAATCTATATATGTATATGTATGTGTGTATGTTTTTTACGGCCCCAGGGGTCTCCCCTCTATATATGGGGGAAGTGCGTCCACTTCCCAGCTCAGAATGAGAGCGAAAGGCGCATCTGACGTATGGAAAGTCTTATCAGTGGGTCTGGCACTAATATTTACCAGCAGGATTCTGGTGTATATGTTAAGTCGGGAATATCAGCACCATTAAATGTGACTGGGATAGCGTGGGGACAAAGGATAAGGAAGTTCATAACGATTTTTATTATTTTTTATATTTATTTGTATATATTTTTTAGACCGCACACCTGCCCGTTTTCCTCCTGGGTTGCAGTCCAAAAGATTAAAATCAGTTGACTCAAAAAGCCACTATTCGGATGGGAATCTTCTTTGCGTTCGGTTTCGTATGCTCGGGTCAGAGTGGGAGGTAGGCGGATGAGAATGAAACCAATGAAACTGATGCAAATAACAGAAACCCTTCTGTTATTTGGAATATAGTTGTAGCAGTAAGATTTTTCTCTGCGAAAGTAAAATACCTACATAAACTGGTAATTTAAAAGCGTAATTTAAATGCAATATAAATTTTTGTAAGAAACATTAATCATATGTTAACTAAAATATAAAGTAAAATAGTAAGTGTTATTTTACAAAAATGTTTTTTTTAAAAGCTAATATATTTAAAGATTGTATTTGCTGCTGAGCATGACAACCTTAGTGTACACTTGACAACCACATCCCAGTGCAGTCGACTAACAAGGTCTTCGGATTTCCTTGATGATCAACTCAACATTTTTTTTTTAACAACTGACTTTTAAACACTCAAAAATGTATAAACTTGATTTGCCTGTTGATTATAAAGAGGCTGCAGCCATAGAGCGCCGCCGTGCCATGGAAGAGGAGAGAAAATCCAGAATTTTCAACGCAAAAGTCCGGCAAATTGGGGTGAGCTAAATTAGTTAGTAAGTTACAATTATGACGAAAAATAAAACAGTGTTACTATTTAGACTTTAAGAAAGTTGCATTCTGACTAATTTCATTGAATAATAATTGAATAATTTCAGATTTAAATGATAGTCTGTGACATTTCGTTCTTATATAATATTTAATTTACAGTGGAGAATATGAAGATTTCTTCAAGTGAAATCATTTTAATAAAATGTATGCAGTTGCAAACTTCGGCTATCCTCCCAATAAAGGCCGTTAATTATTGAGGCGAAAAATATACTCTAACAGGGCCTCAGGCACGTGTCAATTGCGCACTTCTGGGGACTTTAACACCCCGCAAATTGCAAACATCCGCCACCGCCGAGAGTGTCCCGCACGCCGCTCATGCAGCGTCGATTGGGCTCATGCGGCGTCGATTGGGGCTAAACTAGATGGCTAGGACTCACGAGCAAATAAAATGAAGGAAGCTGCAGGAGATGCAGTAGCTGCTGCTCGTTAGTCCTAGCCATGTGGTGTGGGAGACACTCTTGGACGTGGCGGAAGTCGCCCGAAGCTCGCATTTTAAGACGACAGAACTGCGCAATTGACACGTGACTGAGGCCTTGTTAGGGTATATTTTCCGCCTTGATAATTTATGACCGTTATTCAGAGGATAGCCCAAATTTCTTATTAGGATTTAGAGAATCAAAAGAAGTTACTACTTTAATTAGTAGAGTACCTAGAAGGTAGGGCTTTTTTTTTTTAATTGGCCTGCACTCCTGAGCTCTATCTGCCTAAATTGGACACCTGCATTGTTTTAGGCATTTATTTACCACAGTAATAATATCTTATGTGAACCAAAAATATATTATTAATCATATTTATTTTAAATTATAAATGTCACAATATATTAATTTTATAATAAAGTATTATTTCATATTTATTATTAACCGTAGTCGTGCAAAGTTAATTAATTATCAAATACATTTACAATGTCATTACAAAGTTATTACTATAATACTGATCAAGTATTGATTTGTGTGTGTGGGAGGAGGGGGGATTGTTGCTAAAACTATAAGCTCAATACTCCTATTATTAAATGCAAACAAAGGTCCATTACTTGTATGTTTGCTCTGCAAGGTGACATTTGTGGCTTAGGCAGTGGAACATGCTTCATGATGCCGGAGTGCCGGGTTTGATCCTAGCTGGGGATTATCTGTTTTGTGTTGGTTTCGACAGCATTACTGAGAGCTGACCATTCAGAAAGCTATGACAATTTACTGAAAGTATAATTTGCCTTGGAAAAAAAAAACAAGACAGGCAAAAAATGCTGGAGTTGGTTTTCCAAGTCTTGTAAAGGATACGCAGTGTAACTTTTACTCTGTAAAGTTTTATCATGTATACTACATGTATCACTGTTTGCATTGTTTGTTAGTATACCCCTAAACCACACCTGCACACAAACACGAACAACACATTAAGTACAACTCACGATTCTCACTCCATCTTGTTCGGCTGTGTGATTTCATACTTGTTCACACTAGCTGTCCTATGTTCGTGGGGTGTCATGTGTTTTTTGTTTTGAGCATTTAAAGCATATCCATCAAAATACAAAAACATCAGTGAATCAATACTCATGATTCAATTGTTGGTGCTTTCCCCCCTGCAGTACTTCTTCCTTGTGCACAGTCGCCTTCAGTGACTCAGACCTAATCACAGAAACACATTCCAGAAGCGCCACTCATTTTAACTAAAGAGAGAAACAAAAAGAAAACTTGCAGTTCATCTAGGAGACATTGTGTTGACCTCGTGAAATGAACACCAGTCACTCTTTGTCAAGTTGTGTATAGACAGCAAAGTAAGACATCTCGTAACACCCCTAAAACATAGGACTTCCCATGGGAACCAATACAAAATCATGCAGCTATATGAGATGGGGTGAGAATTGTGAGTTGTATTCACATTTATATATATTTATTCCAATAAGACAATGAACTGCTATATATACAGACACACACGCACATATAATGTGAGTTTCAGTGGAAAAGAGCAATTTTATGAAATTGTGGCACGAAGTAGGACACATGATGGGGAAAACTATTTATTGGGTCACAACATCTTTGTCATTCTAGAGTGAGTAGTACAGAGTACTGAATGAAGTGTAGCAGACCCATAGGTTAAAGTTAAGTAAAGAACCTCTTTCCATGCCTTCAGGCATATTAGACATTATGGCTTGACCTATATTTTATAGACTAATTGGCAATCTGTGGGTGATGTGGTCAACATCACGCTGATCACCTTTACTTCCCAGGATTTTACCTGTACCCATTTAAGGCTGAGTAGACCTGGGAGCCATGCTAATTTTGAAGGGAAAAAAAAGCAGAACCATAGAAGAGACTCATAATAAAATGCACAGGTGAGAATAGAATGTAGATGTAAAGAATTTTGAGGCATAAATGGAAATAACCTTAATAGAAGCAGAAGACGGATTCAAATGATTAACGATTGTACTTTACAAGAAATAAAAAGACACCAATGAAGATTCAAATTATAGTTGTAATTAAATAATGTAAAGGTCCCTTTTTATGCCAGTGGGTCATTGAGCACATTATGATATGCTCATATTTGTATAGCACTCATTGGGTGACCTGGCCAGCACGCCAGACATTTTTTACTGACCAGAACATTACCTGGTGCCAATTTTAGGCTGGGTTGACCTGAGAGCCAAGGTCAGATCTGAAATAAGAATCTGCCCCAAGACCATTGGGTTGGCATGGATTATAGATGTATTAAAATTAGTTGCATTTCCTTTACAGGATGTTGCAGAACCAACCCAAACATTTTTTGGCTGTTGTGATTTTTCTAGGCACATTTTACATTCAATAGTTTGCCATTGCTTTCCGTACAGTCAGGTCTCTGTACCACTTTCCAAACCAACGTAAGACAAACTGTTCGCAGCTGGGATTAAAATCAGCACCCCAACATTGTGAAGCCTGTTTGCAACGCCTAAGCCACAGACGCCAACTAAAGATGTATACATTTTTAATTTGACTGTTGTTCTGATTTACTGTGTATTTTAATAAAGTATTGTAATTTTGTATTAAAGGTTGACAAGCAAGCCCTTGATCAGCAAATCTTTGATAGGAAGCAGATGGAAGATTATGAGAGACGAATACATGAAGCTTTTGGTAATAGATTTTATTTAGGTCATTTGATATATGTAATGTTTAAATTATTACAATGTAAAAAAAAAAAAAAAGGTACCAGGACAATTGGGGAGTCGCAGTGGCCGAGCGGCTAGACACTGGTCGCGGATTGGAAGGTCGTGGGTTCGCTCCCTGGTGGACTTTTTTCAAAAATTACCTTGGCTCCCAGGTCGACCCAGCCTTGAGTTGGTACCGGGTGCAGTCCCGGGAAGTAAGGGCGGCCGGCGTGATGGTGACCACATCACCCATCTTGTGCCGATTAGTCTATAAAAATATAGGTCTAGCCCTATATGCCCTATACGCCTAAAGGCGTGGAAAAGGGTTCTTTACTTACTTACTTACCAGGACAATAAATACCACTTTTGACCCATAGAATGATTCCAATGTCTAGCAAGATAAATCTCATAAGAAATATTTTTGGCCACCTCTGTCAAACATTGACCCTTGTTGCAGCTAATGGAAAATGTATCAAATCGGACAACTAAAAAGCCTTGGACGACTTAGTCAGAGAGATCGGAAAAGCCACAACGAAACAAAGAAGACAGTCACGTCGACATCAGGGCTGCCAATGCTTGGTTGTTTCCCCCAGATCTTTTTCGACGCTGCAGGACAAATCTGGTTTTTTTTGGGTGTGTTTTGTTTGTTGGTTTTTGCCGATTTTGTATGCTTTAATGATCGATAAATTAGCGTGGTTAGGGGTAGGGGTTAGGGCTAGGGAGTAGGATTAGGATAGGGTTAGCGGTAGGGTTAAGAGCGTTATATTTGACAATTTTGACGCCCATTTCCCTATAATGCACAGAAACAATCAAGGGCCTCTGGATGCTAATCAAACGCACAATTCGCCAACGATTGGGGGCACCATTTTTTTTTTTTTTTTCGGCAGAAGTGGCGCCACTCCCACAAACATCAGATTGTTTGCCAGTATTTCGAAATCTAACGTCAAAATTTTCACATCTAACCCACCCCTAACCCTACCCATAAAGAAATCTACCCCTAAAACTGATCTACCCTAACCCTACCCCTAACTCTAATCCAACAACCGCATGATGATGACTTTTTTTTTATGATGATGCCACGATGCCTCACTCAACCGTACGCAGCCCTACACGCAACCGCAGGAATAGCTAAGTGTGTCGTTTGTTTCGTTTGTTTTCCGATCACTGTTGTGTCCAAGGCTTTTTATTCTTCGTCCGGATTTGACAGGAGAGCCGAAAATCATAACAACAGAGATGAGATGTCATAGAAAAGCTCTTTGAGTAGCAAGAAGAGATGTCATTTAACATAAAGAAATCACTAAAACTGAAACTAGTAATTTTTTTTTTTCTTCTGTAAAATTATGTGCCCTTGAAGTTCATTGCTGCTGATGTCAACCATCCCAAATTGATCTGACTGACCTTCTTTTTTTTACCAGTTGGTGAAACTAAGTGTTTGTAGGTTTGCTTGAATATCCTCTCTCCTTCATCTTCTTGGTCTACCTCATGGTCAGCACCAATATAACTCATCTGTGTAAAGTTTTTCTATCTGCCACCTGTCAGTCTGTTAGCCCTCATAATGTCACTAATTAGATGTGGTTTTTAACAGACTAAGAATACTGTTGTTGCTTCTTACTCTCTATTACTCACTGTTTTTATCTTTTTGTATCCAAAGATGTGCCATAAGATTCTATTCTCAAAAGTCTGTAAAATGGCGTTGTCTTTTATTTTTAGTTATTGTACTCCAGGGCTCCAGAGAGAGAGACTGGACAGTTGGTCTTTTCAGTGTTTTATTCATTGTAATTTAATAATGCAGACCTTTTATGGCATAGTATATCTTATTCCAGTTTGTACTACTTCTCTTAGTATTTTGGAGCAGCAGTATTTTGTATACAAGTATTTATATTTTCCATTCTTCTGATTTTCAAATTATTTGTTTGTTTGTTGCCAGAGTTTTTATCCCTTCTCTCTCTTGTCAGCATGTATTTTGTTTTATCTTGATGGAAACTAGTCCTATTTTTTATGTAATTTTTTTAAAAACTGAGTTAGTATTAGCATAGCAACTACATATACCAAATCAATAAACAGTATTATAATTGTGTTTTTTTATTCACACATGTTCATTTTTTTTCCCAGTGGTACGGAAAGGGGGGTGTGGGGCATGGGAGGTGGAGGAAGGACATTAATTTATCATTTAGTTTTACATGAGTGACTAACTTGTAAAAATATTTCCATACATTTATTCACACAGCT
This sequence comes from Candidula unifasciata, assembly GCA_905116865.2. Lineage (NCBI taxonomy): Eukaryota > Metazoa > Mollusca > Gastropoda > Stylommatophora > Geomitridae > Candidula > Candidula unifasciata. Next base: position 75,777 of record CAJHNH020000550.1, read on the forward strand.
GCTGATGCTCTCAGGAATGATAGAATAGCTTCAATGCTAGAAAAACGCCAGGAGCACGATATTCGTGCATTGAACCAGGCCATAGATGAGTTCCGTGCACTTCATCAGCAACCTTCTTTGAGGAGAGAATGGGATCTGTATGACCCAGATGCTCTTAAAAAGGATAAGCCAGCTAGAGTTCATGATGATGATCCACGTTGTGGCGTCTCCAGTATACAAAAGTTTGAGGGAGAAGATCTTAACAGCAAGGTAACCTCAAATGTCTGTTGTACAAAACCATCCATTTCCATGTTTAAATATTTATTTTTAAAATTATTTATTAATCAAGTTAAGAACCAGCATTTTTACACTGATAGCATTCCTATAAGTTTGTCAGATCCATCTTCAGAAGCCAGTACAACGTTCCAGTAGTAATGATGACAGATGATACTTTTGAGTGCTTGCCAGATTTCCCTGGTCACTCCCTGTTTGGGACTGAAAGAGTTTATATAGTCCAATGGTAAAGTGTAATTGATCACCAAAAATATATGTGGTGACTGGATAGTCGGGAAACTTTGGTGGCTAAAAACATGACTGTATGCTCAAAAGTCTTTATCTGAATCTGCGTCAGGAATATTTCTGTATAACTGATTTTGCTTTCAGGTCAGTTTAGACTAAAATAGATACCAGGAAATTTCCTGAAAAAAAAAGGTAGCCAGCAAGATGTTGACATCACCCACTGAATGCTGTCTGGTCTATAAAAATGTGAGTCTCGCATGATATGCCCAATGTGCCTGTGGTAGGAAAAGAGACAATTACTTTACTTGCTTAATGTGATAATCTTCTTTTTTAGCATTCCAAGCTCTTGAGGTTCACTGCTGCAGATATCACTCACCTCAATGCTCTCTGATTGACTTTTTCTTTCCATTTACTAACTCAAAGTGTTTGTAGGTCTGCTTGATTATTAATCTCTCTGCCATCTTTTTTGTCTGCCTCATGGCCTACTTCCATTCATCTAATATTATTTAGATTATAATAAAATTATATTATTTAGATTATAAAATTTTTTTTATACTTGTCACAGTAACAATAACTTGAATTTGACCTACAGGCCCGGAAGAAGTTTCAGAATGAACAAGCTCGTTTCTGGCATGAAGCACAAATGCAAGAGAAGAACCAAGCAAAGCAAAACCAAGATGAGGCTGACCGTTTGTATGACTTAAAACAGAAGGAGCTGGACCAAAGGGCTATAGAACTTCAACAGGCAGAGGAGCAGTGCAAAAAAGCTATCAACATGGCAAATGCAGCCTACAATGATGCTTTGGTAACTATGACCCATTTGTGCTTGTTGTTTTTTCCCTTAGCTATATTCTAAAAAGTGAGAGGAATGATATTCTTATCATGGGAAAGAAATAATATTCTTGTCATGGGAAAGGAATAATATTCTTATCATAAGAAAGGAAAATATGCTTATCATAAGAAAGTCGTAATATCCTTGAAAAAAAAAGGAAATATCATTGTCTTCCTAGAGAAGTATTATCTTCCTCCTGCAGAGAAAAATAATGTTTTTATTATACTAGAGGAATAATATTCTTTTCATTGGAGAGAAATAATTTTCTTACCATGGTAGAGGAATAATATCTTTATCATGCTTAAGGGTTAATATCCTTATCATTATTAAGAATAATTACTTGCTAAAAGGATAATATCCTTAGTTCGCAGATCATCCTCACTGCATGTTGACCCTCTCAGTCCATGTGTGCTCATAATAATACCCTAATGGGAAAAGGAATATTCTTATTATTCTAGAGAAATAATATCCTTACCATTAGAAATAAATAGTATCCTTATTATTACAGAGGAATAATATCCTTACAATGAGAGGGGAGTAATATCCTTACTATTAGCGATGACAAATATCTTTATCATGTGAAAAGAATAATATCCTTATAAAAAATTCATTTTTAAAGAAGTAAAGGACCCTTTTCCATGCCTTCTGGTATATTGGGTATATAGGGCTAGACCTACATTTTATAGACCAAATTACACGAGCATCTAGCCGCTCCGCCACGGGGACCCCCAAACTGTTAGGATTTTATCAGTTAAAGTAACACCTATGAAGGACAGAAAGTTCTTCTTCTGCAGCAATCTCTGATCATGCACTAAATATACTTTCATCCATTAACTTGGATGTTCATCTCAAGGTTTCTTAGGTTTCCCTAGTTGTCAGGTCTGCTGGGTGTGGTCCTATGTTGCTATGCAGCTTCTCTAGGAGAGGACAGACTTGTAAAAGTTGGATGGCACCTAAAAGTCAGCAGTGCATCTGCTTAAGAGATGATGAACCAACATTCTGCATATAAATAAATCAGACTTTTAAAACGCATGTGCAAACAAAACCCAGGTTTTGGAAAAAGAGCAAAGTTCCGAAGTGGATGAACAACAAAAACGTTTCCATCGGAGTTTACAACTAGTGGACACAAAGAATAGACCAATCAGCACTTGGTGGGTGATGTGCTCAACATCACTCCAGCAGCTTTTACTTTCCAGGACTTTGCCTGGTGCCTATTTAAGGTTGGGTCTACCTAGGAGCCAAGGTCATTTTTTTTTTCAATGTCGGGATCTGTTCAGATTAAACCCATGACCTTCAAATTTACAGGCAAGAGTCTAGCCACTACGCCATGAAAGCTCCCATAAAAATCTAGGTTTAGCACCAAATACCAGATGTGCCACTGTTGTGAACTGGGTATTTTACTTTAATTAAATAAAATGTGACCTTTTTTCCTTGTGTTCACAGAACAATGAACAGAAAGAACGGGAAAGACTAAAGCGACAGCAGGAAGAAGATGACAAGATGACAGAGATAGCCAACCATGTGTTTGGTGACCTCTTCACAGAGAACCCAGCTGTCGCTCAAAGTGCCTTTGGTGCTCATCGTGTGATCGCGAGCCGATGGAAGGGCATGTCTCCACAACAACTAGAGGAGATCAGAAAGCAGCAAGAGAAACAAAGAGCAGAAAATGAGGTGAATTGTGTGTCTGCTATTCTTTAGTTCTGTTTGTTTATTCACTCAAAGTGCCTGAAAAAAAAAGGTTGACCATCTGTAATTCTAATCAGTACATGGTTTAAATGGGAGCCACCGTGGTGTAGTGGTGGCTTCGACTTCGGGTCGGAAGGTCGTCGGTTTGCTTTTTGATGAGAGCCTGATTTTTGGTTTTAAATTACCTTGGCTCCCAGGTTGACCTGGCATTGAGTAGATACCAGGTACAGACCTGGGAATAAAGGCGGCCATCGTGATGCTGACCACATCAGCCATCAATTGCCGTTTGGTCTGTAAATTAAAAAATAGGTTTAGCCCTATATAACTGATACGCCTGAAAGGCATGGAAAATGGTCCTTTTACATGATTTGAATGTAAAAGTACAGAAGAAGGATCCTTTTTACATAGTGGCATATTGGGTGTACAATTCATTGTCATACTGTGCCATTGTATGTCATTTAGGGTTCACAGTCTATTTCTCCATTCCATTCTTTCCTGTACGATCACTTCAGTATCATAGATGTAATCCAGTGCAGTACCTTCGGCTTCTCTCATCAACATCAATTGGGTTTCTCTTGGACCTCCTCATTTCATAAATCATTTCATCTGCTAGACATATTTTTATAACATATTTTTATAGATCAGTCAGCACATGATGTGTCATGTGGTCAACAGCACACTATAGGCTGGGTCGACATGGGATCAATATCAAAATAGGTGGATTCAAACCCAAGACATCAAGCATCTAGCCACTACACTACCAAGACTCCCTGGTCTGAATGACTGCCTCGTTAATTAATGTTCCCATCCATGGTATGTTTTGATTCAACCTCATAAATCACATTTCTTCTGGCATGAGATGCTTCTTCACCTGACCTTTCATGAGTAACATGATAAAACATGGCTGATGACTTTTCAACACCCTTTCTGTCTTTACTGCCTGTATGCATACCACTGTTTAATGTGATGTTTGACAAGGGGGGGAAATGGGGAGGGAGTATGCTGAGCCTTGAGGATTTATGTCCATGTGGCTAGTTCAGTCACTACACACTGCACAGACTAGCATTTATTTGTAAATCTTTGCCTCTCACTGCTACAGACAACTTTTTATTAAAGCAATGTTTCCCCATTGTAAATTTTAATAAAGAAGACCCAAACGACAGATTCCACAATTTATTGCCTGGCATATTTCACTGTATCTCGTCAGGTGCATACTATAGTAACAATTACATAAATGAAGCAAATTATTGAACAGATACCCGGTTGGATTTATTAAGCGCCACTGCCAACCTCCTGAACCAACTACTACAGAAACATCAGTCCCCAAACAACAAGTCTAGATACATCTAACCTATCAAGTGGATGACGTAATGAAACGGCGATACGACTGGAGTTAATGGAATAATGTATGAGATCTGCTTCTATAAAATTTACTGAATTTCCCCCTAAATTTTGCATTGAAAAAAATACTCTCACAGTATTATATCAGTTTTTAAAAAATGGTATGTCTAAAATATTGACTTCATGAAAAACATTGCAGTAAATAGAAATGAAAAACATTGTAGTAACTAGAAAATAATGATGATAAAGATTTTAAATCAGGATTATTTATTTGAAGATACTATGTGAAAAATACTATATAAAAGCAAAATACAAAATATTGAAATAATGACAAGCAAGTGTTCAAGTCCATTAATATAAAAATAAAAGAACAAATTTAGTCATCTGCAGGGAGAATGGAGTATCTGGTAACCCTGTTTGGTATTCAACAAGTTAAAAAACTATATAGGAATATATATCAACAGAATTGTTAAATTTACATTGCAATTCATTGTTACAGAGACTTCGTCAGGAGGAAGAACTTCGCAACCGAGAATACGAACGTCAGGCTTCAGCCAATGCCAGAGCAGCTGAACTGGTTGAACGGGAAATGGCACGCAGGCGTCGTGAAATTGAGAAAGCTCAAGCAGATGAAAATCGCCGCTTAGCCCAAGAGCAGAAAGCACGTATTGACTTTCTCAATCGAGAAGTCTATACAAACCCTCCCACAGCTGCATACTTTATGCAGTTTAATAAAACAACACGATAATAGCTTCAGCCTGGTCATAGAATTACATTGTGGGTATTATGGGTAGATATTTTTTTTTTTTTCAATTTTTAACTCAGTTTCTAAAAGTTTTTACAGCTGAATCCAGTGAAGGTATGAATGAACTTCATTTTCAGAGGGTCATAAACTGGGCAAGCAGGCCAGTCTTACATTCAGCTGTCACACAAAAATGGTATTTTATGAATAACGTTAAATTCATTTGGTGATAGTGGGTCGGCATCTGTGGCTTAGGTGTTACGACCGTGCTTTGTAATACTTGGGTGTCGAGCTCAATCCCAACTGCAGGCCATTTGGCAGAAACCGTCTTGTGTTGATTTTAACAGTGATACTGAGAGCGGACTGTTCAAAAATTCTGGGGTTGGTACTGCAATGTCCTTAAGGGACATGCAACTAACTTTTTAGTGTTAATGGAGTTAGAAATAAATGCACAGTGAGTTGCTTGGTAGTGAATACATGAAAGAGTTAATAATTTTAACTCACAAACCATTAAAAATTTCTTAATATACTAGGAAATAAATATTTCCCTTCAGCTTTCAATCAGTCATTTGGGTGCTATCTCCACATTTATAGTTAGTTGCAGTGGATCTTTAATGGGCTCTGTCTTTCACCTTTGGTATATACTCTATTCTCTCCCACTGTATGGTTTTTTATAAAAGTGTTGTTTAGTTTAATAAGGACAACAATATTTCACTTTCTTTTTTATTTCCTGTCATCAACTCTGTTTTCACTTCCAGTCTTTTGAGATTGTTATCATCTGCATGAAACAGAACCTATTCTTCTGTCTAGCCACATCTACAGTCAGTATCTTATTACTGAAATAGTTTTTTAAACTTTATTGCAATAAATTTTTAAACCAACTCGCTGGGAACCAGAAGCATAGTTCATGCCACGTCAGTGAATGTTTACACATGTTTAGTTAAGCAAATGTATTCCTAGCATAATTTGGTCTTCATGTTGTCTTGATAATAACAGATTGTTCAAAAAATTTGTGTTTATTTTGAAGATACTAAATTTATCAGCATTATGGTTTATGGGTGTGCTATGTTTGTTAAGAAGAAGGCCATTAAAAACAGATAATGTTTTATATTAATATTGCTTTTGCTACTAAAACAAAGGTGAAACAAATAGTTTATTCTATATGACATTATGTGCTTTTTTTTCTAGATAAAAATGTAATAAAAATGTTATCTGAAGCATTCATTTTATATTGATTTCTTATTTGCTGTGATGCATCAGCTCTTTCTTTAAAGAAAACCTTTCAGATTTTAGCTTATTGACTTGAACTTTTATAAAGTCTGTGGGAAAGTCCTATGTAGAAGCTTTAAGTGTATTGGTAATATGGTGCTAAACGCAAATATTTATGGGCCAGTAGTACTCAATGGGTGATGTGGTCAAGGCAAGACTGGTTGCCTTAACTTCTCACAACAATTTTAATACCCATTCTAGACAACAGACAAGGAGAAAGGAGAGGCGTTGCTCCATTGATTTATAGCTCAGAAAGATCATAATGATGCCGATATCAGGGATGCAGTTAGAAAGGAGTTATCTGGCACCATAAAGAAAAAGCAGTATGAATGCATCATAGAGTGGACAATATCAAACAAATTTTGAAAAAAAGGCAAAAGACACTGCATCAAGGGTGATGGGGTCAGGTATGGCCAATTGAAGGCATTGGGTGATGTAAACCTGGCAGAGATGACTGACTGCTTTAACCAGAGCATTAAGACAGCAGCAGAACCACAGGACTGGGTACACAGCTATCTAATCCCACTGCCAAAACCATTTATGGATCATTCAAAACTCAGTGGCTTTAGAATCATTACCTTACAATATACATTTGGGAAGGTCTTGGAGAAGACAGTCACTGTCGAGTTGCAAGAATTTTTGGAAAAAATGGGAAAATTTTCCCAAGAGGTCTGAGAAGCTACAGGCCAATAAAAGATACGTAGTCCAATATAGCCACTTTTGCCTTTGACATCTGTAAGAATAAGAATTTCACACGGGAGCATGCACAGCAGGGGTCCACCAGTCATTAGTAAAGATCCTTCGTCGACAGTTGTTTCGGCCCATTACTTCCCTAAACAATCGCGGAAGGTGGGCCGACCTGGGTCATGAAGCCAGGCCCTGATCTTACTCTGCTGCACTTCATCGGATTCGATAGGGACAAGACAATATGGTGACTTTGCAACAGGTGTTGTGAGACTTGGTGTTATACTGTCGATATTAGATCTGTTGACTACCTTCATAACTAGAGTGACAAGTTTATGGTTGGTTCATCAGACAATTGTTAGACTTTGGCATTTGGCAGAGAGACACCAGCAGACATATATATCTGTCTCTTTGGCTTTTCAGGGATAAGAATTATTTTCTACTAGGCACTCGGACCAGTCTACTGAGGCCCATCCCCCACAACATTCAGTTGCATCTAGAGCCAGCTCAAAGCTCTTTCAGCAGCTTCACCCGTTTGTTTTAGTAACCGTTTATGCTAATTTCCTAGCAAGCCCAGCTGCTTTAGCGCATTGCTCATGAAAGTGGAGATAAGACATCTTGCACCTACTTAAACGGCAAAGATTTTTACTGCATACACTTCATCTCTCCTCAGACCAGCCTCGAGCCCGAGGAACGTATTTAATCTTCTGTCTATAGAAGACTATAAAACAATCGCCTTTTTTGGGTGGACGACAGCACTCATTTGTGTACACCAGTCAGTCACTTTGTCTACTGCTGCCTATAACTCCTTGACTTTAGTCTTGTTCCAGAACTTGCATTTTGCATCCTTTTTTACTAATCTGCATTTTTTTAATGCAGACTTTTAGTTTCTCCCTCTCACTCAGATGCGTTCTGACTTAGAATGAAACTATTCTCGAGCTTGTACATGTGATTTTCTTCTACCCGCAACTCGTAGGGCACGGTCAGCTCAATCAGGAAAAGCTGAGTGCAGGACTATGTCATATCTCAGGCCGGTCTTCCAGATTGACTCTGGGTACCTTTTAAAACCAGGTCGACAGCCAGTAACCAGTTCCTCGCGCAGTCAAGTATAGATGGAATGAATGCCACCATGTTGATTTTACCTTTATTTCCCATGTGGGTTCTAGAGCCCTATTATAGGGAAAACAAGAACAGACCCACTGCTTACCCAAAAGCATGTCGTAAGAGTCGACTAACTGAGAGCTTCCTTTGAAGTCGGAGTGCATCTGTCTGACAGGTAAGGAACCAACAGTCTGCATTCAAAAAAGTCAGATCTGTAAAACAGATGTGTACTTAACACCCAGGATCTGGAACAAGATTTAAGTCCAGAGATGGTCGTACATTGAAAATTGTATGCCGGAGTTTACAGCTTGCGAACATGAAGAAGAAGGATAAGAAGAAGAAAGTGTTATTTGTTTAACCTTTTGAGAAGAAATGGACTAGAGGACGTGGTAATGGTTGGTAAGACGTGTGGAAAGGAGCAAGAGGATGATGGGGCAAACTAAAATGATCTGGATGGTTTGGCCATATAAGTGAAGTGACACAAGATCACTGACCTGATCAGTGATTCTAGTGACCATGTTAGATGGTGAAACATGACCACCTAGGTGATGATGACAATGAGGACCACCAGATGTGGGTATAATATCTGCCGATGGAAAGAAGAAACCAACCTTTCCTAAATAGACTCTATATACCTAATTTTTACAGGATTTTGGCTTTACGTTAGCCCTTCTTGTCTTCGTTTGAGAAAAGGCGCGCAACCCCCCACCCCCTTTTCCTCCCTTTCCCCCAGTTGTATTTCCATATCATTACCCAGCTGCCAGTTTTGTCATCCATCCAGATGTCTGTGATCACAACAATGGAGGCCCATTCTATTCATTCGCATCGCTAATTAAAGTGCAACAGCTGTGGCTCAACTATTCGTCTTCTTCAATAGGCGTCTGATAATGGCCAAGAACTAACTTTCACACAACAATAGGAGCCATGTCCTAGCCCCAGCGAGATTAAACACAAGCGGCTTCAAATCTCAACCCAACAGGGCATCGACAGAAAGAAAACATTACTCAGCCCCCTTGCAAATTTTAGAAGGGCTGGGGATGGAGCCTCGAGGGGCCATAGCTTTCATTCAGTGCCTAATAATAATACAAATAATAATAATAATAATGTGCTCAGTGGCAAATACATTATGTTGTGAATACTATGATATGTGTAAACAAGAACCTAAAAAGAGAACTTCTGTATATAGTGGATAGCGCAGCTTAGACTCCTTAAAATTTAGAAAGGGAATCAAGGTGCGAAAGCCCTAATAATTTTTGCGGGCGGGAGACGGCCACAGGGGGCTTGAGATTTGTTTATGTGCTCAGTCTCCCCCGAAAAACACTTTTGGGGGAAGGAAGGGTTAGAAAAGGTGGGGGGAGGGGGTCTTCAGGACACCCCGAGATCTCAGGTCCCGGCACCCCTGACTGACATGGTACACTTTTCTGAACGTTTTGTAACCAAAGCAGATGTTGTACTAGTCCATTCTGTCTTAATTCGTAATTTTTTTCTTCTGGCCCATACTTTAGTCATTGTAACTCAACGGGTCCAATAATTCCCCAGTCAAAGTAACAACTCCTTAGAACAGCACAATACATAGTAACGCCATTTCCGAACAACAAGATTCATTTTCAGTTGCATCCTCTCATACGTTAAGTTCCATTAGTGGGCAGTATATTTCCACGAATAGACCTTTGATTACCCCCCCCCCCCTCCCCTTTTCCGCCCTTCTGTTAACATCTTCAACAACAGCAAAAAGCAGACGATTAAATTATCACATGAACAAGCCACAGGTAGTCATAATTTTGAGGACATGTGAGGAGAATTATATTGGAAAATGTAGCAATAGCTGACCAGGTCGTGTGGGAAAAAAAGTGAAAGCAGAAGACAGTTGCGCATCTTTGAATTGTTTTGCCATAAGCGGTACAGGATTAAACGCTTGATCTGGGAGACTCATGTGGCCGCACAAGATAGTTAATCATGACCGCTCCGCTTACAATCATAATTATGAGTGTGTGTGTGTGTGTGTATGTACGGGCGTGCGTGCGTGTGTGAGTGTGGGTGTGTTTATATATACATGTGTGTGTGTATGTGTGTGGGAGAGTGTATGTGTATGTGTGTGTGTGCAGGGTGTGTGTGTATGTGTGTGTGTGGCGTAATATGTGTGGGTGTGTGTGTGTGTTGTAATATGTGTGTGGTGCGTGTGTGTGTGGTGTGTGTGTGCGTGCGTGGGGGAAGGGTAATCACATGTATTTTGTCTTCACTATTCTGTAACTATAGACGCTTGGCTGATCTGCTGCGCAGTAAGCAACATACTATATATCTACCATTTCGTAGAAATGAGTTCAAACATTGATTTCTGCCTATGGAGAAACAGTGGGCAGTATAATGTTTGCTGACCTAGGTTGCACGCGTGAATCAGGAGGTCGGGGCGTGAATAAATACGGGAGAAACCCACAACCGGATTCTTTTGTTTCTACACACACATACTTGATTGTAGGTGACATACCCGTGCTGCTGCACCCGTATACAACAATACTGCTGCATTGCTTTTTGTTAAGTAGCGAATGTAGTCAAATTGGGGAGGCACGTCTCTCAGAAAGCATTCGGTTTATCTTCTTCCTCTACTTCTTTTCTCTACTCCTGGAATGCCTCGCGGCGTCAGGGTAGGAAGAGATTTTTAGCACGGGCTTTTCTGTTCGCTTCGTATATAGTACATTTCAGTGTCTCTGATATTTCTGCGGTCCATCATCTGCGTGGTCGACCTTTGGGTCTATTACCACTGTATCTGTATAACATTGCTCTTTGTGGTATCTTGTCTGCTGCCAATCTTGTTACATGGCCAAACCATTTGATTTGTTTGATACCTATAAAGTTCAGTATTGGCTCTGTGCCAGTTCTCATCCTGATACCAGCGTTCCTAAGTCGATCTTTCCATGTTACACCTAGCATTGTATGTTAACATTTTATTTCTTTCCTGACTATTTTCTGTCTTCTGAGGACAGTGTCCATGTTTGACATAGACAGCGGAGCGTTGGTGAGAATACTGTGTTAAATTGTGTTCTTTTTCACATGCTTGCAGTTCAAAATTGGTGCCATTTGGCCTAAAAACTTGATTGTCTTTATTGCATTTTTGCTGGATGACGCAGTGTACGACTACTCTAATAATAACAGACATTAATATTCTACATACTTATTCACTCTACTATGGCGTTCACAAGAAGGTGGGCAGGTAGTATAGACTTGTTTGTGTCGTTTCAGCACTGAAGATGGGGTACAGCATATTAAGTACATTTTACCCCACTAGAAAATCACACAAGCAATAAACAACCGATGCCAGAAAAGTGCCACCATGTGGATGAGGATCACCCGTGGACAGGTCCCAGGAAACCCGTTCAGCCATTAGATCATATTTATAGCCGGGCTATATTGCGGCCCCTGGCAAGAGCCATGGTGGGGCTTCAAAATCACGAAAAATTGCACCTTATAAGGGGATGACTGTGATGCTATAAGGTGGCGTACAGTGGAAATGTTCATCCTATACACATACAGGGTATCTCAAAATATGTACTCACAAGTTACCTGGCTATTACACACACATTTAACAGTGATTAAAGTGTTTACGAACATATTTACAGGTATAATATTATAAATTAAAGCAGGTAGGCGTTTTTTGAGTTGGTGTTCACAAATATTCAAATGTCCAGAATGTCAAGCCAAAAATTGACTTGGAATGCTTACCATATCAAAGAGTTAGCCGATTAAACCTAAATGCATACAGAATGAAGCCGTGCGGGTAATTCTGGGATGTACAACAGACACCCCGGTACTGTGTGTTCGATATATACTTGCACTGCCTACTATTGCAGATACAAAAATTAAAAAGCAGTACATGCTAAGTAAGACGGGCACAAACAGACAGTACCATGTTTGACAGGGCAGGACACACGAGTAAAGTGAAATTAGTGAACACTGGTGAAGTTATAAAAAAATATCATGAAAAGATATCAAACAAAACCCAAAGCATTTCATCAAGATTCACTTTCATTTGCAACATCTCATAGGTTCCCTTTGTTGACAGTATATTTCCACAAACAGACCTTAAATTATTCCACTGCCCCTCTCCCCCTCCCCGCCGCTTTTCTTCTGCAACAAAAGCAAAAAGCAGACCATTACATAATAAATGAACTAGCTGTAGGTAGTCATCATTTTGAGGACATGTTAGGAAAATTATGCTGGACAGTGTAGTGACAGCTGACTAGGGAGAGTTAACAGATGGAAACCAGAAGACATAATTGTGCATCCTTGAATAGCTTGGCCATGGGTCATAAGCGGTACATGATCAAACGCTTCATCTGAGACCCATGTGGCCGCACGAAAAAGTAAACCTTGACCGCTACGCGTACTATCAGGCAGTAGTTTGTCAATGCTTGTAGACGGTCGACTTCTCGAAATCATTGTCGAAACCAACGCAAGACGCAGGCCCGTAGCTAGGATCGAACCCGGCACCTTGGCGTTACGAAGCGCCTAAGCCACAGACACCGTGTGTTCATAGCAAAAAGCGAATGGAAGTCGCTTGGTGCAACAACGCCTGGCATATAATATCACAACGTCTAGTCTGAGAATGGAGGTCGAGGCAGGCACGGTCACCTTCCGCTAGATGGAGAATCAGCTGTACACACATGACGTAATTGTAACTGACTCACACAGTATGCTGACAAAAATGGAGACAATCATGCTTCGTGCAGAGTGGCAAGCATCGCTTCAGAGGTCCCGTGTGGGTTGCCTTCTTTGGATATTTTCTCCAGGTCATGGCGGTGTGTTGGAAAAGAAGAAGGCAGATAGACTGGCCGGTTCTGCCCCATTTGGGGGTGAACTGGTGTATGACAAGCTAGATGCTGCGAAGGCCCTTTGGGAGCGAGTGAACAGTGCGGAGACACAGATAGATCATAACGGCCTAAGGAGAATAGCGCTGCAGGAAGTTAACAGGGCATTTGGCCGACGTTCAACACTCAAGGGAAAGGTGAGACGGATTTACAGACAGATAGTTATTGGTCCCATCGGAACTGAAACTCTTCGCTTGCTGCTGAAGATGGAACGAAACGCTCATGGGAGTGTCCTGAGTGCCATGATGTAGATTCTTATTCAATAAATACTCAGACTTATTTCCACCATTTTCCAAACACAGATTATAACAGTTACCATTGAATGCGACAGCGTCGCTTAACATAGCATTTCGAACTGAGAGACACTGACGAGTTTCTTTGTTTTTCTTCTTCTTCTTCTCGTTCACCAGCTGTAAACTCTGGCGGAAAGTTTGGTTCTGGTTCGATCCACTATTGAACTTCAGTTTTGTTTCAGAAGCTGAGTATTGCTTGCGCATCCGTTTTACATATCTGACTCATTTATTTCCAAACTGCTGGTTCCTTGCCTCTCAGGCAGATGCACTCTGACTTCGAAGAAAGCTCTCATTTAGTCTACTCATACGACATGCTTTTGGGTTTGCCGTGGATCTATTCTTGTTTCCCCTATAACAATGGCTTGAAACCCACATTGGGGACATATCTAGTTTCATTTCTGAGCTTTTCGACTGTTTCTGGCTTTGGTGAATTAACATTATATTTGATGTATCCCATAAATAGAAATCAAATGCTGTGCGGTCTCGGAAATGGCAGCGAATCTAACAACACTTCTCATCCAATCCATCTGTCCGGAGAAATTGCATTGAGATAGGCCCCTTTATTACGATAGAAGTTGGGAGGTGCCCCATATTGCTGGAAATAAAACTAGGTCTCCAAACATCTCAATGCTTGGGCCGACTAATCGCTGCAATAAATATAGTTAAGTATCACAAGTGACAGGCTGCCCTTAATAACAGTGAGTCAAGTTTTCCCACCGCTGATATCCTAGACTACACTGTAATTCATGATGAGTTTAAATAATTCTCTATTGTGACATGTGGGTTTTGAAGAACCCCATGGGTGTAGGTTTGACCATTAACTGAACCATTGAACCTAAACGTTGCCTCGTCGATCCAGACAATTTTCTCTGGAAATGTAGCATCTTCTGCGTATTCGCCCATGTACCATTCCCAAAACTTAACTCTCCGGTAAGGATAATTCATATAACGATCGAGAATTAATTATGTTATGCATTTGTACCAATGGCCTCGTTTTAACATGCGATGGACGCTGGATTTTGGAAATCTCCTCTCACGACCGAATTAATTGTCTTAGGGATAAACTAAGCACTTCTGCCACTTGGTCTTCTCTTTGTTATACTGGTGGATGTTCGAGGTATCTCAGAACGTTGCTTATGGATGTCACGAACGGTTCCTTTTAACGTAAATTTAACTCTAATGCCACCAATGGTACGTCGTGTTAGGGGATCTTTATTATTCTGTCCCCTAAAAGTTCTTTGCACTTCTCACATTTCCAGTAGCACTTAATGACACCCCTCCCCCTTTTTTTCAACCACTAATTGTCAGTTTCGCATTACTGAATGATACTTGCTATTTTGATCTATAACAAAATCAAAATGTTTGCGAGTGAGGGTCGATGAAGAGTGAATACATTCTTTTGGGACACTTACATGGAGCGACTAAGAAATCTGGCTGATACTCAATACTAAGAGGAAAGGCAAGACGCACTTACAATCAAACTGTTAATTGGCGCCATCAGATTTGGAACTTTTCGCCGGTTGCTGAAGATGGGGACGGAGCACTTTTTTAAATGTCCCGAGTGCTATGATGTCGGTTCTCAAACCTCAAGTCACCTCAACTCATGACACCTTCATATAAATGCCTAGTTAACAAGCGAACTCTCCTTGCGCCACCCCGCAATGTTTTCTTGTGTGAGCGCTCCTGACTACCTGGGACCGAAAGAGTTAATCCCTGCCAACGCATGTATTGTTTCGTGGCATCGTCCACAATGCTGGGAAGATGTGATAAAAAGAGACAGTAGCGTCCCTTGGCGAGAGCATGGCAGTATTTCCGCTGACAGGCACACAGGCAGAACGATCTTCAGGCAAACGTGTATGACAAACCTCCTGAAAGGGTAAGGTTCCTATCACGTGTATGCCCTGACCCCATTCACATGATTATACGTGATATTATAACAAGCATATATCTAATCTGGCCTGCAGAATCAAAAAGCATAAATAAACATTGCATTAAAACTTCAGTAAGATGAATGTGTTCATTGCTTCACTCGGACTTCTTTCGGCCAACTACCACCCCACTATTCTGCTCATGTTAAACTGTTCCAAATTCTTCTTTATCCTTGCTAGCGGTATCAGTTATCACCATTTATAAGTGTTTCTGGAAGCCTCCTAGATACCGCACATACTTGTCTTTGCAAATAAAAAGCATTAAATAAAAAAAAGTAATAATGCAACTGCAAGGCAAGGCCGTATCTTTTTGTGGTAATGAGGGTAATGACTAGTACTAGTAATGTTGTTAATCGCGAGTGGTGGTAGAGTTCATAGTAGTTGTTTTGCTGACCCTGTTTTTTGACCGATCGGTTGCTAAACTGACTTAGTTATTCGGTCAGGTAAATACTATAGTATATAAAGTTGACTTGTTATGCAGCCACTTGACTGGCTGCTAATCAGGCCAGATTATTATATTTACCGTGAGCTCAAGAATATACTGACTACTAAACTACTTGGTTAGAAACTAAGAAACTGCACAGGTTAGTTGCAGCTTTCTTAAGTTACTTTGATGGATAGTGACAGTGCACTGTAGGTACTTTGTGTGTATAATATTTAAATAATTTGTTATAATTATAATAATTTATAATAATAATGAGACTGTCACACCAAAGTCTTTACAGAGGCCTGTGACCTCCTTCTTATTTGGAAAGTTAAAAACCACTGATAACTGATATGAAGAACAAAAAGAAAAAAAAATTAAGAAATAGCAGCAAGAATGGAGCATTCCTGTAGTAAGAAATTGCAGTAATAAAGTATAAAGAAAACATTAGTACTGCCCATGGCTTTCCTCCAAATAACAGTCCTAAATTATCGAGGCTAAAAAAACCCTAACAGAGCCTCAACTCCATGTAAATTGCGGACTTCTTTCCGGCGAATATGCCGTATAACGCGAGAAACACTCCTCCGAATGACGGTCCCAAATCATTGTGGGTGTCGACATACGCTAACAGGGCATCAGTGATATGTAAAATGATATGATTTATTTCTGGCAGCCATGGTAGACCATCAGTTGAGTGCTAGGTTTAACTTCTCCCATGGGTCCTAGGTTTAACTTCTCCCATGGGTCCTAGGTTTAACTTCTCTCGTAGGTCCTAGGTTTAACCTCTCCCGTGGGTCCTAGGGATAGGGTTAGGGCGAGGAGTATTGCAAATACGACACCAGGTGCAGAATCTGTCACAATGCTGCAATCGTGACACTATTGATTAAAGGGTTATGATTAGAACTTACATGGGCGCGGCGTGTCCACGGCGGGACTAGTCATGCATTGTTTACTGAATATTTAGCTGAGTTTCCTGGCGGCACAGTGACAAACATTGAGGGCCTGTTAGGGTATTTTTTTTAACCCTAATAATTTGGCACCGTTATTCGGAGGATAGCCCTGCCCATAATAGGGCCTTTCTGGTGAAATGGTCAATGTTCAGCTGGACATACAGATTTGTGAGATTCATAACTAGGTAATTTTTTTTTTTTTTAAAGTTAAAAAGAGTAATGGGAGATAAATATTTACGCATCTCCCCTTTTTCAGTTTCTCAGGTTTTTACGAGTTTTTTGTGCCCATATAGCAGCTATGGTACTGGTTGCAGCTCCATGGTGGATATGATTGTTTAAAAAAAAAATAATTGAGATTTGAGGGTGAAAATTTTTTGTTCGTCATAGTGGTGTCATAATGACATGACTTAGCTGTGTCAGTAAACACACTTTTTTGGTCAAAAGGAAGGGAAGCTGTTAATTCTTTGTTTGTATTTTTTAGTGATGACACTCCTCAAGGTAACAGAATACCTTGGTTCACATGAAAAGTCAACATTATATATTAGTCTTTTTAGTGACTTAATGGTTTCAGTGTCACAGTCACCATTACTCTTGCCTGTCTGCTCAGTGGTCACTTACTTTTCCTTTTTTTTTTTTTTTTTAATTATTCAATCCTCTTCTACTTTGGATGTAGAGATTTGCCAGGCTTCTCTGTCTGCAGTTTTCTTTTTGGCTTTGTTCCTTTCCAATCTTCTTCTAGCCAGGCACTGTCAAATGTTGTCTTCCCACCGAGCTCTGGATAACCCTGGTGTTCTGATTATCTCGTTCTTGGCCTCCCATACTTGCCTTGGTGGCCGATTTTGTTCCCCATTCTGCATGTCCAAACCATCATAACTGACTGATTTACTCGAGTTTGTAAGGCTTGGTTTTAAAATCCTGATGTATTGTCTGATTGCACTGCTTAGTGGTCAAAGGTTTAAACCCTGTGGTCTTTTATAAGAACCGACCAAGACATACTCCAAATCTATGCGGCTGCTTTTTCTCTTCCTTTAGTTTCTTAGGGTAGGGTTTTGAAGTATTCTCAGCTGCATTGAATGAAATTTGAAAACAGTCATTTTGTAAGATTCTTGAGGGGCAGAAGAGTTAAACCACTTCATGTATTCTCCCTGCACCACAAACTAATATTTGCATTTGTAAATTGTTCCCTAGCATGGCCGACTATCTGATCTCAGGGGGAACCGGCTATGTTCCAGATGATGGGATGACTGGGGCCCACCTGTTTGGTTCAGGAGATGGTCTTACCTATAAGTAAGTTAAATACATTATTTACTGTTCCCCTACACATATTTGTTTAGCCATGTCACTTATAGAATATCTAGCAACAGAAGATCAAAAAAGATGCATAAAAGCAATGAAAAGAGGCTTAGTGGGTTACTTTCAAAGACGCAAGTAACCCTGCTGATCCTTTACGAGTATTGTGACTCATCATCAGGTGCCTTGCCGACTGGCGTGGGCGATCATGATTCTCCATAATCTGCGATCTCCTGCAGCATGTATCAGTTCATTTGCAGACACACCTCCACGCCATGCAACAAGACTGTCAAGCATTTTCTCTCATTGTCTTCCTCTATCCCTCCTTCCACAGATCTTTCTAGTGGTCACAACATGTTCTGTTTTCCCTCTTCTCATAACATGGCCGAAAAATGATGACTGTCTCCTTCTGTCTGTGATAAGTTGTCTTCGGGCTCCTGCCTCTTTCAAAACCTCTTGGTTGCTTTTTTTGGCCATCCAAGGTATTCTAAGCATTCTGTATTGTGACTATAGCTTTAGATTGTTTGTGTTATCTATTGTGTCCTCTTGTCTCTACTTCATTCTGTGAGTATCTGTCAGTACTTGTAATTTTCTTTATCATACTGTTTGTACAGTATCAAGGATTCCCTGCCTTTGTATTTAGATCAAGGGGACGTCCAGTTTGCCGCCCAGCGCAGAATGGGTGGGTGTCAGTGGCCATTGTCATTCTGTATCGATTTATATTTTGTTTAAATCGGTCTTTTTCTCACCTGCTTGCTCTTACATCAGATGCTTTTATTTTATATGCATGTATCTACATGTTGTGGCTATCTTTTAACACGATGAGCAAACCATTTAAAAGGCACTGTTATTGTTGTAATATCTAGTGCTTTGCTTTTTAACTAGGGGACCCGGCAATCAGACACGCAAGTGGCCAACGGATCATTGCAAATTATAGTATATTAATGATATTTTTTTTGCTGGGGAACTGGCCAGTGACAATCTCCATTTTAAACATTTTGGCTCCTAAGTAAACTTAGTTTTTGTTAGGTCAAATTCCTCTTGCTTTGAATGTTATGAATTCAATTTTGGAGATCCCCAGTGGTCATCATTTCAATTACTGAGTTTTTGCTTTTTCTGGTGCTCTCAGCATGCAAATAGATGTCCAACAGAGACCAAGATGTATGGGCTAAAACACAGTGCATGGAAGTTGATCTTTTTGTCTTCCTAAGCAGTGTCTTAATATCTTAGTCTTCTTTTTGGTGTTCACCGGCTGTAAACTCTGGCAGAAAGTTTTACTGGTTGTTTGTCCACTTCTGGACTTTGGTCTTGTTCCAGAACCTGAGATTTGCATGTTCATTAGTTTTAGATATGGCTTATTAGTATGCAGGCTATTGGTTCCTTGTCTCCCAGGCAGATGCCCATCAGACTTTGAAAGAAACACCCCTAATAGTTGACTCTTACTACATGTCTGCCCTCAGACTTTGAAAGAAACACCCCTAATAGTTGACTCTTACTACATGTCTGCCCTCAGACTTTGAAAGAAACACCCCTAATAGTTGACTCTTACTACATGCTTGTTACAGGCCAGTGGGTCTGTTCTTTGTTTTCCACAGAGAGGCCCCAGAACCCACACAGGGAAATATCTTATTTATTAGTATATAAGCTGAATGCCTTGACACACTTTAAAAAATGTTATCTAACCAGCTTTGTATAGTTCCTTTATTTATTTATTTGTATCTTTTTCTTTAAACAGTGACTTCCTGATTCTCCCAGGGTTTATAGACTTTGCTGCCATGGATGTGGTGAGTGACCTGTTGTTTTCTTCACTTCCTCTTTTGCTGGTTTGGATGTTGAGGGAGATAAAAGGTTCTGGTCCTTGCTGTACCGTTTGATCAATCCATTTTTATCTCAGAGATTAATTTTCTTTTGAACTACGCAGTCTATCATGGACTTGCTAGACCGGCCAGAAGTTAACCTTGTTATCTAGGACATTTTATGTTGACCAGAATGGCCTCAATGGTTTCTGCAGCACTGATATTGCAGACCACAACATGCTTCACCCTATCCTAGCAATTCCTTACTCTACTCCGTTTACTACTTCTCACAGAATGGACTTTAGTTACCTCTCCTGCTGTAATAAACCATATTTCCCCAAGCATAAGCACCTTTATTATGGGACCTGAAATTTAAAAAAAAAATATATTAATACCATTGTATTAGATGCACACTATTTTTAGATCCTGTATATTTAAAGAAAAAAAAAGCTGTCTTATCGTGTAGCAGGTCCTTTGCAGAAGATTGCTGTCATCATTGTTTGTTGAACAAAACTCAGTCTCTCGCCAGCTCTCCTGCTTTATGTACCTTCATATTCAAGGAGTCACTTATATTTTGTGCCGATCTTTGTGTTGGTCAGCCTCTGCCCTTTCTTTCATGGCACCTACTGTTGTTATTTTTTCCAATCCGCTATGGCACTTTATATATCTTATACTTGGGGGTAATTTGTTTATAACAACTTGTTTGCATCTGTGTAGTATCATCTGGACATTTGCTCCTGTAGTATCCAGCACCACATCGTACACTATTATGAGCAATTTGAAGAAGGGGCTAAAAGATATCCTATTCTAACTTTGTGGAGTTGTGGTATCCAGTAACTAGTATGCTAACCTCTCAATCTGCGGATCGTAGGTGCAAATAACCAAGGCAAATTTTTATGTTAATCTAGGCTTCCTGTGTGACCCGGGCCCGGAAAAAATGGGTACCAGAAAATTTTCTGGGGAGTAAAGGCTGTGTGTGAAAATCAAATCATTTAGTTTACTTTATTATTTTAGCTTTGTCTAACTCTGACCCTAACCTCAAACATAACACCACTGAAATATTGAACTTTCCTGGAAACTCAGAGATTTCATCTGTTTGTGGTGAATTATAAATAAAGCACTGTAAAGCATTTTCTCTGTTTGTGGTGAATTATAAATAAAGCACAGTAAAGCCTCATTAACACACATTCCAGTAAATAGTTTTAAAAAAAAGGAAAGGACCCTTTTCCATGCCTTTTGGGCATAGAGGGTTAGACCTATATTTTATAGACCAATCAACACAAGATGGGTGATGTGGTCAGCATCACGCCTGCCGCCTTTACTTCTCGGGACTGCCCCCGTACACCCACTCAAGGCTGGGTCGACCTGGGAGCCAAGGTCATTTTTGAAAAAAAGTCAGTTCCACCCGAGAGCGAATCCACAACCTTCCGACCCGCGGGGAGTGTCTAGCTGCTCCACTACGGCGACTCCCTACACATTCCAGAGGACTGAAAATCAAGCTTGTGTTAAAAATAATTAATGCTAACCTGAGACTAATAATAACAACAGTAACACATCCCTGCTTTAATGAAAATTTAGTTCATATTTGGCGAGTGTTCTTAAGCGAGCTTGTGTAAACAAGTTTTTGACAAGTCTGCCTACTCTTTCCCCTTTCTTTTCTCTCTCCCCGCCAGTCCCCTCATTTGTCCCACCTTTTCTCCTCTCCTTTTGTTTCATCTTTTACGGCTTAATACCACATTATTTAAACCGTAAATTCAACAATTTGCCAATTTCTATTTCACAGCTGTAGATTGTTTTTAAGACATAACTTTTGTTTCTAGGATCTGACCTCAGCACTGACCAAAAACATCAGTCTTAAATCTCCCCTGGTGTCTTCTCCCATGGACACGGTTACAGAGTCACAGATGGCCATTGGTATGGCGGTAAGTGATATTTTTTAAAATTCTACAGATATTTTGATCTGCACTTTCCAATTCACAAAACTGCTAAACTTTCCTGGTTCTCTTTTCTGTGGTATTTTGATCCTAGGTTCTGGCACTTTTTTGTGTGTCTTTACTTCATTGTTAATGGTATTTTATTTATTCTGAAATGTTATCAGTATTTTTACCTGATTGAGGGTAGGTGAGGCATTGCTAAAGTTCACTTCCTTCATAGTTCTACATTATTAAAATCTGTTCTTGTGAGCTAACAGAGCCTGCATTTTTTTTTTTTAGGTGAAACTGCCTGTGTGCTTTCTTGCTGAAAGTTGTCTGGGTTCAGCTGACTCTTGAATATAGATATCTTCTTTTGGCCTTTATCTCACAGTAGGACTTAAGCCCTTAACAAACTCATGCCAAGTCATCCTTTCTTTTGCTACCCCCTACAAAACTCAGCCAGTGAACTCATCTTATTAAACTGTGTGCAGTGAAAAATGCCTGGCAGTTTTTCTGAGTTCCTAATTATATGAAGCACTTCAGGCCACAGGGTTAGAATGCAAGGCTTTCATTGAGAAGACCTGGTTAAAATCCTCAGAATGAAGATGGACATTTTTCTGTCAGTTGCAGAAAATAAACTCATAACCTTCATGGTGACTAGACTAGCCTAGCCATGCAGCCTTTAATCCTCAGGTTGAAACCTAGGCCCTAAAAAGCTATAAGATAAGGACAGTTTAAGGATCTGATTATCTGCACAGTATTTTGTCACTGATTATTCACATAATTTATTACATGTAGTTTCCTTTCATTTTTTACAGCTTTGTGGTGGAGTGGGAGTAATTCATCACAACTGCACACCAGAATTTCAAGCAAATGAAGTTAGGAAAGTTAAAGTAAGTATCCATATATGTTTGTTGGGTGGGGGGGGGGGGGAGGGGGGATAAGAATCTGTGGTTGGACTTGACTTACCTCCCCTTAACCATACATGTTGCATTGATATTACATGATGAAAATGTTTGATAAAAAACAAAAACTAAATAGAGCATTATGTTTGGGAGTGTTGCTTGCAAAATAAATAAACGACCAAACAGTATTTATGCATGCTTCGTAGACTGGAGTCAGTGTCTGTGGCTCAGGGGTTGTTAGCACAATTTCACCATCTCAAGCTTAACAGGCTTCAGAGTCAGCTGCACCTGATTTCATAGCAGACGGCTTTGATATGGAGAACAGTATGGGAATTGTGGGATACAGAAAGCATTAGCAGACTATTCAAACATTGAAATGTATAGTCAAACCACACAGCTGCCAATAAATACATATTAATAACGGAAGGTGATGACAGATAAAAGAGAGCATTCAGCAGTGAACTCTATCAGTTTGTGCTGTCCTTTTCGTTTCTTCTTGTACTCTTACCAGAATGCAGTTAAATTATTTATAAATGAATACATGATGCATTCCCTGGTACCACACGAATAAAACCCCCTTCACACAAATTCACAATTATACAGATCTTCTTACAGTACTCACATCTGTCTGGGGGATGAGTGGTCTTGAGGTATGGTGTCTGCCTCAAGTGCTGGAGGTATCAGTTTCAAACCCCGGTGAATTTCTAGTAGTTTCCCCTGGTCTCTGGGTAGTAAGATTGTACGCTCGTGTGTATTCTTGTGCACGTAAAAAAAATCCTTTGGCAGTTGGAAATCTAAAATAGTAGCCTAATGGCGCTGCCCGGGCAAACTTTTGAGTTAAAAATCTACCCAAAGTATTTCAGGAACCTCGCTGGTGCAACGGAGTTCGTCCACTGAACTTAGAATGTTCAGACTGAGGCTTGGGTGAGAAGTAGAATGGAGCAGTTAGGGTTACTACCCTTGTGCCATGATGTTGATCTGTCAAATAAACATAACCGTCTGTCTGTATTTCTCTGTGTCTCTCTACTACCTACAGCTCTTTTTCAAGCCCTTTGAACCACACCATCAGCTTTTCAGTCCTGTAAAAAAAATAATCTAGCTCATGTATTTTTAGGAGTTTTTACATAAAACAATATTGTTTATTTTCAGAAATATGAACAAGGCTTCATTTTGGACCCTATTGTCATGTCCCCAAAAAACACCGTTGGTGATGTCGTGGCAGCCAAGCAGAAGTACGGGTTTTCTGGCATTCCTGTTACAGTGAATGGACATATGGGAGAGAAGCTTGTGGGCCTCGTCACACAGAGAGATGTA
The DNA here is from genome assembly GCA_905116865.2 of Candidula unifasciata. Lineage (NCBI taxonomy): Eukaryota > Metazoa > Mollusca > Gastropoda > Stylommatophora > Geomitridae > Candidula > Candidula unifasciata. Next base: position 99,605 of record CAJHNH020000550.1, read on the forward strand.
GATTTTCTATCGCAGCATGAATACTCAACACCTATTGAGAATGTATGTACCGGTATTCCTACAATATAGTGTAGAATATATTCCCATGCAAAAGTAAGTGACCTGATCCATAATCTGAACATAGAGAACTGGCTCGTAACGGGTTCTGTTCATTGAGAGCAAAAAAAAATAATTTTAACCCCTATAAACTCTTTCGCCCCGTAAACTAAAAAAAAAAAGACTCTAAAATAGATCATCTATTTAATTTCATGAGTTACCACCCTAAAAAACTAGGAGAAGCAGCTGAGGAAATTTGGAGCATTGGTCAGTTTTAAAATAAATATCCGTGGTGTCGAACTCCTAGACCACCGAGCAGACAAGAGAGGCCTGATTTCCTCTGCATCTTCGGTGACATCTCATCCTTAAAAATTATTTTCTTGGCTCAAGATTTATAAATAGGGATAAAGTTTATTTTTACTTCAAGGCAGATAATCACTAAATATGAAAAGAATTAGCTAATTTCCTTACTAATGACCATTGAAAAATGAATCAAACACTGTCACAGACAGTAGTGATGCACTTACAAAATTATATGACTTCATGGTGACACCACAGTTTTAAAAATCAGTTTTTTCTTTTTCACCCCACACAATTTTTTTATAGTCCATGCCATGTGGAATTAGTAGTCATGTCTATCCACAACCTTCTGTCTTACGTGCTTCCAAACATTTCTGCCATTTCAAGACAATTTTATTACTCTTTTTTTTTGTCCAGGGTGTTCTGATCATGCATCTGTGAAACTACATCTTCCCACTTACATATATTTTTTCACTTATCTGCCAATTATCCATGATTCACTTCTGTATATCAAAATAAGATTTATATTACTTTTGAAATTTCTCATTTTCATCTAAACTGACAAAGAAAGAATGCATAGAATATTCTTCATTTTGTGAAATACTGCCTTTGCTTGAGCTGTTATGCATCTAACTTCTTTAATATATCTTCTATTTGCTGTTTTTAGGGTACCCATATACTTAAACATTATCAGTTTGCTTGAGGGTTATCCCATTTACTTTGATTTTGCATTTTAGAAGGTCCATTTTCTTTCTAATTACTATTACTTCTGTTTTTCTGCTGTTCAGACTAGGACCCCAGTTTTGACTTTCTGTTGCACTGATGTCAAATATTTCTTGCGGTTGGGTTTCGTTTACAGCGATCAAAACTTTATTATCAGCAACTAAAGGCTGCACTGGTCCAAGTATGAAAAACAAATTAACATGTATTGATTAGAGAAGTGGAGATAGAAGGACACACACTAGACAATGTAAACATCGAAAGTTGTTGTTACCATACTGGGATTCAAACCTGTCACCTCCAAGTGACGACGGTACCTCGCTGTGAGAACTAATTGACTGACTCATGACCAACTCGACACCAGTGGAAACGGTGTCATCATTAGCCCGATGTTTCTTAGACTTGAACCAGCAAACATTGAATATGGCCAGAATTTGTATCCTCCAACCATTGAAAGAGCTTTATCATCAGTTATATTAACCAGGTATAGGTCAAATGACAAACACATTAGACTGATTTTGTATCTGGTATACAGTGAACATTAAAGAAAAGATGATTGTTTAGTTCTTTTATATAGGATTTAACATACAGAAATGAATAGTTAAGAAAAACCCTTGATGCCACTGAATGGCACTCATCTTGTCATTGTTGATTTTAATGCATCGGACAAGACCATAATTGCTCGGATCTCCTCCTGAGTATGTCTGCAGCTGTTTATAAGCAAATGACTTGCATTCTGTTCTGGTTGATGTAACGATGGATGGCTCCCGCATGGTTTTACTGTTAGTTAACTATAACTGGTGTGCAGTCTATTCGGTGAAAAATCATTTTCCAGATCTTTTCATGATGTACAAATTATGCATGCTGTGGTTTGTTTTTATGCTCACGTTACCAGTTTGCAACAGGTGATGACTGGTGTAGCTGATCTCACAGTTGCCCATGCTGATGTTACACTAAAAGATGCCAACCTAATTTTACAGAAAAGCAAGAAAGGTTTGTTTCAGTTTTTGTTTTGTTTTACTTCAGTGATGCATTCTTATACTGTTTATAGGATGCAGAGCTGCTGAACTGTTTATATTGCACCTGGACTTATACCAGGCAAGACTTTTCTAGCCTCTCCGCAGTCGTCCTAGAAACAAATTTCCTATCAAAGACCTAGCCAACTTAGATAGAATCATCATTTCCTTCTAATCATCATTTCCTTCAAAGTGGGAATGAATCTGTCTGAGAAGGCAATTAAAAAACAGTCTGAACACACATAAGACATATCTGTTAAAGGGATGTGCATGAGGTCTGGAACTAGGCCAAAGTCAAATACTGGACAAACAACCAGTAATTTCTGCCTGAATTTGCAGCTGGTGAAAGCAAAAAAAGTTATGCTGCATTTGTTGGGTGCAATGTCTAATATTCATGGAATACCTGTCTGCATGACTGCTTGCAGTTTGAGGATTCTTTGTTCCTTTCTACAGAGGGCAGTCTTGCAGAACATATTAGACAGTTTGTGTCCAGCATGAGTGGTGGTGAAGCAAAGAGAATAACACTACTGTATTTGTTAAGTCTGAATAACTTTCCAAAGATTGAGACTTCATTGTTCACATCCTCCTCCTTTTGTTTGTGTAAGTTTATCTGCTGTTTCATTTCCAGGAGCATCCACATGGGATGATACCCTGTGTATTAATTGTGTTTCCTTTTATGTTTGCTAACTTTGCTGTGTTCATTTCTCATTTATAGAAGCTTGTCACTTGCAAAAGCTTCCATGTAGGCTTGTCACTTGCAAAAGCTTTCATGTAGGCTTGTCACTTGCACAAGCTTCCATGTAGGCTTGTCACTTGCAAAAGCTTCCATGTAGGCTTGTCACTTGCAAAAGCTTCCATGTAGGCTTGTCACTTGCACAAGCTTCCATGTAGGCTTGTCACTTGCAAAAGCTTCCATGTAGACCTTCACTAGCCACTTTGCCATTGCAGCACCAAGCCATATTTACACAAATATTTCATCATTTGGACACTTCCCTATCTAGTGAACTAACTTACTAGCATATTGGCATCTCTTGTTCAGGATACATTGTTTTATGTGTGTGTGAGACAGCTCTGGGTGAAATTAGCCTGAAAAAAAGACTGACCCACATTGCATGACTGCTTTGACCAGCCTAAATGACCACACAGCAGTGAGACAGACTGGAGTGTGCCCACAAAACTAACTGGGAAAGCTAACCCGAACAATATATGCCTTCAGAAGCTGATTGTGTCGGCTGAAAGGTGCAAATATCACAGCTATGTTGTAATGAGGACAACACATTTACATCTAGAAATGGGTGCTACCTGGTATCTTGAAAGGAAAAACAAATTATTCATCCTATCTCTAATGCTGTAACCTAGTAATTGTGAATTTCTCTTGTTGACGCCCCTGCACTACTGTCAGTTGTAGAATTACTGTTACTATTAAATTTCTAACAGGGAAACTGCCAATAATCAATGAAGACGGGGAGCTGGTAGCTTTAATAGCTCGCACAGACATGAAGAAGAACAGGGAGTTCCCACTAGCATCTAAAGATGACAAGTAAGGAGCTGGGTTATGTAGGGACATTAGGACAACATGTCTGTTGTGTCTCTGTTTATGCTTTCTTGTATCTAGTAATGATTTGAACATTAATTTATTTCTGTGTTTTTCCATGACTTGTTACTTATCATAAGTGGGCAGGTCCTTTACAGAACATTGCTGCCTTCAAGGCGCACATAAAGGTCTCTCTTTCTGTAGCCAGATCTCCAGCCCTATGTGCTTTGATAGCCAATGAATTTTCAATGTTTTGTATCAGTTTTTGTGGAGGTCAGCCCCTGCCTCGTTTTCAAGAAACTGAACCCCCAATCACTCTTGCTACTACAGATAGTAGTCATCAGCACATGTAGTTGATCTTGATTTTCTACATCTTGTGACCTCCAGTTGCCTTTGTAAATCCATGGGCTGACATCTTTCTGTATGACAAATGGCTGTCAAGAATCTTCTCTGGTTGTCATCCTGAATCTCTCATTTTATAAGTCTTTCCATTTGTTATATGCTTCAGGTTTTCTCTTTTTATACTGTGACCAAAGATAACTGTTAGCTTCTGTTTGTAATAAGGTGTATTTGTATCTTAACCACTTTCAAAACATTTGGATTGCTTATTTTGGCTCTTTAGGATCTCAGAGAGGCTTCAGGAGATTTTTCTGTCTACTCAGCTGTGCCATCTTGCTGTAGCCAGTATGAACAGAAATATCAACTTCTGTGTAGCCTTCGCCATGCACTCTTACTATTTCAGCTCTTTGAATACGAATGTCAAGTTTTGTTTTGCCCAGTTTCTTGCACACATAAAATCCAGAGATGATACTGTTGGTGCTGAGTGGAAGATGTCAGTATCATTTACTTTTGCAGAATATTTCTAGATAGCGCACTTTAGATTGTGTTGACTTGTGAGTCCAGATTAGTTACACAAAAACACTTTGATGCAGATTTGAACCTGAGACCTCCCTGTATGGGTGCCAGGGTTCATTTTGGGGAAACAAAGAATAGACCTACTGCTCCTTGACAAGAGGTTTAGGTTTAGACAACGGATCAACATCATTGCACAAAGGGTAACCAGTAAGTGCTCCGCTCTTCTTCTGACTCAAGCCTGAATCCTATCTCAGTGCAGTGGGTGAAATCCGTATCACCGGCCAAGATCCTGAAATACTTTGGGTAGATTTTTAACTCCAAATTTTTCCAGGGCAGCACTGTTTGGCTACTCTTTTCGATTTCAAACTGCCAATATTTTTTTTTCCTGCACAAGAATACACATGGGCATCTGATCTTACTACCGAGAGACTAGAGGAAATTACTAGAAGTCCACACGGAAAAATCCCAGCCTTCACCGGGGCTCGAACCCAGGACCTCCCGCACTCGAGGTGGATGCCATGCCTCGAAACCACGCAGTCTCCTTGACAAGAATGTAGTAAAAGTTTGTTTATTGAGGTGTCTCCTTCAAAATCAGTGTATCTGCCTGAGAGGTGAGAAACAAACAGTCTGCATACAGATACACCTGAACTTTCTACTGTAGTTTACAGCTGGTGATTATGAAGAAGAATCTGAGACCAGCAGGCAAGTATCTAGCCACTGTGGCGGTGACTTTGAAATGTATAACTGGATATTAGTTACTAGTGGTTGTGGAACTAAGCTGACACTGCCTTTGTTTTCTATAGGAAACAACTTTTGGTTGGAGCAGCAGTTGGAACACATGAAGATGACAAAGAACGGATAGCACAATTAGTTCAAGCAGGAGTTGATTTTCTTGTTTTGGTGTGTATATTATTTCATGAGATTCTAGTTTTGGTATGTTATTTGTTTCCTTGCTGAGTTCAGTGAGGTGAATTTATGTTACGTGTATTAATTTGTGAGTTTCTAGAGTTGGTGTATTGCATCTTTGCTAAACTCATTGAGATATCCTGTTTCTGTCCATGCAGATTTTATTTTTCTGCTCCTTTTGGTAATATTTTAGTCCTTAGTTGAGGCAAGAGTTGATTTTGTTTTTTTATAATTCATTGGCACCTTTTCATCTTTTCAAATGATAGTGTTATATTGCGTTATGAGGAGGCATGAGACTCACAGCCCATGACGATGGCGAGTGTGACTAGGAAGACCTGCCCGTGTCAAGGATTTCAGGACCATTGTTGTAAACATTTATGTTTAATCCGTTTCTTTTCAGACGCTCAGCTCTCATCCTTTCTGCAATCATTTCTTCCTTCACTCTCATTCCCTTCCTGATATGCCCTTTCCACACAACACTGTCCATGGCGTTTCCGAGACCGATGAAGTTCCTCCTCTTGATAGCACAAAGCCTGGGCAGTATTGTAGAGACCATATGTTGCCTATGCATAATGATCCCTCCCTCGACCTGCCTTGTTTACTCCAAAGGAAAGGTAAAACCAGTACGTTTGGAACGAGGCAGGTCGCAGAAGCTGCCGGATCAGAAGAGCAGTGCTCTTTCTGTCTGCCTGTCCGAGCTTCTCTTCTAGACCAGCTGCCAGCCAAGGCGAAGGGCCTGGTCTGCCCTGCCATAACACAAAGTTTTCAGGTTGCATTTGCTCTTCCTAGGATAAGGCTAGTATCCTCCCCACTGCGCTCCTCCGCCCGAAGCCGTTGGCACAACATGGGATGTTGGGTTAGTATACGCCGCCCAACATTCGGCGTAACAGAAGACAGGTTTTTAATTACTCTCTTTCTTGTAGTATTGATATATTTTTTTTTTTTTTTCCCCCCCAGCCCAGTGACAAGTTAATTTTCTTGTATGTCCTGTTTCTGTCTTATGCAGATTCTGTTGCTTTTTTGGGTCACATGTACAGTGTGGTTTTTATCTTCAGGTAAAACTGGAGTTGATTTTCTTGTTTCTGATTATCCGTCTTAACACCCTAACATATCACTTGCACCCATTCTTGCTTTATTCTCAGACGCTGCAGCTATCTCAGCGTCTCGTTGCTCACCTTACCCCATAGGGCAATTGGCATATTTTCTGTCTTTGCCCTGCATCTGGTTTCTGCATGTTTGTCATTGTTCAATGCCCATTTCCAGCAGGCTGTCTATAACTCCTTTGTCTCAGCGTCTGCCTTGCCCATACCATATTTCTTCCTCTACTAACTACTGCAGACACAGCTTGTCTGTCGGCTCTTTCTTTCCTTTCACCTCTACATATCCTGGTGTGCACAGCCAAGGTAGTTTATTGATGCAAAACTTCTGGCTGCTGTGAACATATTCTAGTCTTAGTTTGCCAGTTTGGATCATCTTAAGCATGCTTATTGAGTCAGTCACTATCAACATGTGTTATTTAAATTGTGCCAAGCAAGTGCTTCTTTAATAACTGCTATCTCCATCATCATGCTAGTAGTTGAACTGGATGCCCGACTTTCTTATTTTACTGTCTTCCAATTCACCTGAGCTATTTGTGTCCACTTAGAGCACACCCCATGAATCACTGAGCCATCTTTGTTCATGATGATGTCTCCTGATTGAGTGTGCTGGTGGATTAGGGCCCTGATTTCAGCGGCCGTTTTGTTTCCATTCTCTGCAATATTTTCTCAGGGTGGTTATTACTTCAGTGTGTTCCTGCATTTCTTCTGACGTTTCTATGTTTCGGCACTGAGCCTAACATGTTTCGGTCTGCAAACTTAGCTAACGGTGTCCTCTGCTTTCACCACCCTGGACTGTCCCTTCTTTATGTGCTTACCTTTGTTTTCGCTAGTCAGTTGGGCAATGGGTGTTTTAAATAAGCAGAAATCCCCATGTGGATTCCGGGGCCCCCGTTGTGTGGAAAAACAAGTATAGACCCACTGCATGCCCAAAAGCATGTCATAAAAGTTGACTTATTGGGAGCTTCCTTCAGAAGCCAGTGTACATCTGCCTGAAAAGCAAGGGACCAACAGTATGCACACAAGTAAGTCAGATATGCAAAACGGATGTGCATGCAAAATCAGTTTCTGGAACAGGACTAGAGTCTCAAAGTGGACGAACAACCAGAACCTTCTGCCGGAGTTTACAGCTAGTGAATGCAAAGAAGAAGAATCAGTCAGTAGAAACACCCAGGTAAGCCATCATCTAGGTTCATTTTGTGCTTAGTAAACCATGTCTGGCAAGTCATTGATATATCACATATTGAGATGTGTGATGTCTCTTGTCCACCAGAGGATCAGTCTCATGACTTCAGTTTGCACTTATAGTCTTTCCACTTGATCTAGAACATGAGATTTGAGTGCACATCCAGTTAACAATTCTGGCTTATTTTTATACAGACTGTTGGTTTCTTGACTCTCTGCACTCTGTTTTTATAGAAGACACCTTAATTAGTCATCTTCTACGAGATGTTTGTTAGGGTGGCAGTGGATCTGTTTTCCCACATGAAAATGGAGTCCTGGAACCCAAACAGGGAATTTAACATGATATATGTATTCACACCCCCTTGCTTTACTATAGCCATTCCCCGTGTGGGTTCCGGGGCCCAATATAAGGAAAACAGGAATAGACCCACTGCCTACCCAGAAGCATGTCGTAAGAGTCGACTAATTGGGAGCTTCCTTCGAAGTCTAAGTGCATCTGCCTGAGAGGCAAGGAACCAGCATACAAATGAGCCAGATCTGTAAAATGGATGTACACGCAACACTCAGGTTCTGGAACAGGACAGAAGTGGATGAACTACCAGAACTTTCCGCCAGAGTTAACAGCTGGTAAACATGAAGGTAAACATGAAGAAGAAGAATATTACCATCACCTTTCTTTCATCTGTCATTAGGCTTGTGCATGTTATAAAATTATATCTGCTTTTATATTTGTTAGGACTCATCACAAGGCAACTCTGTCTACCAGATAAATCTGATCCGCTACATCAAACAGAAATATCCAGATATGCAGATTATTGGGGGCAATGGTAAGTTAATGATTGACAGAGATTATTAACCCACTGTCATTACAATCATGTCATAAAAGTCGTTTGATTTGTGGCTTTCCTTTTATCTGCCTGGGAGATGAGGAACCAACAGTCTGCATGCAGATAAGCAAGATCAGTAAAATGGATGTGGGCACACAAGTCAAGTTTGGAATAAGACCAAAGTCCAGAAGTGGACAAACAACCAAAATATTCTTCCAGAGTTTACCGGTGGTAAATACCAAGCAGAAGCAGTAGGCATTCCCAGAGCTTCTAGTATGCTGAATTATAAGCCAGTGTTGATTATTTGAGGAGGGCCCGTTCAAGTGGTTGAGAATGCTAGGTTATCATTCTGAAAATCTATATTTGAATCCCCAACAAGGTGATGGATTTTTATTGTTGTCCAGAGCAACTCATAAAAGCCAAACCTGCAGTCTTTGGTGGCTGCTCTGGCCATGCAGCCTGAAATCCTTTGACTCAAGGCCACCTGTTCTTACACCATGCTAAAAAGTGGTAAATGCAGGCAGTAAGATCAGTTGAGCATTTACTTGCACATTTCATCGCATTTACTGCCTTCTTCTGAATATAATGTTGACTGGTGTCCATGTATGGCAAGACAGCACTTTTCTGTGAACACGTCCAATTTTATCATTGCACTTTTACTAAAGGAGGGAAACTGAGCACCTGTATATGTGTCAGTAGTGCAACAGGGATAACTTACCTCAGATCTAATATTGTTATTTGGCAATGGAAACCTTGTAATTTCCATTCCTAGATACATGGCTTTTTTTTTAAGTGTTGGAGACCAAGGCTAAAAAAATTCTTAGTAAGTCAATGGGCATTTTTGTTTTTTAATGGTGGGGTCAAAAGTGCAAAAATCCTAACTTACAGAGTTCAAAACAACTACACTGGCCATGTTGCCTTTAATCCCCAGGCTCAGAACGTCTTTTTCCTACTCAGCCTTAACACTTTCAGTCCCAAACAACACATGCTGTATTTCACATATTTCAAACATCACATTGCGTGTCTTCTTGTATTTAAGTTATGGTCAATGTATACTTAATAAATTTGGCAAACACAGAGGTATCTTTGATTTATTTTTCATTCATACCAACACAGCAGGTGATTAGAGTTTACGGGGCAATCTGTAGTGAAAGAATAATTGTTTTCGTACAAAACCTTACAGAACTGAAAGAGTTTAAAATTAGGTACATAGAGGCAACTGATTAGATTAAAGTTTAACATTGCCGACAACTTGTTTCTCTTCAGTTGTAACTGCAGCACAGGCCAAAAACCTGATTGATGCTGGGGTGGATGGCTTGAGAGTTGGCATGGGCAGTGGCTCTATTTGCATTACACAAGAAGGTAAGTACATTAAATAAAGAACCTGTTTCTGTACCATCATATATTATATATATTGGGTATACAGTGTTAGCCCCACATGTTTATAGACCAATTAGCACTCGGTGGGGGATGTCAAAATCATTGTGTGTGTCTTTACTAACAAGAACATGTGTAGGCTGTGTTGACCTCAGAGGCCAATTAATTTTTTATGTGAGCCTCACAAGGGATCCAGATCTTTCAATACAAGCCTGTTGGCCAGTGTGCTGTGCAACCTAATTATTACACAGACATTTGAAAGATATTGAGAATTGAATTGATTCAGACAAATTTGTACAGACAGTTTGATAAGATCCACAAATATAGCATATAGAATTTTATTGCATCGAAACTTGGAATTCAGAGCAGTTTCTCAAACACAGTGAAAATGCTCAAGAAAATCCAGGCTGGATTCATGACAAGAATGTATTGTGTCACCAAGCACTTCACTAATGGCTGGCCTAACCTTTTATTTCCCCCCAGGTCATATGTGTGCAAATTATCTTGCAGAAACTGCGATTACTATGGCTAGTCTTATACTGGACAAATATGACATTATCAGTGCCATGCCAAGCACTTGTCATGAAAGTGAATGCAGCAAAAAGTGTGACTCCATTGCTGTCCAAGTTCATGGTCATGGGGGTGCAGATAAGATTCTCACTCTGGTTTGATTTATCAACACAGAATGTGCCTCATCTGTCATTTTACTCATGTGGAGCTTTTGGAAAGGAAATTGGAACACCTATAGATCTATCTGGAGTGCTGTGATGATAATAGTCACTAATCACTGGAAGATAGAAGTATATGTATATAAGGGCAATTTTGGTCTGTTAAGTCTCAGTGATTAACGCCCACGCATAACACACATACACACAATAGAAAAGTAATTACAGATTTATTGTCTATGTGTGTGTCTCATAAACATGCATGCACATGTGCACACACATATACAGTGGAACAGTTACATGTTTGTTTTAATCATCCATTCAATGGAAAGGTTACAGATCTGTCAAAAACACACACACATGCGCACTGGGACAGTCACAGCTCTGTTGTAATCAGTTCATACTTATCCACTGGTTTCTCAGTGATGGCTGTTGGTCGACCACAAGGAACAGCCGTCTACAAGGTGGCAGAATATGCTCGAAGATTTGGTGTGCCTGTAATTGCTGATGGTGGCATTTCCAATGTAGGGCACATCATCAAGGCCCTGTCCCTAGGTGCTTCCACAGGTAAACTGCTTCTATCCATTTTTCTGTACATTGATACCTACCTCAGTCTTTTTCTGAGATCTACTCCAGAAACCATAGTGCCAAGTTTAATATCTTTGGAAGGGATAGGGGGTTGTAGAGAATATAGTTTTATATCTATATCTTGTGGAAGGGGGGGGGGGGGGTTGTAAAAAATATAGTTTTACATTCACATCTTGTGGGGGATGAGTAGGTGTATAGAATTTAGTATTAAGCCTATATTTTGTTGGTGGGGGGAGGTGGGCTGGTTAAAATGCTATTAAGCCTATATATTTTGGGGTCTAGAGATTATCGGAGTGAGCTCACATCTTAGGTTGTGTTAAAAATAATAGTATTGAGCTTATGTTTATGGGGGTTGCAGGGGGGAGATGTCGAGAGTATTAGTAGTATTGAGCTCATATTTATAGGGGCAGGGGAGTTTAGAATGCGATGTTAAGTTCATATCTTTGAAAGGTGTAGAAAATATATTATTGTGCCTATATCTTTGGGTGGTAGAGAATATAGTGTTAAGCAAGCCATATGTAAAACAAATGCACATGCAAAATTCAGGTCCTCGAACAAAGCCAGAGTTCAGAAATGGACAAACAGCCAGGGCTTTCCGCCGGTGTTTACAGCCACTGAATGCAAACAAAGAACTGGATAGTTATGGCAGCATTTGTTCTTCAGCCTTTAATGTAATTTGCTGTGCAAACACCAGCAGTGGTGTGTTCACTTGTAATAAACCAGTGAATAAATAATGTCTTCAGACAGTTATGTTGAAAATTGTTGAATATAACGGTGTATTTTTGCCATTTCTCAGTAATGATGGGTTCCCTATTGGCTGGAACATCAGAAGCCCCAGGAGAATACTTTTTTGCTGATGGCGTTCGACTGAAGAAGTACAGAGGAATGGGATCGCTGGATGCCATGGAACAGCATAAGGCATCACAGAGCCGATATTTCAGGTATTGTACTACTTTTTGAGTAGAACTCTGGCCATTACGAGCTCAGGGATGTGTATTTTAAATGCTTTGAAAGAGACGGAGGTGTGAAGAAAAATTATCACAAACATCAGAAAGAGGCAGTATTCAATTTTGACCTATTTTATAAGAAAAGAAAACATGGAACATGTTACGATTTTGAACAGCAGTTTTATATTGGCATGGAAAGGTGTCAGTACACACTTGTTGTGTGGAAGTTTTGGAAAAGCGTGATCTCCCACACCATTTGCCAATACTCTTGATGACGGTGGTTATCACAAACTGGTAAATAGTACCATATTTAGGAAAGCTTAAATATGATTTTCTTCATGTTTGTTTGTTCTGTAGACATTGAATTAAACACAGCGTTATCATGTTTTTTAATATCTAGTGTATCGGAATCAAGAGCTTGCCTTACAAAAGGTTCATTCTCACAGACAAGCTAATGGGTTTTGATTTTTTTGCGAGATCAGTGTTGTACATTAGCTTCACTGCCATCTTGATCTTTGGTTCACTTGTTTAAATTTCTGTTTTTTTTTTTTTCTTCTGTTTACAGTTTTGTTTTTGCAAACTGATTGTCTCAAAACCTTTACCTGGAATTTAGTTTAGGTTTTTTAAAAGAATTTATAAAATTCTTTTGGACTACATTGAGAGCTGATTATTTTCTGTTTTAAAACAGTGTTGATTTAAGTATTCTGTTGTTTTTACCCTGTGGTGTTTTCACATTTCTGGCAATCAAGTACAGTTTTTAATATTAATGCTTCAGTAATATTGTAGTATCTTCAACAGGCATTGACTGGTAGCTATTTTAGGTTGCACTGATACTATGTCTTCTCTTTACGACTTCATCTGTTCATTTAAATTTGCAAGTTGTTTGTTCAAACACTAATTTCTGAAGACACTCCTATATAGATCTCTCTCACACGCTATACTCTCCGTCCTGTCTGTCTTACTCTCACTCCTTACTTGCATGCTTCTCACCTGCTAGCTCACTCTTATGAATATAAATGACTTAATAAATCTTATGTATATGCAGCCAATATTTATGTTAATTTAGTGAGAGTGAGAAGATCAAGGTTGCCCAGGGTGTGTCAGGTGCCATTGTCGACAAGGGTTCCATTCACAAGTTTTTGCCTTACCTCATTGCTGGTATTCAACATGGCTGCCAGGATATTGGTGCCAAGAGTCTGTCCATCCTTAGGCAAGTTCCCTCTTATGTTTGAAAATGCAATTATGTTTTTAAATTGACCTGTCATGTTTGCAAATTGACCATTGTCATTTTGTGAATTGAAGCTTTTGAATGTGGTTGTCTAGATGAAGACATCAGACACTAAAATGTTACAAAAATTTGGTTTGAAGTTGCTACTGCATGAGATCAGGATTAGACAGTTTAGGTATTCCATTCATATAGATGAGCAACTAGTCATTAGAGATCAGTCTAAAAAAAACATCAATTCAACATCATTGAAGATGGGTCGCCTCTAACTGATCCATTCCTGTGCATAAAATCACATAAAAAGCTCTCCTATTTGTAAGCTAGTGAAAAATGTGCCAGTCCCAGCAAAATCTTTGACATGCAAAGTAGAAATGTATAAGGAGGCTGTCAGGTGTGCCAACACCATCGGTCCCACACCAGAATTTCAGTTCACTGTTGCCTCAAAAACTGGCATTGCGCCTATTGATTGATAAAGTTCCTCATTAAAGGATGTACTGGAGTGCCTTGTTGTGATAGGAAATTTCATGTAGGTTTACAACAGAGAGAATTGGACTGGAAGACATCTGTCTTAAGTACACTATGAAGATACGTCTCACTGTGCTAACTTTCACTGTGCAGAATCCACTTGATAGTGATGAGGCTAACAGTGGTTATCTATCATTTTTTTAATCAATAGAAGCAGTTTTGATAAAACATAAGTAGTTTGGATGGGTGCTTGCGCTAACATCTGTGTTTGTATAAGTCAGTGTGTTTGTCTGTCTGTCTGTAATTGGCTTTGATGGATGCGTACGTGTTTTGTCTTGGTTTGTGCGAGCATTTATGAGTCGATGTGTTTGATATTTGAATGTATGATTATAACTTTGATTTGATGGATACTTATGTCGGCGTCTGTGGCTTAGGTGTTGCGAAAGCGCTTTAAAACGTCAGGTTTGATCCCAGCTGCAGGTGATTTGTCTTGCATTGGTTTCGACAGTGGTCCCGAGAGCTGACCGTTCAGAAGCAGTGGAAAACTACTGAATGCAAACTTTGCCTAGAAAAACCACAACAGCTAAAAATGCTGGGGTTGGTTCTGCAACTCCTAGGATATGCAGCTAACTTTGTGTTAACAACTGTATATAAGTAAGCATTTATAAATTTGTTTTGTGTTTAGGTGTATGTTAATAAAATATCGCTTTGATGGATACTCAAGCTAACACTCCTCGTATATATATATAAGGATTTTGTTGTATATATTTGGCTTGAAATGGCACGTCTGTAATTGTATTCTTATTTGTACCAGGTCTATGATGTATGGAGGAGAACTTAAATTTGAGAAAAGAACAACTTCAGCTCAGATTGAGGGAGGGGTCCACGGCCTTCACTCGTACGTACCTCTTGTGTTGGAGTGACTTGTAGTTTTTATTATGTAGTGTGCAGTTTTATTACTTAGGCATCTAATCCTTCTGCTGCTACTGCTAGGTAGGTATGTAAAAATACAGTGTATCTTAGGTAGCTGATGTTTTAAGCTGGTGACCAGTTCTCTTCCTCAGCCCATAAATACATTTATGATATAGACATTTGCTATGTACCTTTTACAGGACATTGTAGAACAAACCCCAGCATTTTTGTTTGTTTTTTGGGTTTACTAGACATTTTTATGTTCAGTAGTTAGTCTTTCTTTCCTGAACATTTAGTACTTCATACCATTGCTGAAATCAGTACAAAGCAGTCTTCTGCAAATTACCTGCATTTTGAATTGAACTGGGTGTTTCTTAATTATGAAGCATGTTCACAATAACTAAGCCACAGATGCTATCACACTTCTAATACCGTGTTTATAAATAGCTGTAATATGGCAGTGGCTAGTGCACCAGCCCGGTAGTCATGTGTGTAAATCCCCAGAAGGCATGGATTTTTTAAAAGTTCACCTGGCTCCCAAGTTTACACTGGGAGCCAGGAAATCATCTAAGGTGTTAAACTGATGTTGCAGCCAATGAAATGCTCATTATTTTATAAATGGAGCACACCACAAATTTCACAGCTGGGTGAAAGGCAGTTATGCTGTCCATGATTATTTATTTGCGATTCAATACTCATGAACAAAATATGAACATAGGTTGATATGTAGTGAGCTGAAAGACTGCTGCGTGATGCGAGCAGTGAACAGCATTGCTGTGGCAAATGGTTTATTTTCACCAGGCCAGCCAGTCTGAGGTCGATTTTGGAATAGCCTCATATACAAGGGATTTCCTTCCTTTAATTAAAAATTTTTTTTTTTTTAGATTTGCCTTTGAACATTTCAGTGTTTTAAATTTGTGTGTGAGTGTGAAACAAATTGATTAGGTTAATCAGACACAAACCTACAAGCGCATTAGTAAGCATATGGCACAACTTCTACTTATGCCTACCTTTTTAGTTTCAGCATTTCATACACTTGTCCAAAGCAAAAAGTTGCTGTGAATTTTAAAAAAAGTCTTGAAAATTTGCTGAGAATTGAAGCGTAGCTATAGTTTCTCACTTCAGTGTGGGCTTGGAAGAAAAGAGAAAAGAAAATAATCTAGTTTGTTGACACATTATCCTGACTCACATAAAAACTTTTCATCCTTAAGTGCTGGGACCCTCTCCTCACTAAAAGAAAGGGTAAAAGTGAGAGGATCCACTTCATTCACTGATCCCAGCTGCAGGCGATTAGTTTTGCTTTGATTTCGACAGTGGTACAGAGAGCTGTCAGCTCAGAACTCAGTGAGAAACTATTGAATGCAGACTAGAAAAACCACAACAGCTAAAAATGTGCTGGGGTTGGTTCTGCAACTCCTAGAATATGCAATTCAGTCTCTCTCTCAACCGCCATAGCTCCGACAATTTCCAGGTATCTCCGTCAAATTGCACATGGGAAATGAATCCACGACCTTCAGAGCGCGAGGCAAACAATTTGACAACTTCGCCACGATAACCGGGAACACCCAACACCCCCCCCCCTTCATACCTTTTCACACATAGCAGCTGACATTACATTCATAAATCTAATAGCGTGTAGGGGGTTCCCCGTCACAGATATCAAATGCTATTTTCCTTTTGTAAACCTATCACCAATTGTCCACACACTACTTCTCCCAGCAAAGACTGGATCTGGCATAAGGCAAGAGAAACTATGGGGGACCGGTGGCGACCATAAAAGCATAATCCTGTTTGTGACCCAGATGGGACTCAATGTTCATCATGATTGATATCGAATGCAGAAGTCCACACACTTAACATTCTATTTTCTGTTTATAAATCTGACACTGCAACTACACATATTACATGCTACTTTTAATTCATTAATCTACACTGCTGTGTCCACAGATACGAGAAGCGCCTTTACTGAAGCTTCAGCCTGTCTGCTCCAATTGCTTCAGTGCAGCCAGTTATCAATGATGTGCAGTTTGGCGCATAAACCAGAGTGTAGAGAAGAGAGATCAGCCTTTTCGAACACATACATCTTTATTCAGACAATGGGATTCTGACTAATTGTATGCAGGCATACAGACTTCTGCACACATCTACTAATAAACAATTTCCGGGTGTTATATTTTGTGAATATTTATCAATTTTCTTTTGGTTTCTTTAGTTTCAAGTATATATTTGCTATGAACAGGTTTTTGTCTTATATTGTAAAACAGCATTTTTTTGTAATTTAATTTACTGTATAGGGATTTGTGTTAATCAAATGTTTTTGTAATCTTTGTAATGTATGCATTTCAAATGTTATTGTCTAATATGACATACTGGTGATTTTGTAATAAATTTCTTTACAAAAGATTTATTTTGTCTGTGACGTACATTTAACAGATGAATGTGAGCATATTATTTGCTTGTATCGGTTGATGTCTCATATCAAGAGCATATTATGGATATTCTGCCCAGGAAATTCAGGTTTGCGCGGTTATAAGAAAGCTGATAGATTTGCTGCTGCCCCTCTAGGTAGTGAATCGAATACATTGACTGCTGCTGCTTCTCTAAGCAACTAATTACTTTGATCCCCTAGGCAGTGCAACATAACAGGCAGAGCATCCATACCTGGGTTACTTATAGTCAAGTTTCACCTGTCAGTGTCAGAATGTGAACTTTTCATTGGCTACTAGAGAATGGGACAAAGCTCATTTGGAAATGTTCTGGAAACAGCATTTCTAATCATTGACACTAATGCCAGTTTTTGATTCTTTTATCTGTGCCAATATTTTAGCCTAAGGAAGCCCTGAAGCTTAACAGCCATATTGCCCATTTGCTTTCAATCCTAAAAAATTGGTTAAATGCTAAAATTAACACATTCATACAAAGGATATTATTTCTGTTAGTTGCGTGTCCTTGACGTTGCAAGAACAATCCCAGCAATTTTTGTGGCAGTTTTTTCTTTTCAAATTTACTTTCAGTAGTTTGCCATTGCTTCTTGAATGGTAGCTCTCAGCATCATTGTTGAAACCAGTACAAGAGTCTGCTTCCAAATCTCCTGCAGCTGGAATCAAACCAGGCACCACAGCATTACAAAGTGCCTGCGCATCACCTAAGCCACAGATGCTGATCAGTTTGTATTTAACGTAATTAAATAAAAAAAAGATAAGTCTCTGTTCATGCTCTAGGTATATCTGGCAAATAGTGCTAGACCAGGCCTATTCAGCTAAGTTTACTTAGGAGCCAACATTTATCATTGCAGGCCCCAGACCCAGCTTAGAAAGATTGTTAATACAATACATGTGGCAATGATCCGTGGCTATTCGCTAGGCCGCTAGTTGAATAGCCCTGTGCTAGACCCATATATTTTTAGGCCAGTTGGCACTCAGTGAGTGATGTGGTAAATACCAGCCGGCCACATTTGCTTTCCAGAATATTTTCTGGTATCTCTTTTACACTGTATTGACCTTGAAGCCCAAGATAGATATTTAGTTTGCCTCAATATGGATGGCGGCATACGTAGCTTAGGCGTTGCGAGTCCGACTCCTAATTCCAAGGTACAGCAATTAAAACCCACTGCTGGCTGCGTGGATTTTAATCATGGTATGGGGTGTCGCAAGTTGACCAAGCCTTAAATTGGTACCAGGATGGCTGTCCTGGGGAGGTAAAGACAGCCGGCATAATGCTGACCACATTACCCATCTAGTGACGATTAGTCTGTAAAAATATGGGTGCTCTTCTTATATGCCTGATGCACCTAAAGACGTGAAAAGGGATCTTTACTCTTACTTTTTTTCATAAGGATGCAAAATTTGGCAGGGCCAGACTAAATTCTTTGTCTAGACTTATACTAGGTAACATCAACCTCATAAACCGTCTCCCAGCCCAAGAGTCTTGAGTTCAAACCAACATTGAGTCAGATTTGTTTCAAAAATGACTTATGCTTTCCAGTTTGGTCCAGCCTGAAATGGGTACCAGGTAATTTCCAGGGAAGTAAAGGCAGCTGGTAGACTATTGATTACATCACCCATTGATTACTAAGTGGGCTACAAAAATATGATTCTGGCATCATTTACCCAATATAACACTGCCGTGAAAAGGGTCTTTTACTTAAATATTGTTGTTTATATCAAGCTCAATAGTTAATTTAATACATACTCAAGGGAGACTCTTCATTGTGAAGAAACTTTTCAGACTGCAGAACACACATAACACTGGACCAGTCACAACTCAGAAAGGGATCTTCTATGGTTACATGTAGCATTCCAAGAAGTCTTATTGATACCCTTTTTCCTCTTAAAATCCATGCTGTGTGGCGTTGGTAGTCATGCCTATTCAAAACCTTCTGTCTCGTGTACTTTGAACTAACTCTGACACAGATGATCCTCCTTGCCATGATGTCAAACTGTCCAGCATTTTTTTCTCCTGCTCTGCTTCTCCTCCCCTCTAAGTTTCCTGCTGTCATGATGTACTACATTCTCCTTCTCATCACATGACTAAAGAAAATAGATTGTCTCTTTCTGATGTGGGCAGTCAGTTGTTTTTATAGTCAGTTTCTTTTAAGACATCCTCATTACTCTTTTTATCTGTCCAGGATTTGATACCCTACAGCAGGGCTACTAAGTTAAGTTTACTCAGGGACCAATATGTTAAGAATGGGGATTGTCACGTGGCAGAGGGCCGAGCCTAAGTGTAGAAAGGTCATTAATACAGTACAGTTGACAATGATCCACAGGCCACTTGTTAGGCCTTTGCGGGGTGCCAGCAAATAGTCCTGCATTATTATGGATCTACATAAAAGAAGATAGTTTATGTAAGATATAGTTGTCCTTAACTACCATATTTAGCATTTGTCAAGGTGATGTAGGTGTCTTTAGAATAAGGATTTATGGCCAGCAGTTCATATCAAATACAGCTGTTTTTAACTTTTTATATTCAATATTTGTCATTGCGATGAATGAAAGGATGTCTTAAGCCTAGGGATTCATGGCCACCAGTTTATGTCAGGTACAACTGTCTTTAGCTACCATATTTTAGACTTATTAGGTCACAGCTTGCTGATTTTGTACTGTTACATCATGCAGGTGAAATACTGTTGTGTGTGGAGTCTGCTGTTTATATGTTGCTGATTGTCTGCTGTTTATGTATTGCTGATTGTCTGGTATTTGTGTATTGTTGATTGTCTGCTGTTTATGTATTGCTGATTGTCTGGTGTTTGTGTATTGTTGATTGTCTGCTGTTTATGTATTGCTAATTGTCTGCTGTTTTTATGGTGCTTTTTGTGTATTTACTGATTATCTGGTGTTTGTGTATTGCTGATTGTCTGCTGTTTATGTATTGCTGATTGTCTGCTTTTTATGTATTGCTGATTGTCTGCTGTTTATGTATTGCTGATTGTCTGCTTTTTATGTATTGCTGATTGTCTGCTGTTTTTATGGTGCTTTTATTGTGTTTGCTGATTATCTGGTGTTTGTGTATTGCTGATTGTCTGCTGTTTATGTATTGCTGATTGCTGCTTTTTATAGTGCTTTTTGTGTATTTGCCAATTATCTGGTGTTTGCATGTAGTTTTCTGCTATCATATTGCTCGCTTGTCTGCTCTTAATAATGTATATTGCTGGCTTGTTTGTTGTTTGCATGTTACTGGCTTTTCTGCTGTTAACCCTCTGGAGATGACACAGCCGAAATATCGACATAACGCAAAGCTAGATGTAGCCGATCAGTCGGCTCTGTGGAAAAAAAGCCTTGATATTGGCTGGCAGGTTTTCACACCAGCCAGTCAGACTGCTTCTCGCATTTCTGCACATGTGGGCTGTTCATTGACGGCTTTCGAGAAAGTGTGATGTGTTCTGTAATAATTTCATCGATTTTTTTCTGGTGTTACCTGTGCCCTAAAAATGGGGAAAAGGACTGTTGCATCATAGCAACTAAAACATGGCTGCAGGCAGGAAAATGAGTAGAACCATGTGCAAGACATGTCTGAAGGGCCTTACTTCCCAAAATACAGGTTGTTATGACTTATTCAAGCTTTATCCATACAAAAATCCAAATTTGTCTGGTTATGTTTTGTTTCAAAGTTTAAAAATGCTTGCATAAATTGTGCAAATCAGAATAGTTAATTTGAATAAATGTTGAGATTTCAGTGATTCATAAATATTCTGTTAGTTCAGTCAATTCCCTACACGAATATATATATATATATATATATATATATATATATATATATATATATATATATATATATATATATATATATATATATATATATATATATATATATATATATATATATAGTTTTGTAAATGTTAATTAAACGCTTTATTTTTTATAATTTTTTTGTGTATAAACTATGAGAATCCGCTTCTGAAGGTTCTGTCTTTTTGGCACCGAAACTCCAAAAAGGCTCTGTTTTCAAAGGGTTAATAAGTTATAGGTCATCTGCTGTCTACATGTTATTAATTTGCTGCTTTTTAAATGCTGCAGTTCATTATCCTTTGTATGTGGGTTTTTTAAAATAATATTCTGCTCTTGTTGTTTGTAATTGCTTGTCTGCTGTTTATAAACAGTAGATAACTGGCATTCTGTCCTGTTTACCCAAAACTCTGCTATCACTTATTGAGACATGGTTTCTGATATGTCTTGCAGGATCTTTGCTGTTTATTTAGTGTAATTGTGTCTGCTGTTTACGTAAATAGGTTAGAAATTTAAAGACAATGTGTTTGGCATTTTGAATAAGTTAACTCTTTTGGCACTAGAGGAGAGTAAAATTAGTTAAGCTCAGTGCATGATGCAATCTTTGGTACCTAAAGGGTTAAGTTATGATAAGTTAAGATTCACTATTATCCAACTTCTTTTTTGTTGTTGCATCTCTGCTTGCATTTGTTGAAATGCAATCAAGTTTACATTATGCTTTAATTATTGTCATACACAGTTGGTTTTTGTATGATTTACTAGTTAGCATTTACATGCATCATTAAATTGTGGTTTTCATGTAATGGTTTCTTTGTTAATCAGACTTTGGTTTTATTGCTAGATTATCCAGCATTTGCCAGACAGTCTTTATTTTCCTGTGCAGGCAACTCTTCATATATTTGCTTTCTAGAGTGTTTTTCTCTTCCACATCAATCTTTCAGTTCCATATTTTGTAGCAGATGGTCCAGTGAGGCCTGAACTACTATGAAAATACGTGAATGTGTGACTTCTAAAGAGGCAAATACAGAGTGGTGTCTGTTGAAATGTCTGACCAAATTTATCTGGTATGCTCGAAGCAAATTGTAAAGATTCAGTAACAGTTGTTGGGCTGCTTAATGATTATGGGGAGTAACTAATCACAAGTGATGCATTGCTTGGGACAGGAGAAGTTCATTTCAGCACCATATAACTTTTTAGGGAGCTGAGAAATAAGCTTGTACAATTATCTGTTAACGTTAAAAAAAAAATTCTTTAGAGCTACATGGAACCAATCCTGTTGTTTGGAAGTGAATCATGGACAGTTAGGAGGTAAGTGAGAAATTGTTGGGCCTGTTGAAATGTGGTTTTATTTAAGGGGTCATTACACGGCATTTTTTCCAATTTATGACAAAAATATCACTTTTTCAATGTGTTCATTTTTGTAATGTTCGGCATTTGTAGAATAGATTACACACAAAATTTGTGTAATTTGTAAACAATTTAGCATTGAAAAGTTAATACTAAAGACACCAACCCATGCACTATTTTAAGATTAAAAAAAAGTTTAAAAGTCACTTTTCTAACAATTCTATTTTTCTGTTTGTTGTGTGTGGGATCTCCTAAAATCTCAGCTAATATGAAGACTAGAGATGTGAAATTTGGTGTGGATACTCCTAACACAATATTATAGGATCAGGTCTATTTAAAATTACAGGTTATTAAGTAATTTAAAAAAAAATTTGATTATCTTAAAAAGCTACATTTTTTATTTTTTCAACATACCTAAATTTAAATGTTCTAAAATATTTATTTAGGAACATCTTTGAAGGAAATACTAAACATGGGTTTAAAGTTCATGAATCAATCATCTGTTTCTCAATACCTCTTGTCTGTTTTTAAAATGTTAGCTGTCTAAGTACATGTTGTTTTTTCATCAAGATGGCCACTGTTGCCATGGCAACCATGTTTTTTTTTTTTTTTATATATGAAGTCTACAAATATATCAACATACGTCCCTACAAATGACCATTATAAAATAATTGGTATAACATTGTGAATTTTAAAAAAAAAATGTTTTCCTGTAGTGACTCTTAAGAATGATGAGAACACAATGAACAGATTAAAAGGCCTACAGATGTCAGAAAAGAAATTAACTCAAAGGTTGACTAGTTAACCACATCCGAAGAAAGCAATCCACATTTTTTGGGCATGTCTTGAGAAGGGAAAAACTGGTGAATGCCGTGTCAGCAGGAAAGTTGGAGATAAGGGAAGAAAAGGAAGACAAAGAAAGTATACATATTTGTCAGTTTGGCATCATAGCATAGTGGTTTCTTGGTAAGAAAACCTATTGATAGAACATGTGATAAAACATATGATTGAACATGTGATAGAATGCTGTGCATGACCAGGTCCTTCTGTATATAGGTCCTTACAACTAAATCACGGTACATTTTGGCGGAGTCCCCTCGAAAATTGGTTACTGGAAACGTTTCCATGTTGCATTGTGTGACATTTTAACGTGCTTACAAAGCTCTGTTTTCTGAATGTATTCGTATTACAAATCGACAAGCGGATATTGTGAAATGGATATACAAGATTTTCAAACTTTGCTGTTAAATAACAGCAATTTGAATTTAATTTCACTGCAGACAGTCGTGTTGTGATGTGTGTGTCACTGTTTTTAGTCAGTAGTTTGAATTTTGGGGAACTGGCTGTTTATTCTTTTTCTACTTGGAATGTAGAAATCTTACTTTTGGGGAAAATACAAACAGGTAATTTAGAAGCCATATCTGGAGAATATCGACAGTTGTCAGGTGCAAACTATCTTGTGTTGGAAAAAAACTATTGCTTTCATATTGACTGTGCATAATTGGTGCAACCACACTGTGGATAAATTGTGTCGAAGATATTTCGGAGCTCTGGGTAAGTGCATAAAAACAATATTTTATTTACTAACTAACCTCTCACAGCAAGTCACTCTTTGCCTCTTTACTAATTATTGACTAACAGTATAATTATATGTTGTAGAAGTACACTAATAATATTATTATTTTTGTGAATTTTCTGCTTCCCGAACACTGGCTGTAAACTCTGGAAGAAACTTCTGGTTGTTCATCTACTTCTTATGTACATTTGCAGTTGTACGGTCTGTGTTAATTTTTGTGAATCTTCTGCTTCGCGAACACTGGCTGTAAACTCTGGCAGAAACTTCTGGTTGTTCATCTACTTCTTATGTACATTTGCAGTTGTACGGTCTGCGTTCATTTTTGTGAATTTTATGCTTCGCGAACACTGGCTGTAAACTCTGGAAGAAACTTCTGGTTGTTTATCTACTTCTTATGCACATTTGCAGTTATACGGTCTGCGTTAATTTTTGTGAATTTTCTGCTTTACGAACACTGGCTGTAAACTCTGGCAGAAACTTCTGGCTGTTCAGCTACTTCTTATGCACATTTGCAGTTGTACGGTCTGTGTTCATTTTTGTGAATTTTCTGCTTTTGCGAACACTGGCTATAAACTCTGGCAGAAACTTCTGGTTGTTCATCTATTTCTTATGCACATTTGCAGTTGTACGGTCTGCGTTCATTTTTGTGAATTTTCTGCTTCGCGAACACTGGCTGTAAACTCTAGCAGAAACTTCAGGTTGTTTATCTACTTCTTATGCACATTTGCAGTTGTACGGTCTGCGTTCATTTTTGTGAATTTTCTGCTTCGCGAACACTGGCTGTAAACTCTGGCAGAAACTTCTGGTTGTTTATCTACTTCTTATGCACATTTGCAGTTGTACGGTCTGTGTTAATTTTTGTGAATTTTCTGCTTCGCGAACACTGGCTGTAAACTCTGGCAGAAACTTCTGGCTGTTCAGCTACTTCTTATGCACATTTGCAGTTGTACGGTCTGTGTTCATTTTTGTGAATTTTCTGCTTTTGCGAACACTGGCTATAAACTTTGGCAGAAACTTCTGGTTGTTCATCTATTTCTTATGCACATTTGCAGTTGTACAGTCTGCTTTCATTTTTGTGAATTTTCTGCTTCCCGAACACTGGCTGTAAACTCTGGCAGAAACTTCTGGTTGTTTATCTACTTCTTATGCACATTTGCAGTTGTACGGTCTGTGTTAATTTTTGTGAATTTTCTGCTTCGGGAACACTGGCTGTAACTGGCAGAAACTTTTGGCAGTTCAGCTACTTCTTATGCACATTTGCAGTTGTACGGTCAGTGTTAATTTTTGTGAATTTTCTGCTTTGCGAACACTGGCTGTAAACTCTGGCAGAAACTTCTGGTTGTTTATCTACTTCTTATGCATATTTGCAATTATATGGTCTGTGTTAATTTTTGTGAATTTTCTGCTTCACGAACACTGGCTGTAAACTTCTGGTTGTTCATCTAATTCTGGACTTTAGTCTTGTGTATGTTTCACAGCAGTATTTTTATGTGCTCAGTTTGATAAAGTACAAACATCAACCTCCCCAGCCCCCCCCCCCCCCACCTTACCCGGCTCCTCTGATGCAACAATACCCTCTCAGAATCAAAGTTCAAAGAGTTAGCACTGATATTTCTTTACTTTTGCTAGAATAGCTTTCAGTTTATTTCTACACATTGATATTTAATGTTCATGTTGACTGTAGCAAAAGCATTTTTGTTTGTCTGCCTTTATTGTTATATTTAAATAGCACACATATTTACCTTAAAAATGACATATAGTTCTATAAAATATGTCGAAATTAATGAAACTGTAGTTTAATTTGTGTATACATCTCCTCGATTAAAAACTGTTAACACAGAGGGACTCCATTTTTGCACAAGAACGGAAATCCTAGTTGGCCTATAAATAGAGAAGGCCGTGGCGTGACTGACATGCTTACCAACAATATGATGAATAGACTTAAGGATAAGTTTGTACAGTTGTAACTTAGTCTCTCATGGCTCTATGTGTTTTATCATATAGCATAGCAAATGACAAAGTTGTATTTTGAAAGGGTTTAGAATTGGGCACTTAGGCCATCTTACATTCTGCCCTTCTGGCAAACTGTTAGTTGACAGTAGCTGGCTGGTTACAGATGTGGACTGTAAGCAAACAATATAATAGTAAATTCTGGCTAAAGTTTTTATGTTAAAAACGTAGAATAGTTTCTTTCTCTTGAAATATTTGTTGAACTGCATTTAAGAATTTTTGCATTATCTACATTCATGAATGCTTGCATTAATACTTGTTGCATATAGTTATCTGTAAATACATTTATTGCATTTCTTTGTCTGCCTGTCTCTCATTGTTTCTCTTTCTCTGTCTCTCTCTCTTACATACACACTTTCTTGTCATTTTTAACAGACTTTCTCACGCAAAAACATTTTCTTTTATTTGCAATATCTCTCTCTTACACACTTTCTTTCTTCCTCTCTTTTTCTTACATACACATTTTCTTTGTCTCTCAGTTAACATACTTTCACTCTTACATACTTTCTCTTGCACACACACTTTCTCTCTCACAAAATGCTTTCTCTTTCTCTCTCTCTTGCTTTCCCTCTGTCTTTTATATACACACTTTCTCTGTCTTTCTTATATACATAATTTCTCTGTCTCTCATGTGCACATGTGTGCACACACACACACACACATGCGCACGCTTATTTCCTGTCTTTGATTCTGTCTTTCTCTCTTCCTGTGTGCATTTATGTCTCCAACACGCCTTTACGCATGCATGCACACACGCAGACACCCACTAATTCGCTTAAATGTTACCAAGACATTGTAAGCAGTGACTAAAACTGGTTTTATGTAACTGTTTCACACATAGTGAATAACATGTTTGTTTTTACCTTGTAGATGACAATATAGTTCTACCAAAGGTTTGATTAGTTACCTGGTGTAGA
Source organism: Candidula unifasciata (assembly GCA_905116865.2). Taxonomy (NCBI): domain Eukaryota; kingdom Metazoa; phylum Mollusca; class Gastropoda; order Stylommatophora; family Geomitridae; genus Candidula; species Candidula unifasciata. The sequence goes on from CAJHNH020000550.1 coordinate 126,334, forward strand.
TGGAGTGAAGACCATTAAATTATAGTTTTCATTTTTTCCTTGCTTGAATTTGATTTGTGTCTTAATTTTCTCTGTCTTAGTACAGTCTTCAACTTTATTTGTTTTCTCTACACACGACATTAATTTAATACTATCATTCCTCAACTGTATTGTTTTATGCCTATGTTTCATGCAGTATTGTTTTGTGTTTTTTTATTTCTTAGGTGCATGTACTGTTATAAATATCTGATTCCATGTTTTATCATTTGAACATTCCATAACTTTGCTTGTTTATCTGGTTTAACTTTTGCTCATTTTATTATGTTTCTGTGATCATGTTTTTTAATTTTTTTTTAATTTTTAAAATAATATTCTAAGAATTAAGCTAGTCAATCGGTGGTTAAACTTCCAATGATGTACCAAACATAGAATTGATTTTATATAAAATTGCATGCTAAATAGTGTACTGAGATTATGTAAAAAATATATATATATATTTATATAAAAATTAAGACTTAGTGAAAACTTATGAAAAGGTTGTTCATCATATTACACAAAATAATGTTTCAAAATACAGGAGCTAATAATAAGATAATATACCAAAAACATGTACAAATTTAAAACAAATGCACTAGATAATACAGCATACTCAACGTAAATTTGAGGGGAGGGGGAAACTATCTTTACTGTATTCACCACCGCTTCTAGGGCCAAACTCAGGACATCAGTATGGTTAAGTAATCTCCTTGACTGCCATGGCTGGTGCAACATTTGGTTGTGTGGTGGTTAGCGCAGTTAATCATCAATACAGTGAAGTGCCAGCAAAATCTGAGCTCTTATCACAAATTAGAAGAGAAGGAGTAGATTATCCAATCTCATATAAATCAGTGATTATTGAGGATTATTTTCACAGCACTCTGGACAGATCCATAAATGCTCATGTTTTCTCAGTAGCTCTAAAAGAGTAAACGACTGATGGCGCCAATTCTGTGTTGATTAATCAAAGGTCTTGTGCTCTTGTTGAAATGTTCATATCTTGCAGCTCCAGTTGCACCCGTATGTCCATCATTCTGGACAAAGATACAGATCCATGCCCTTAGCTGAGTTTGTCTTTGCAGTAAATGCTGCATATGACATTGATGATATCACTTCTGTCCAGTACTGAACCAGTTGTTTGGTATATGTGAAGTCTTATCACTTAGCAACTTTCCCTAACTGGCTTCTATTTATGTCAGGATATGTCTTCAAATATACTTTAGATAAAGTTTTGTTGACTTATTTACCTGTTATCTTTGAAAGTATGAGTATTTGAAATAGAACTATGAGTCATCTTGGAGTTAAAATGTAAACGCTGTTCATTTATTGTAAAAGAATTTTTTTGTGTATAACTATTCTTATGCTTTTTGAAGGAAGAAGAATAAAGTGTAATTTTGAAAAGTGGGCTTTTTTTTAAAAATTTCAATAACACATTGCACCTGCACCTGTCACCCCCTTTTCTTTATTTTTAAATAATTCATTGCTAACTTTTAGTGAACAATGATGATTTGCCGAGGATGAGACAGAATATGATGACCGTCAGACATCTGTTGTCAGTGTTTCGTAGTGAAATACAAGGGAAACAAGAGAAAATGAGGAGTGCCATATACCACTCCAGGTAGGAGAACTGGTGCAAATCAGGCTGTAATCTGTGCCTGGCAGTGATGAAGAGGAGTGGGTAGTCAGAAGAAAGTTGTGAGGGTAAGGTTCTAGCCATAACCCCATGGCATCTCCCCAGTGTCATGTGGACTTGGTAATCATGCGTATCTACAGCCCTCTCTCACTGTACACCAGGGTCTTGATTTTTCTTAGTGATTAACTGGGCATTGTTTTAAAGGTCAATATTTTGTATGCGTTTTTCCTTCAAAGAAGCAAATATAATAATACTATTCCAGAAGACTGATGCAAATGAGTCTTTTATGAATTCAGCCAAACATATTGTATGGTTCTAGAAGACTTCTATAAAGAAAAAAGACTTTTATGAATTCAGCCAAACATATTGTATGGTTCTAGAAGACTTCTATAAAGAAAAAAGACTTTTATGAATTCAGCCAAACATATTGTATGGTTCTAGAAGACTTCTATAAAGAAAAAAGACTTTTATGAATTCAGCCAAACATATTGTATGGTTCTAGAAGACTTCTATAAAGAAAAAAGACTTTTATGAATAGAGCCAGACATAACTGTATGGTTCCAGAAGACTGCTGTAATTAAGACTTTTATGAATAGAGCCAGACATAACTGTATGGTTCCAGAAGACTGCTGTTATTAAGACTTTTATGAATAGAGCCAGACATAACTGTATGGTTCTAGAAGACTTCTATAAAGAAAAAAGACTTTTATGAATAGAACCAGACATAACTGTATGGTTCCAGAAGACTGCTGTAATTAAGACTTTTATGAATAGAGCCAGACATAACTGTATGGTTCCAGAAGACTGCTGTAATTAAGACTTTTATGAATAGAGCCAGACATTACTGTATGGTTCTAGAAGACTGCTGTAATTAAGACTTTTATGAATAGAGCCAGACATAACTGTATGGTTCCAGAAGACTGCTGTAATTAAGACTTTTATGAATAGAGCCAGACATAACTGTATGGTTCCAGAAGACTGCTGTAATTAAGACTTTTATGAATAGAGCCAGACATAACTGTATGGTTCTAGAAGACTTCTATAAAGAAAAAAGACTTTTATGAATAGAGCCAGACATATTGTATGGTTCCAGAAGACTGCTGTAATTAAGACTTTTATGAATAGAGCCAGACATAACTGTATGGTTCTAGAAGACTGCTGTAATTAAGAAGAGACCCACTGCCTCCCCAACAAGCCTGTCATACAAGTCAATTAATTTGGGGCTTCTTTCAAAGTCGGAGTGCATCTGCCAGAGAGGCAAGGAACCGACAGTCTGCATACAAATGAGTCAGATCTGTAAAACCGATGTGCATGCAACACTCAGGTTCTAGAATAGGACAACAGTCCAGAAGTGGACAAACAACCAGAACTTTCCGCCAGAGTTTACAGCCGGTGAATGTGAAGAAGAATTGTACTGTTCTAGAAGACTGCTCTAAAGGATTCTTCTCTGAAAAAGACTGTAAATGTGTTTTGTTTATGTTAGTCATGACCCTGCTGTTCTTCTTATATTCCTTAAAAAAACAGTCTTTTAAAAGATTTAAAAGACTTTCGAATCAGCCATGTGCACATGTGGATTAACACCTGAAACAACAGATCACGTACTCTAAGACTGTCCCAAATACAAAATATTATGGCGAAAACTTTTTGGCCAAGAGAAAGTTTAATACAAGCCAAACTTTACGTGTCACTGATTGTATTACAACAGACAGTGAAGTTTATACTAGCTTTTTGAGGCCTGAGCAAGCTGATTTGGGCAAATCGGAACTTCTCAATCAACACTGCATCAGTTGTGTGTACCTTACATAATGATTCGCACATGGCTCCATATTAGTTTATAATGTTTGAAGCTACCATTAAAATAGTCAAATAAGGTTGCACTAACGTTTTTCTCTGTAAACAAGTCTATATTCCCACACATGTAGGTGCAAACTGATCCGATTCACTACTGTTGTCATTTTCAGACAGTGCATTTTCTGATTTCATGTTCAAGTGGCCCTGGTTACCAATGTTCTGAACACAAGCACGAGCCAACAAATGTGCCTTTCTGAAGCTCTGAAATCGTTTCATTCAGATGTTTTCTAATAATTAAAATGTTGAAATTTTTTTTTTAAAGTGATTAGGACGGCAAATTTACAACAGCGGCAGGCAGCTGAGCGGTCAGCTGTTCGTTCTGATGAGGTAAATCCAGGAGGACCCATTTCATCTGTGAAGGATGTGCTAGTCCCCCATATTTGCATCAGAAGGACAGTTTCAGACAGAACCATAATCATACTATGGCTAAGATGCATTGACATATTTGCAGCTACAGTCTGTGTATAACTACAACGTTAATATTTTATGTGTATGGGATTATAGGTCCTGTTTTTTCTACTTTTTTTTTAAAATTTATTCAGCACTGTATGGAAACATAGAGCCTCTGAGTGATAAACTAACCCAGAAATGTATAATAATTTTTGAATTTGTTAGGAGACTGAATAAACGTTGAAATGTTATTCTCAAGTATAGGTGTTTGCTGCGCTTGTGGCTGCAAAACCATGGTAAGCGGAGATTTTTAGGGTGACATTGTGTCCTTGTGAACATAACACTTGCTGCATTCTCTTTTCATACTAGCTATAACAGTTTGAAACAAAAACATATCAGATTCAAAATGTAAATTTATTCCTTCTTTTTTTAAATATATATTTTTGTAGGGATTATAAATATATCACATTCTCAATTGGCATTTTGTTTATCACCTCCCCTTTTGCCATTTTTGTAAAGGGAAATTAATGTGAGCCAAGTCTGTCAAAATTCATGGGCCTAAAAGAGCTGGAGACAACACTGCAGATATATTTCAAGTGAACAAAAAAGAAGAAGAAAAAGAAGTCTTAAAAAATAATATTGAAACAGTTCCTTTAATATAAATGTGATTGTTTTAATTTAAATATTATATATTGTGATTATATGATACAAAATACATTAGTGCCATAAGTTCAAATCCCCACATAGGCACGTTTGGATAATTATATAGATTAACACAAAAATAGGAATCACTCTCAATGGTGAGTGTGACTATCAAGACCTGATCACATTAGAAAAACTCTTCTATAGCTACAGCATGGCTATCAATGTGCCATGTATGTCTTTACATCTTATGCTTATTCAGGAAACTTACAAATCTCTGACAACATATTTGTCCATGTAAAGTTGTGTATTTGGCCTCTGTGGAAGTATCACACCCATGTGTTTGGTGGTAGGTATAAAAAAGGCATTTTTGTTTTGCCTTGTTAAAAAAATTAATTTTAAAAATGTAACAAAAGTTAAAAGAAATGAAAAAATGAAAACACATTAAATGTTGGGTGGGACTCACAGAAGAGGCAATAACATATCACACATTGCTCTGGATTGAGGGATTTAAACCAGCTAGTGTGATAGGATAATTCCCCCAAGAATAGACCAACTGTTCCATAACAAGCATGTCGTTAAAGTAGACTAATTAGGGATGTTTCCTTTAAAGTCTGAGTGCATCGACCTAAAAGGCAAGGACCCAACAGTTTTCATATAATAATGAGATAGATCTGTAAAATAAATGTGCATGCAAAACTCAGGTTTTGGAACAAAGAACAAAGTCAGAAAGTGGACGAACAAACCTGAACTTTCCTCTGGAGTTTTCAGCCAGTAAAGGCAAAGAAGATAGGGTAAGATAGTAACTAGCATTCGGACCTGCTTGCTCAGTGGTCTTTTGTTCGAATCCCTATCAAGTTATATTTTTAACATTGAAATGCACTGCCAGCTCACACCAGCCTGATCACGACTGCCAGGACATCTTCTGGAGACATTGGCAGACGTAGTGTGTGCCAACCGTTTTGCCAGTTAGAAGTGTGCGGCTATAAACTGCTATTACTGCCATCATTCACCATTTTTATTGTGTTGGCAGGGGGATCTTTGAGCCTGAGGATTCATAGCCACATGGCTGGTGCTGTCACCATGGACTGTATAGGTTAGGGTTTTATTTTTGTCCTATACAGGAGAAAATCCAACTGGCACTCGTAGAAAGAAGCAGAGCGACTTGAGGACACACTAGTCAACATAGCGGGTGGAAAACTTTAGTTATCCTGGGAATCGAACTTGAGGGGCAAGTGTTATCGACGAATGACCAATTCAACACTCCTAAGATATAATGTCATCATTAGTCAGGTCTATCCTAGGACTTGAACCTGTAACTGAAATTAGGGAATGATACTGTTTAAACCATTGTCTAGCACTAAGGATTACATAAATTTATGCTAGCAAAAAAGCTGTCACTGCTAGTCAGTTAGTCAATAGATAATCCTCAAAGCACATTGAACAATTCAGTTCATTAGTGCACGGATCCCCACCTTAATCAGTCCTGCAGCACATAGCTTCTCACGACACCAGTTCTGTGTTGGTTTCTTATTCTTCTTTGGCTTTCTGGATGGTTCTCTTGTCTGGCCACCCTCTTTTAAACATGTTCTTGAAGTCTGGTGATGGTTGCAGATTCACAGTCATCACTGGTTCTCTCAAACATCTTACTTCTCGTAGAGCATTCAGAACATCAGCATGGTCCGTTGCTCGTTTGCCCTTCAAAGTAGCTTTACCTGCAAGCCTATCAGCTTGCTCATTTCCTTGTACCCCTGCCTGTCCTGACACACATTTGAAACTGATATGTATCTGATTCAACCCCGACCGATTTAGACAATACAACCCCTGTCTTCTGACTTAGCCCTTCTCTATCTTCCTGATCATACTTAATGAGTCACTGAGAAAGCATGCGCGGGAAAATTTATACTAAGCATACAATCGAATAACAAACTCAACACACATAAACACACCATACGGTTATGCTGTGATAGTTATGCATCGAATAGTTTTGTATCTTCTATCTTCATATCTCTCTCCTTCCTTCCATGAGTGCCAGTCAATACATGCCAGTTTGTTTATATTTAAGAGCCGCAGATAAACCTTTGTAATCAAACGGCACTGGATTGATAATGTTGGTCAGTTCCTGGCCAGTTACCTTCTCTCCCAGAATTACTTCACTAAACTGGTTCCACGCTGAAATCCTTTGACCGGGACAAAATCTGCCCTTGAGACACAATTTAATCAAAGACCACCGGCGAAAAGCGACACTTTTCCAGACATTAGGCGAATTGGGCATACATTGCTAGACCTTTATATTACAGACGTAGTCAACATCACGCCGGGTCACTTTACTTCCCAGGACTTTACCTGGTACCCATTTTAGGCTGAGTCGACCTAGAAGTAAAGGTTAATTTTAAAAAATACAATCGATTTGGATTTGAACCTTTGGGTCCGAGGGGAGTGTCTACTCGCTACACCAAGGCTACCACTAAAATAGTAGGCCTATTGTCTTTTATGCACGATATATATTATTTTAAATACTATCTTGCAACACTAGCACACGCGCGAGTACGCGCGCGCGCACACACACGCACACACAAATAACTACACTCTATTTTCTGTTCATCTTAACTAGTCTGGAGAGAATGACACTGCGAGAAGTTACTAGGGGATCTAGCCGGCGCTCAACACTCAGGGAAAGGCGACACAGATATACAATCAGACAGTTACTGGTGCCAGTGCCATCGGAATTGGAACTCTTCGCTTGCTGCTAAAGATGGGGACGGAGCGCTTATGTGGGTGTCCCGTGCGCTGTGATATCGATTCCTAATTCAACATTCACCTTCATTCTTCTAAACTGAATATAATAAAATAAAGCCACCAAACTAGTTAGACATATTTTTATTAGATAGTGCACCACAGAGAGCGCCGTCACTTAGAGACAATTGAAGTAGAAATAGAGGTCGACCACGCAAGCGATGGATAGACTGGTCAACACTTCCGGTCAAAATGGACGTTAGGCAGCGCGAAACAGAGGGAATTTTTTTACTTTTGCCGGACGGTGGCCGATGCATTTTTGCTCCATTTGTAGACTGGATATAGTTTCGTCGCCCAGCTTCTGAGTTGAATGCATGGCGTGACCCTGTGAGCTGCGGATTGCATTTGGAATGTTTTTTCGACTGTGACCAACGTGTTGGTGTGAACTTAGATTCAGAAAATGGCGCGAAGCCTGTCGTGCAGTGTTGTGGTGCCGGTATGTGATTAAAATTGATCGCGTGGGCAACTGCTGATCTGTTGGCGACTTCTGCTACCATCAATGATGAACTGCAATTCTAATACTGTGATAAACATTCTGTGTGTTTTTCGTTGATACAGGAGCTGAGCAAAGATGGGGTGACCCGTTTGCTATGAAGCTGAAACTAAGACTACCAGACCAGATGGATAGATGGAATCAAAGACAGTAAATACCAGCATCTACATAGCATATACCAAAGCTGGCACCCAATGCCCCTACAAAACCTGTCTCTGAAAGGCAGAACAGGGCTAGAGAAGAAAAATAACAGAAAACATTATAGCACTCATGACATTTCCATAAGCGCTCCGTCCACATCTTCAAAGGCAAACAAAGAGTTCCAGCTCCAGTGGTACCCTAACCTGAATGATGAATGTACATGTGTTTCTTTCAAACTCAGCATCAAGTATGTCGAACAAACAGAAGTGAAAATAGCTTGGTTTCAAAAGTAGGCTGGTAACAAGTTAATACCACTTTGTGTCCATTCTTATCTTCATTTCAACAGAGTCAAGGGACTTGTCGTTGCCGGTAATAGTTGACCAAATAACGCCCTTACCCAAACCCAAACCCTTCCATTCCCCAAAGAGCAGACTTCTCATACACTGTTTGTACCACCACGGAGCACGAGCATACATCACACAGTTCCCATGCGTCGCGTACCTGTTGTTATCCTTATCAGCTGTACTGAAAACTGAATTATTATGATAACTCAAACTATCGCCCGCATTCCCTCCGAGAAATTCCTTAATATGAAGACGGAAATTATCATTTTCTGGTCCCAACCTGAATGATGAATATGTAGCGGAGTACCTGTTGTTTTCAAACTCCATATCAACTCTTAAATCAAAATGACCACCTGACGTCAATAAAAAGACATTAAAATTACCCATCCAGAATTCTCCCTGGACATTTCCAAAACCAGTCTTATATACCGCCCAGTTTCTGAAAAAATTTAGAGTTCCATCAAAGCGCTTTAGAATGACAATCCAGCCTCCACCGTCAGTTTGAGAATCACAGAGAACTTCGCCGAAGACACCAGCTTTAGCAATAAAGCTCGGATAAATAGAGTCTCGGGAGCAGACCACAGAGGGATCCACGGATTCTCTGACCAATCTCACGTGAGTTTCTGCAGACAGAAAGTAGATCTTCGGTTATGTGAAGGCAGATGAACCTGACCATAAGATATATATATATTAAAAAAAAAACATTATCGACAAGTGTCTTGCGACTGGCATGGACTGTCATACTCCCCATGTTGATATCTCCAGTCAACACGGCGTCCGTGTCTTAGGCGTTTCGAGTCCGACTCGTAATTCCAACGTACCGCGATCGAAACCCACTGCTGGCTGCTTGGATTTTTATCGTGGTATGGGGCGTCACAGGTCGACCCAGCCTACAATGGGTACCATGATGTATTCCTGGGGAAGTAAAGACGGCCGGCGTAATGCTGACCACATTACCCACCTAGTGCTGACTTGTATGTAAAAATATGATTGCTCTTCCCATATACCCGATGCGCCTAAAGGCTTTAAAAGGGATCCTCACCTAACCTTATATGGCTCCATTGAAGGGCTTCAATTGCCTTGATACCTTGTCTCCGTAGCAGCAATGTCCTGATGAAATCGTTTAACACCTTCTTTGAATATATATATATATATATATATATATATATATATATATATATATATATATATATATATATATATATATATATATATATATATATATATAACAGCTTATGCCCGTTCCTACAAACAGAAAATCTAACATCTTCTGCCAGAAGTTTCGATTATTGCAATCTGGAATCCTAAAGCTCTGCTTTGTACTTCTGTCAATTCAAACCTCTTACACGATCATTCAGTTTATTTTGAGTCATTACGTGTGGTTTAGTGAATGTAGTTTGCTCAAAATCTGGATCGCTCGAGGTTGCTTCTTTAAGGCCACCAATGTCCTCTACTTCATCAGTGGAAGTAGTTGAAAATAATTCTAGCATTTTGGGTACTGGTAGATTATCACCATGTGGTACCAGACGTATTGTAGGGGAAATGTTAGGATGCTCCAGTCTATTTCTCCTTCTTTGATTTGCCGTTCCTAACTGAAGGGACCATGCAAAAGTAACAGTTGAAATGATCGGTGGGCTCTCTCCAAATCATTGGGATTGCAAAAGACATAGCTTGCCTTTTGTCATTCAACCACAGTTTCAGATTTGCTGCCCATGAGTTGCAACAAGTGTGGCGCACAGCTTTTATCTTGTTCTCCTTTCTGCAGGGAAAATAAAAATTGTATGCCTTTTTAAACACTTTAGTTATCTTTCGTTTTTGTGAGAGAAATGTCGCCTCACCACATACTGAACAAAAGTTATCAGCGCTGTTCACACACGCCCTAGGTATTTTTAACTATGCTAGTTTTTTTTTTTTTTTTCGTTTTTGAAAAGCTTTTTTATTGGGTAATTCTGTTTGTGTATTTACACGTTTTAACTATGCTAGTATTGTTAAAGACAAAGACGCGAGCTAATAATGCATAAAATATTTTTTCAGAGATAAGATATTTATATACAATGGTGATGTAATCATAGGCAGGACTGCATCATCAATTTCTGGTTACATTTTTTGGGTCATCATCATCATCATCATCAGTTCTCGTTATGCCTAGTGGCACATGAGGCTTCAGAGAAGACTTTCCATGCTTTCCTTTCCTGTGCAATCTTCAGTGCAGTTTTCCATGTCAAAGATGCCGCACTCAGGTCACTTTCCATCGTTCGTCTCCATGTTGTTTTTGGGCGCCCCTGTTTTTTCTTTCCCTCTGGTGTCCATGTGAGAGCTGTTTTGGCAGGTATATCAGAAGTCATTCTCATAACGTGGCCAAGCCATTTCCATCTTTTCTTGGTAATCATACTGTCTAATGTTTCTTGGTTTGTGGCTTGAAGTAGCTTAGTGTTTGAGATTGTATCTGGCCAGAAAATTTTGATAATTCTACGTAGACATGTGTGGTGGAAGGTGGACAGCTTGTGTGCATTTTTTGGTCATCAGGGGGAAAAAATTATACAACCGGTCACAACAATTGCGTCATATATATAAAATTTGGCCCTAATTAAGTAAGCTAGTGGTGTATATCTTGAAAATTGGAGCCAGTCAACATTTTTTTAATGTCATGTTCGTTTTCAGCATCAAAATTAGTTAGGATCAGCTATTTTCATTTCTAATGCATTTCGGTTGTAGATTAGTGTTATTTGAAGGCCGATGACAGGGTGTGAATAAAATCATAAGTAAATCCTTTCCGTGCTGAAATTCTTCTTCATCTTTGTTCAGTAAATGTAAGCTCCAGAGAAAAGTTCTGGTTTTTCGTCCATTTAGACTTTGGCTTTGTGCCAGGGCCTGAGTTTTGCGTGTACCTCTGTTTGACTGGCTTATTTGTGTACAGTTAATTGTTCCTTGCATCTGGGACTTGTACCCGGGTGATTCTCATACCAATGGTGGCAATTTGTGGTGTTTATTGTTTGTTGTGAGCTCCTGGTGGGGTTGAATGTTACCCACTCGCTCACGACTGATCTTCTTCGCATTCACCAGCTGTAAACTCCGGCGGAAAGTTCTGGCTGTTTCATCCACTTTTGGACTGCAGTCCTGATCCAGAACCTGAGTGTTGCATGTGCATCCGTTTTACAGATCTGACTCATTTGTATGCAGACTGCTGGTTCCTTGCCTCGCAGGCAGATGCACTCCGACTTTATAGGGAGCTCCCAGTTAGTCGGCTCTTACGACATGCTTTTGGGTAGGCAGTGGGTCTATTCTTGTTTTCCCTATAACAGGGCCCCGGAACCCACACGGGGAGCACACGACTGATAATTCTCTGCGAAATTCTGTATTTAGGCCAAAGTTTGCTGTCAGGTAATGAAGGTTCTCAAATGAAGGTTCCAGCTGTAAATGATTGCAAAATGTCGCTGTCGACCTGGCTGTGGAGTCTATAAAACGACAGTTCTCCTAGCTCTTGATGTTATTCGCCCACTTGTATCACTGCCTACTTCTTGCTCGTATGATTTCAGCTTACCCCAACCCCATCTCTCCACCCACGCCGACCAACTTCTACACCAGTATGGGTTTTATGTGAGTACAAAATTGTAATGCCAGATTTGTTCAAACATGATTTCGGCTCCCATGTCGATTAAGCCTTAAATGGGCACGAGGTGGAGTCCTGGGAAGTAAAGGCGACCGGCGTGGTGTTGACCACATGAACCCATGAAGGCCAATTTGTCTTTACAAATATGAGACTAGCCTCATATGCCCAATATGCCACTGCCGTGTAAGGGGACGTTTACTTTCAATGTATAATGTTGTAGCAACATACTTTTACCAAAGAGAGGTTTGGGAGGAGAAAGCAGAGGGGGGAAATAATGAATTGAGAGAAGAAAAAGACACAGAAGAAGAAGAAGTAGAAGAAGAAGAAGAAGAAGAAGAAGAAGAAGAAGAAGAAGAAGAAGAAGAAGAAGAAGAAGAAGAAGAGAAGAAGAAGAAGAAGAAGAAGAAGAAGAAGAAGAAGAAGAAGAAGAAGAAGAAGAAGAAGAAGAAGAAGAAGAAGAAGAAGAAGAAGAAGAAGAAGAAGAAGAAGAAGAAGAAGAAAAAGAAGAAGAAGAAAAAACAGAAAAAAGAAGAAGAACCATTTGGAGAAGGAGTGGAAGAACAGCAATAAGAAGAAGAACAATGGGAATTAGCACGAGTGGATTATAAGAAGTGAGAAAAAATAAAAATACAAGCAAATGGAAGAAAAAGCTCATGTTTACTTACCATTAGCAAATCCGGAAGTGCTGATTGTTAAAGAAAATGTCATACAAAAAAGCAGCTGTATCATAGAAAAGCGATCTGTTTCCATGAAGACAATTTTGTCGTCTTTTGTTCAAATATATAGCGACACAGTTCTCCTTTTCAACCCAGAAACAACCTGTTTTCTTATACTAAATGAAGACAGTCAAAAGCACCTACTTTCAACACATGTTGTATTTTACAGCCTCAATAAAGCCGGACTTCACCGTGTGTGTGTACAGTTGTATAGATGTTATAACATATACATTAAAGTTAATTACTAAGCACAATACAGGGGTGACCTGTATAAATGAGGTGACGGCATGATTCAAGTCCTCTATACTTAACTCTTTTTGTCCCAAGTATTGTGCAGTAAATATATAATGAGATCTGTAATAGATATGCGAGGAAATATGGTTGTTGGTCATAACATAAACAACTTACGTTATGCTGATGACACTGTCTTGATAGCAACAAGTCAGAAAAAAAAAAAAAACTACAGTGATTGACAGACATTGTAGTGGTAGAGTAGAAAGAGATAGATTGGACCTTAGCTTGAACGATTAGAAGACACAAGTAATGAAATATAAAAAGAATATCAAAGGAAAGAATAGTGCCTAAATGTGTAATACAAGTCGAAGTCATTATTTCAGGACAAGTATAGAAATTTAAGTATCTAGGCACATGGATAACATCCGACGGAGGATGTAATGCCGAGATAAAGAACAGAATAAAGTAGGCTTAAATTGCATTTGATAAATGATGCAAATCTGATGCAATAAATCCATGTCACTTGAGGTTAGAAACAAAATTATCGCATGCTATACAGAGCCAATTTTAGCATATAGCTGTAAATCCTTGACGATTGTAAACAGGCCAAACATTTTCTTGCGGTTTCGGAGATGTGGTTTTACAGAAGAATGCTTAGAATTCACAGGACAGCCAAAAAAAGAGCAACCCAGATGTCTTAAAAGGGACAATGACTCAAAGACAACTTATCACAAACATCAGGAAGAGACAGTCATCATTTTTGGTAATGTTACGAGAAGAACGAAATTGGAGCATGTTGTGA
>CAJHNH020000550.1:145000-259233 GCA_905116865.2 Candidula unifasciata
CCCTCTGACCTAGATCAGACTGAGAAGTGTGTAGATGTGTTGGTAAACGTGAACAGGACTATCTTCAAATGAAAGCCTCCTTCCACAATAGCATCAGGTAACTGTTGAGGTATTCCTGGGATCCTAGGAAGTGGTTCGATTGATGGCCCCGCAGGTAACAGTAGTTTGTCTGCTTCTTCTAACACTTGAGACCTTTGCTTCATTCACATACTCACTCCTTTAACCGCACCAACCGACTTTAGTGCAGCTTTCTTCTTTAAGATAGTACAGACAGTAAATTTTAGCCATGACGTACTGCATGTCAAGACCAGAAACACTAACACCAATCTCATGTTTAGTGGTTACTTCCATTCTAATTTCTGCCTCAAAAAGCCATTGCAAAAACAAACAATGTTACACCGAGCAAACTTGAGTGCAAGGGATGCTGTTGGTTAACCGATAACATGGATTAAAAGCTATGTTTGTGCATTTCGATGCATTGTTCACGGGTAGGGTCAAAACGTGTTTGGCGATTGTGTTCGTGGCTAGTTTTGATTGTGACGAAAGGCCTTCATGACCCGAAGTACATTTTTCATCAATAGCGATATATATATATATATATATATATATATATATATATATATATATATATTATATATATATATATATATATATATATATATATATTGTTATCGCCCCAAGTCGACGGCTGGTACTGTGATGCACTTTTTAGATGTCTAGCAACCTGACGTTGACTTTCCACTGACTGCAATACGCCAATAGCAAGATTCCTTAAATTGATCGATATAGGCGTCATTCGTGACTGCTCGAAAATGAACTGAGTGTTTTGGTGTAGCATTATCCTTTTATAGGGTTTGAGTTGCGAATAGTGTTCACCCCAAACTGTGTTACTTCCTCGTGCGCACATCATGTGCTATGCTCAAAAACATAGTCTCAAACACAGCTGACCACTGCGCTGTAACGATTATAAAAACCCATGTAATTCAAGCCCACATGTCCACTGGGCACGGTTAAAAACATCTGAGACTGCTTTTCACATGCCCGAGTACGATATTTTTACTTACAAACAAATAAAAAAAAAGCACTGTCGGATAACTATGCGTTTCTTTTTTTTTTTACTTTCAATTTTGTGGAAGTCGCAGCAGCAGTGTTAACATGCCAGTTTTTAAATTTCTGTGTGTGGGAAATCTGTTGGTTGTACCCATTGGCTCTCAGGCCGACGTAGCCTAAACAAATACCAGGACAAGTAAAGGGAAGAATTGTCGGCCGGCATGATGCGAACCACATTCCCTATAAAACGACTGTAAGTCTACACAAATACTCCACTAGCATGAAAAGGTTCTTTTACTAACCTTATAGTCATGATTCGTGTTAGTTACGTAACAAGTTTTGCATTTTTATTACTTATCGTGATATACGGAAGTGAATCACAGACAGTTGGCCAGTTAGTGAAAATGTATTTGGAAGCTGGGGAGATGTGATTTTTTAGATGAATTATAAGAATACCCTGGATAACAGATAACAGATAACAGATAAATAGTGTAAGGGTGTCTTGAAAGAAACTCACTCACGAAAAGAACTGATTTTTCACATCAGAAAGAGACAATCTACATTCTCAGGTCAGGTGAAGAGAAGGAAAAAACTTGAGTACATCGTAACAGCAGGAAAGCTGGAGGCGAGAGGCAGAGGAAGACCTAGAAAAAAGATGTAGGACAGTTTCACAGCATGGCCTGGAGGATCATCTGTATCAGAGTTTATTTGAAGTTTTCCTAAACACAAGGTTGTGGATAGACATGACTACCAAAGCCACACTGCTTGGACTTTAAGAAGAATAATAATAAGAAAATCCATCGGGCAATAGAACATACGTCTTACAGATCTGAACATCGAGGAGAATTGACCCATAAACTGCATCTTTCCCGAACTCAATACTTTCCTCTGTCTCATCAATGTCTTTAAAACTACAATCAGCCATACTTGGGCTGAAGTTACAAATCAGTGGCTGGCTAGACTTTATTCCCACACAGATCTCTCCACCTGTTTGTTTGTTGCCTATCCACAAACTCAACCCAGTGAGTTTATTTGCCCAGTCAACGTGTGCAATCCTGTCTCTTCTGTTAAAACCAGCAGCGTATCTGAAGCCTGTCTCTTACAAAATAATTTGTTTTATGTGTTTCTTGTCTCTTTAAAAATGGACAGCCAGAAAAAAAACTTTCAATAAATATAGCTAATTCAGGCGTTTTATAATCTTTTAAGATTTGGAATTCTTGAAGATTTAACAAACAGATGACCAAATTGAGCAATAATAACAATGATTTAAGAAAGAGCTGCTTACTTGCACATAAACAACATACACATGTGTATGTGTGTGTGTATACACACATACACACACACACACACACACACATATACACACACACATACAATATATATTATATATATATATATATATATATATATATATATAGTTTCTGTTTCTCGCCCGTGTAGGTTTCAGAGTCTCATTGTTGGGGGTGGGGGGAGGGGGGGGGGCAAGAATAAACCCCGCTCCCCCCCCCCCCAACAAACATGTCGTAGGAGTCGACTAATTGAGAGGTTTCCCTCGAAGTCGGATTGAATCTGCTCGATCTGCAAGGAACAACCAATTGCGTACAAATTAGCAAGTAAAGCTAATGCACAGGCAAAACTCTGGCCCTGGCACAAAGTCCAAATGGAAGAACAACCAGAACTTTTCGATGGAGCTTACAACCTGTGATTAAAGAAAGGAAGAAGAGGACAAGTTTTTTTTTCTGAAATATATCGTTCCTTTCCTGAACACTTTCCTTCACGGCAGTGAAACCTGGACTCTTTATGCTCCTGAAAACAGGACTGAAAACTTTCCCGATGTGTTTACGAGACACATTTCATGGTGTATTCTGGCAAGACTTTGACCCAAACGAATTCGCACTCGAAAGAGCAGGAATGCAGACAATGTACTGTCTACTGAAGCAAAGAAGCATGTGCTGGTTTGGATATGTCTCCCTATGGGGGATGGTCGCATTCCAAAGGATCTCCTTTGCGGTGAACTAAAAATATGAAATAGATCTGCTACAGGGTGACCTGTTTTCTTTCTAAGGGTGGAAATCTACACGTTGGCAGTGTTGCTTTGACTGAAATGTGTATCAGTTTTTTTTTTATATTATTTAAAGACCTTCAGTAAGCTCTCTGATCCCTTTTTCGTCGGCTTCTATAAGAAGCATTTAATACCTTTTTTTTTAAAAATTATTGCTCCGTATAATTCTAACTAGATTGTGTGTGAGTGAAAAAAAGAGAGGGTTGTGGGGGGTCTTAAAATTTTGAATAACAAATCAACAGATAGCAGAATGACTTGCACACCAAACTTTATACATCAACACCGAAGCAATCAGAAGTGGATACTAAAGGAGCATATGTGCCCACATCTTTGATTCCGTAAAGGCATGTGCCATGCGGCTAAACAATTTGTTAGTACCCATTTAGTAAATGTCAAAAAGAAATGCTAACATAGTCGTAAAATGTTTTCTTACCCAAGCTGCACAGTTTACTACTACACACGAAGGTAAACTAACGGAAAAACTGAAAAAACCCAAATTTTATCCATTTCTTTTGAATAGACAGAACATACTTTTTAGAACATTAGTAAAAACTGAATTAACCGGTCGTTTGTGCCTGGGTGCGAATTTTCGTCCCCCTGCGTTAAGATATAAAAGTCCATTCCAGAAGTTTTGCCTTGTTTAAAAAAGTATATAATTTAATAACCGATCGGTGTAAGATGTTGAAATTTGATAAGCAGCCTGTTAATATTCAAGCCTTTGTGAGATTTAAAAAATATATAACATATGTATATATATATATATATAGAAAACAAGCATCTAGTTTTCATTTTGCTTCATTTGTAGTATACGCAAAAACAGACATGGATTCAAAGCAAACAATCACCATACTTACAGTTAATTAAGGGGTTTTACTCTCAGGTACTCATCTTCAGTCAAGTGAGAAACATTAAATCATGTTTTTCATTCCTTGCGGGATAGGCTATCAAAATAATCACCACGCATCTCTGCACATGTGAAATGATTTCAGAAAATCCGGCCGTGCATCAGTTACTAAATAGTCTATTTTGTAGGGTTACACAAATTATTAGACACACGAAGATCAAAGAAACTTGCCGCTTTAAGAAAAACAACAGCACCGGTGCAATTGAAAATTACAAAATCATAAGGTGACGTGAACTCTAAAGCCACGTGCACAAATTCGTATTGACCTTCACAGGAGTTTTAGAGATATTTGTTAAATCGTGAGGACACAACTTCTGAAACGCACTATAGTTATAGTTCGCAGTGTTCCTTTTAAAGACCTTTTTACATCAGTGTCGCTTCTGGCATATGATGTATTTCTACAGATCAGATCCGTGTGTAAGGTAGTGTGTTAAGTTACATCTATAGGTCAGATCAATGTGCAAGAGTTACGTCTGTGCATAAGATCAGTGTTTGAGGAGGTGTGTTAAGTTATATCTATAGGTCAGATCAATGTGTAAGAGTTACGTCTGTACATAAGATCAGTGTTTGAGGAGGTGTGTTAAGTTATATCTATAGGTCAGATCAATGTGTAAGAGTTACGTCTGTACATAAGATCAGTGTTTAAGGTGGTGTGTTAAGTTACATCTATAGGTCAGATCAATGTGTAAGAGCTACGTCTGTACATAAGATGAGTGGTTTGAAGGTGGTGTTAGGTGTGTCTATAGGTCAGATCAATGTGTAAGAGTTACGTCTGTACATAAGATCAGTGTGTGAGGTGGTGTGTTAAGTTACATCTATAGGCCAGATCACTGTGTAAGAGCTACGTCTGTACATAAGATGAGGGTTTAAGGTGGTGTGTTAAGTTACATCTATAGGTCAGATCAATGTTTAAGAGTTACGTCTGTACATAAGATCAGTGTTTGAGGTAGTGTGTTAAGTTATATCTATGGGTAAGATCAATGTGTAATAGTTACGTCTGTACATAAATAAGATCAGTATTTTAGGTAGTGTGTTAAGTTACGATCAGCTCAGTGTGTGGGATAGTGTGTTAAGTTAAATTTATAGCAACTAACTAATGCAATTTATGGTAACCACTTTACCCACCTAGTGCCGAATGGTCTGAAAATATGGATGCTCTTCCCATATACCCTTGCGCCTAAAGGCGCGAAAAATGGATCTTTAATATGTCTAAAATACAGCCAATTCTGAAATGGTACTCCATTATTCAATGACCGCTCATGATAGTTTAATGGCACCCCTTTTCCTATGGGAACCGAATTTACAGACGTATAAGTCCCGGCCACGACCAGACCGTGCAGAAGACAAATGCAACTGTTAGATTCATGGATACTTGTATTTAAAAAAAAAAAAAACTGGCAGGAGATATGTTATTGTTAATCTATCTTACTATATTATAGTTAGGATACATTGTTGTTATTACAGGTGGTGTAACTTCCCGGATAAACTGTAGTTATGATACATTATTGTTATTGCAGGGAGGATAACTTCCCACGGGTAATGTGGAATACATAAGCGAGTAGCTGTGTCCATCTTGCCACACTGATAAGTTTGTTATCTATTTGTTTTAGCTGTATTTGCATGCAAGGATACTGTTATTGATCTCTCCTGGGGCGTTTACATACACAAGGATCGACTACTTGGTTCTGTATTCTGCCAAAGACTGCGTTTCAATTCTAAAGCCTGATTCTTTGTCGTTTACTCCACATAGGTCGACGTTTTCTAAAGTGGCTAACCATTAAACATTTTGTTTTTAAGATGAAATTTTTAGTCATTTGAGGCCCCACCCTGGCTTTTGCCAGGGGCCGCAATATAGGCAGGCCATAAATATGGCTAATTGTCAGAACGCGGTTTCTGAGACCCCTCCACGGCGATCTTCATCCACATGGTGGCACCTTGTGTCATCGGGTGCTTATCGCTTGTGTGATGTGCTGGTGGGGTAGAAAGTCAGTCAGTCTTAAAGTGGCTGCATCAATTTACACTCATATAGTCAGTATTTACATGTCTCCTTTGATCGCATCAGAACGACAGGAGTCCTTTTTTTTTCAGGGCTCTTGGTGGAGTCTCAGTCTCAGCCATTTTATATGGCACACATAAACTAGTCACAATTATAACCTAAAGCTCCTCCACTGGCGATACAGGTTGAACATGACGTACCCCCACCCCCCTCCAGTAAAGCCCCTGCCTACAACCACAGAAGGCCATATTACCCCCCTGATGGGATGCGGTGCTCTGAAACGATCTATAGGCAGCAGCAGCCCGAATGCAACGGTAAAGATTTGAACCTGGTAGAAGTCGGCTGAACTCTAAATACAAATAGCTAATCGGGAAGCCTTGAGATTGCCCTTACAAAAATTTATAAACTTTCAAAAAAAAAAAATAGAAGGGAATCTGATTCACTTTTCAAATGATTAAGTTCACTTGAAACGTTATTATTGAAGTCTGAATAGAATCCTTTAAATTCTTCGTTTTATGTATAATGCGAATGTTGCTTTGGCTGATAAAAAAAAAAAAAGTACCGTCTTATGCTTGAAAATAAACTATTTAGAGTGTCTTTCTTGAACGTGTTGTAAGCCATAGGAAGGTTGAATGGTATATAAAAAAGCACATTTAACACTATCTTTCTGTAGGCTACATTACAGATGGTAGATTCTCAAGAGGAACGCTTATAAAAAAAGCATACAAATAAAACAAAAAATCCGGGGGGGGGGGGGGGGGGGGCGATTTGGGAATCTATCGTCTTGGTCCTGAGTAAGTTTGGTATTCATTATGTTAAGGTTATCGTCAGGGCTGCATTTAGACTTAGTGAAGCCCTGAATCATATAAAAACACTGAGGCCCCTATCGTTTTAAATTACAAGTGCTAATCTCAGAAATTTTGAAAATGTATTCGCCTTTAAAAAATCAAGTTATGGAAATATACTGTCATTAAATATTAAGAAGAAAATTTAATAAAGAATGTGTGTGCACAATTACAGAGATGATATTATATATTATATATAATATAAAACTAAAAAAAAAAAATATTAATAGAAAAGTGCATTTGTGACCCAAAAACAAAACTAAAAAAAACTATGACATTTGTTGAGCACCAGCAGATGTAATTATTACATAATACCTAAATTCAGCCCTGGTTGAGGTAGAGACTGATGCCAACTTCCATTTGTACAGGTATTTTAGTGCTACAGCTCTCTAGTCGCTTTCACTGCCCAGTAACCAGGGATGGTACAAACCGATACTAGAACGTCACATCTACAGAGTTATATTAAGTGTGGGCAACTTTTGACTTGATGCAGGCACCGACGCCTTTTTAGGCATCACCTTTTCAGCGCTATAGAAATAGACACGCTGTGGGGGAGTACCCGCACCTATTTAAGGCATCACTTTTTCAGCGCTATTGTAATGGACACGCTGTGAGGAGTACCGGAACCTTTTTTTACATTAGCCCTGGCTAGATGAAACGACCAAAAAAAAAAAAAAAAAGGCAACCCCCTCCCCCCTTCCTTAATAGAGTTGTCGTTTAAGGATGCTCTAGATTAGCCTCTTTTGCAGGGAGTTGCCCAAATCTCCGCACCCCCTTTCCACCTTAATCCCTACCACGTCTTATAGATTCACGCAAGGCGCGTTTGAATACTCTAATGCTCTGCATGTATCCATCAGCGTCATCAAAGATCCCAAAGTCTGTTCACCAGAACTGGAACACACTGTAAACAACCCTTTCCGAAATCGACGGAGGCAAAAATATGTACCAGCCAAGGTCACTGGAAGTAAAGGCGGCAGACATGATGAAGACCACAACCCCCATTGAATGCCAATAGGTCTATAAAATGGAAGTCTAGTATTGAATACCTGATGAACCAAAAACATGAAAGGATTCTTTGCGACACACTTACTTATGAAGATCACAATATTATGATACATTGCAATAAGCCTATGACAAATTTTGTTTGGGTTCTGGGGCCCCATTATGGGGGAAAACAAGAATAGATCTACTGCCTCCTAAAAACAATAGCAATTCGTATGAGTCGAGTGCATCTTCCCGAGAAGAAAGGAACCAACAGTCTGCATACAAATAACTTATATCTGTTAAAAAAAAAGCTGTGCACACAACACTCAGGTACTGGAAGACGACTGAAGTCTGGAGGTGGAACAACAACAATAACTTTTGGCTAGGGTTTGCAGCCGGTGATCGTGATGAAAAAGACGAAGAAGAAGAAGAAGAAGAAGAAGAAGAAGAAGAAGAAGAAGAAGAAGAAGAAGAAGAAGAAGAAGAAGAAGAAGAAGAAGAAGAAGAAGAAGAAGAAGAAGAAGCCTGTGACAAAAGAAAACATACTAAGAATGTATGGTTCTAGAGAACTATAGGGAAGGATTAAGCAGTACAAGAACAAGGGCTGAGGTGTTGATATATCTCAAGACAGAATAATGTTATAACAAATGCATTTAAATATTCGCAAATACAGACTACACAGTTATAATTACTACATTGTTTGAAAGTACACTTTAAATATATTGAACCTGACAATCTATACTCCTACAATCTTATACAGTTAATACATAAGCTATGTGATACGGCACTGAATAACCAACATTACTGATTGACATACATGTCTATTATCAAAAGAGAAAAAGCAAACTATATATCACAATCATAACCCTGGTTGGTTGAACGGAATTTTTTTGTTTGAATTACTACCAATATAGCATTAGTATTACTGCTACGATATATATATATATATATATATATATATATATATATATATATATATATATATATATATATATATATATATATATATAACATAATATAAAAATAATTTTCCGAAGTCTGATAGCTAAAGTCACAATGTTAGAGGCAATAATATGAAGCCGTGTAGTTAAATGCGTATCTAAACAAATAGTACGCATGAAAAAAAAAAAATATTTCAAATAACCAGCTTGCTACCGTGACGATTAGTAATACATCCAGGGCATTTTGGTTGTCAAAAGTGCCGTTACTGGCCGCAAAGATGTCTAAAAAAAATATGCCGGCGCTCAGTATAAAGTGTCTATTACAGGAATGCTAAAATAATGATGCCTGTAAAAAGGTGTCTGTATTGCGTACCGCTGCTCACTGCCGGGAGAAAAGCCCTATATGCACCTTATGACATTTGCTGCAGAAGATGGAACATGTCAAAGTTTTTTTTTTCAGGGAAGCCATGATGTCAGCAATTAAAAATTGATCAAACAATTAGTTGGCAAGAGCTCATCTTAGTGTCAGTTGTTACAAAAAAATCGGCGTGGTTTTAACTGGTTTCCATTCTCCAACCATGCGTAGTTTCTTGACTAGCCTCCTTTTGTTGGCATTCTTTTCCACCCGTACTGTGGAGGAAAAAATAAATAATAACTGAAATAAATAATCTGAGATGATTATTTACAGATGAACAAGAAGCAAACAAATTAAGCTGGATCTTGCAATACTAGATTTAAAATCGATTTAAGCAAATCAAAAAGTTTTCTACCGTGATCAAATTCATTAAAAGAATGAATATTTATCTGTAGCGGGAAAAGAAAGAAAAAAAGAAACTAGATTGCAGCAAACAAGCAAGTGAAAATGAAATGCTTCGTACTGGCTCTAAACCGGCGTTTTAAACTTAAATGTTGCTGCCAGTTTGGCATTTAACGAGCGATTGCAATGCTCTAATGGATCAGCACAGAGACACAGATTTGGTCTGTTTGTTTTAAGACTATTTAATGTCAGATGGGAAATTCCATGAAGACATTAACAGCGGATGCCGTAAAGCAAACCAAATAATGACGCCCCTAGACACCCTCCTCTCCTTTTTTTAGCCCATCGCTTACAGCATTAGGCAATCCCGATCACAAAGAAAGATATTATACAAAGCATGTTCATTCCCACTCTACGCTACCAGTGCCAGACATGGTCATTCACAACAAATCAGAAGAAAAAATAATTTAGTAAACATTGAAAAGATCCCTGAGAAAGGCTGCAAGAATGTCCAGAACATATAAAATCAGGATTCAGGCCAAGAGAGAAAAGGTCAGCATTGAACCAATTCTAAATTACACCCAAAGACATCAAATCAAAAGCTTTTCACACTTAGAGAGGATGTTTTGTGACTTCATACAAGGCATACATGTGAAGAGGAGAAGGTCGCAGAAGCTCAAGGTACACCATGAACAAGATGTAAAGATAACATCAGAGAAACTCAATAACAGCACGACCTGTTTAAGGCCGAGGCGTAAGAAGAGCAAAAAGCAGAACCACATATTCCATCAATACACGAAGCAGTAAAAGACAAAGTGAAGAAGAAGACGAATACCCGAGCCGCTGTGGCGTAATTGCTAGACGTCTCTCTGACGACCCGAAGGAGTTGGGTTTGAATCCTCGTCGACATGTATTTTTATCTGACTGGTTGGTCTTTCCTCTTGGGCCTAGGGAGGCGCATTGGGCAGAGGTCATAGGTAGCTCTCCATGTCTGGCAGGCTGTTGCCACCTGCTTTAGGTCTCGGTTGCCCCTTCCCTGACGATGGTTCTACAAAGAGTCTCTCTTTGTCTTTTCCGTTTTCTTTTCTCTTCCGGTGTCTATATGAAACCATGATGTTTGCCCATTTTTATATAAAATATACTTAAAATAATCAACAAGAGTCCAAAATCCGAGGCGTCATATAATAACCCACATCGGGGAGGGGGGGGGGGGCAAAGTATTGGCAACCCTAGTCAACAGTCAAAAACAAAAACCGATGTGATCTTTGCTGGAGCTATTTGGTTCGTGTTTTGTGTGACACTATTAAATAAAAACACGACCGTATTCGAATACAACGTTGTGTCAAAATTTGAAAGCAATCGGTAAAGAACTTTCGGAGATTATCTGTATCAATCAACGGAACGTTTACATTTTTGTTTATATAGATTAAATTCTGTCTTGCTTATTTCAATTTAATCTCTTTCGTAATAGTTTGGCTTTTCTGTTTATATGCAAACATTTGTTTCTATATCATCTTATTTTAACTGCTATTATCAATCGCAATGTTTTCAGTCATTACATAAGTGCTCTTAGACATTACATAAATGTTTATAGTCATTACATAAATGTGCGCTGAATTTCTGCAGTAGTGAGTCATTTTTTATTTTATTTGAACTGTTATTATTTTTAACATTTTGATAATGACTGAACTGTAATGATCCCCGAGTGAATTTTTCCTTATTCATTGTTACTCTTTGAAATAGAATGCATTTGTAAAATTTCCCAACTCAAGGGTAATTGTATAGTGGAGGAGGGGGTGAAGGATGGGGGTGGGTCTCTTCTTTGGTCAAGCTGTTTGCATTGCGCTCTGAAATCATCGGCTTATTTCACTGAACGCGTCGTTCGGTTCAAGAGTGTATTTTGCACTGGTAATTAATTTTGATCGTCACTGGAGCTACAGAGTTCATGCTTTGAGCGACCTCTTTGATGGGCAACTAGTCGGTTTTTGTGGAGCGACAGAAAACCTCTATGGGATTTAAATCAAATGGGTGCAATGAAATTGACCGTCTCAATTTTAAACTTTGCGCGTGCGTGCGTGCGTGCACGCGCTTGTGTGTAGGCATAAGTGTGACCAGCTTGTGCATACATTTGTGTAACATTTTCTTTTTACGTAGAGCCAGGGTAGTGCAGAAGATATCTTGGGCAGTAAAGACGATCGGTAAGATATCGATCAAATTATTCATTGAGTTCCTATTAATCTATAAAACTAACAGCTTTACACAAATGTGATCAGATTACCGAGCAAAAGGAATTGTTTGTTTGTGTGCTGTGTGTGTGTGTGTGTGTGTGTGTGTGTGTGTGTGCTGTTCTTGTACGTTCCCTGAAAAATGCGACATTAGATAGTTTCTACTCATCGGTGACCAGTCGCCCATTGGCTCGCCGTTAGACGACTTCCTCGCCGGTCGAGACACTATTTGAATCTGTCTCCTGTGATGGCATGAACACTGCAGAGTACTTTTTCAGGGCTCATGGTGAACTGCAATGCTAAGCCATTTTATATAGCGCACATAACCTGGTCACAATTATAACCTAAGGCTTCCCCTTTGTGGATGCTGGTTAAACGTGACGATCTTTTTTTTTCTCCCCGATAGTGTCACCGTATCCGTAAGCAGCGAATAATATCTTTTACCAAGTAATCATAGTACTAGCAGCAGTCCAAATATAAGAACATAATAATGGACTCCACTCAGACTGCGATGGCCATGATATGAAGATCAGCTTAGACAAAACAGAAGTTATTATATTCTCCAGTAAAGGAAGAACCATCAATATCAAAACTGATCAACACCAGTTAAAACAAGCGAAGGAATTTACATATTTGGGAGCATTTTTTTTTTACAGAAGACGGAAGAATAAAAAAAGAAATCCATCAAAGATGCAATAAAGCAGAGACAGTTTTAGGCCAAATGGCACCAATTTTGAAAGACAATGATGTGAATATAGACACTAAAAGAATACTGTTTAACACTAAATTTTTACCAACGTTCTGATATTAATTTTAAACAAGAATACTGTCTTCAGAAGACAGAAGGAAAAAAGACACGACAGAAATGAAATGTTTACGTACTATGCTAGGTGTAACGAGGAAAGATCTGCTTAGAACAAAGATATCAGGAGGAGAGTCGGCACAGAAACAATACTGAACTTTAAAGGTAGACAACAAATCAAATGGTTTTGCCATGTAATAAAATTGGCATCAGACTAGGAACCATAAAGAGCAATGCTAGACAGATATGGCTGTAACAGAGCCAGAGGTCGACCACGCAGAAAATGGACCAAATACATATCAGAGGCACTGAAAAGTACTTTATACGAAGCGAAGGAGAAGGACCAGTTCCAGAGATCTCTTCTTCCCCTGACGCCGCGAGGCATTCCCGTAGTAGAGACAAAAAGAAAAGAAAAGAAGACAATGTAGTGCAGACCAAAACATCTCCATACTACATCTAAAGATTTTGCTAATCTGATGTGCACAACGTAAAATTATATGAAAAAATTGCCTGTTGAATGTTGAATTAAGAATCGACATCACAATGCTCCACCCCCCCCCCCCCCCCCCCCAAATAAGCCCTCCGTTCCCATCTTCAGCAGCAAGCGAAGAGTTAAAATTCCGATTGTTCCAGTAACTGTCTGATTGTATATCCATCTCGCCTTTCTCCTGAGTGTCGAGTGTCGGCCAGATCCCGTTGTAACTCCTCGCCGTGCCATTCCCCCCAGACCGTAATGATTTATCTGTGCCTTGGCACTGTTCACTTGTTCCGTAAGGGCCCTCACAACATCCAGCTTGTCATACATTAGTTCACCACCAAGTGGTGCAACCGGCCAGTCTAGCGGCCTGCTCATTTCCCAACACACCGGCATTCCTGGAGAAAATATCCAAAGGATGCTAACCAGCCAGGACCTTTGAAGTGATGCATGCCACTCTGCACGGAGCATGTCTGACTCCACCTTTCTCAACATGCTCTCAGTTACAATGACGGCATGTGTGGACAGCTGATTCATAAGCCAGTGGAAGGCAGCAGTGACTGACATCAGCAAGTCTTCCATATTACAATCAGCTATGTATAACTGGCTGGTTTCCTATAAATCTGGCCTGTTTACCTTTGTACTTAGCTCCACAGTACCCTTTGAAGTTGACACATTCTACACTCGATCCTATCTCATACACAGCCTGCTGTCACCAACTGTCAAGGTGTGCGTGTGTGCGCGTGTGGTCTGCGTGCGTTTGCGTGTTTCTAGGTTATTCAATACCCATATTACGTATCCTACACAGACGTTTGGGCCTTAGTTAAAGCTCTAAGCATATTTATCAGGAAAGCATTTGTTACTTGTTGTCTGTATCGATATCTTAGCCCATCGCTCAGACCAATTAATGCTTCGTCTTCCCGTACTGCAGCCATCTCCGTGTCTCCATGCTCGACATACATTGTTAGTACTGACTGGCATATCTTCTTTCCTCGCCCGCAACCCGTTTATGTATGCTTGTTCTCGTTGAATACCTATTTTCAACAAGAGGTTCATCGTCTCCGACTCCTTCATCCCAGCGTCTCTGGAACGCAGCGCATTCAGTAAGTCTGCCCTGTCCATACTACTTCCTCCACTCAACGTGTGACGCGGTTAAGTTGCTTCTGGAAGACGACGAAGAAAACATGAAATAAGGTGGCAAACTACACAAGCAACTAGACAACCGCTAGATTCACATCCGAAAATTATCTTTAAGTCATCATGTACCAGTCTTTAAACTTCGATATCAAAGGCGACAAAGTAAAAAAAAAAAAAAAAATAAGCATAAAAATAATTAATAAATACCGAAATAGATGAAGAGGTACTTCAATTTTAATTCACCCCAAACTAAGGAAATCTGGAGTTCACGGGAAAGTCCAATATAGTAGAGGTGGTATGTGTTTGAGTTAGGGTTGGGTTAGTCGGTGTCTCTCGGGGCTGGCAAAGATCAGTCTTATTTTCGTGACAGAGCAAGCATACGTGCTCTGGCTACTGTTCCACACAAATGATAGTTTCTGTGTTTTTTTCAGACCACAACACCCCTAGAATATTGGACTTTCTAGGGAACTGCTGTATTTCCTTTGTTTGAGGTGAATTAAAATTGAAGTGCCGATACAAACTGTAGACAGGCCCGCTTGAACATATGAGCTTAGGTACCTTGAGGCCCTCCAACCCGACGACATACACAACCTCACATCCTTTCCTTAATTGTGTATGGAGGCTAGGCTAGCCCTGCTCCTGTGTATAGAGGTTCTCTTTGCAGGTTTTCCTTTATAAATATCACATTATATCAAATATATTGTTATCATTTGTATTTGCCATTCGACGCATTATAATTATTATTATTATTATTATTGTTTTATATTATTATTATTATTATTACTACTACTACTACTGGAAATTCGTAAGTTCAGATACTGATGGAGCCAGACATTTTTTTTTCTCCAAAAAAGATTTTGACTCTCAAGTCGTCCTAGCCTTGAATGGGTACCAGGTAACGTCTTGTAAAGTAAAGGCGGCCGGTGTGATGCGGACATCATCACCCAGTCTTGCCGATTGGTCTGTAACACATAGGTCCTGCAGTATATGCCCAGTTCCCCTGAAGACTGGAAAAGGGTTTTTTTTTCACGCACTTAAACGAAGCTTAGGTCCATAGAAAGCCCCAACCTCCCTAGACAATTTATTAACGATAGAAGCACTTTCCCATCCTTCCCCCATCCCCCGCCGCCCCAAATCTCCACATCCATCCCCGGCCCTTTGTGACGGTGTTAATGCTCAAATGCACTGACTGGCTTTTCTAGAGAAGCGAATGAATTTGAAATAGATGGCATACTAGATTTAAAAAAAAAAAAATTACACCCCTAATGCGGCTCTCTCAGTCACTTGGTGTCAGTCGTTCATTGTGCAACTAAGAAGGTTTAAAAAAATGTTAAATATTGTACATACAGTAGAATTTGAGCCTGATACCTTTAAATGACGATATCCTCTGGCTAAAGATGAAAATAACAGCTCATCTTTGACAGACGACGACATCAGGAAGAAGAACTACTGCTGCTTCTGTCCTACTACTTTTACACATACCAAAACAAAAACGACGACAACGACAGCAACACCAACACCGCCACCAACAATAAAAACAGCAGCTACTACTACAATTACTACTACAATTACTAAAAAAATAAACTCACATTCATATGAGTATGACACTAACTTTGTTTCAACAAAACAAGTTACCGACACACCAAGTGCTGCAATAACCCCCCATTCTATTTATCCGATATGTTTGGACTGTAGCCTCCGTAACCTGAACGGACAGTTTTGCCGACTATCAGAAGGTTTAAGCGGACAGCTGCCCAGTTTTAACGGAAAATATGAATAACAGACATACATTTTTTTAAAATACTTCGCAGAGGAATGATTATTCAAGAATACATAAAGTAAAGAACACATTTCCTCGCCTTTAGGCATATTGTTCAGATAGTTAGTTAGTTTCGTATCCTTTACAGGACATCGCAGAACCAACTCCAACAGCCCCTGTCTGTTGTGTGGTTTTTCTAGGCAAATTTACATATAGTTGTGTGCCATTGCTTTCTGGACGGTCGGTTTTCTTGATACCACTGTCGAAACCAACGCAAAGCGCATTGCCAGCAGCTGGAATCAAACCCGACATCTCGGCATTACGAAGCGTTCGCATCGACTTAGCCACAGAGCCGACTGTTCAGTAGTGCTAGACCTATATTTTATGAACCGATCGGCACTAGGTGGGTCATGTGGTCAGCTTCATTCCAGCTGCCTTCATTTCCCTGAACTTTACCAAGTAACCTTTCTAAGACTGGGTCACATGGGAGGCGATATCATTTTTTAAAAACTGTGTACGAATTTGACCACGAATGCGTTAGAAATTCCCAATATAAGTAAACAACCCTTTCAACACCACTGGCGCATAAGCCATATGGTGTTTATTCCATATTTTAATAGGCCACTCGGAACTCGATATGTGATCGCTTCTACTTCCCAGAACACTTAACAAGACCCATTTTATATTTACCGACCTGGCAGCCGAGGTCAGTTATAAAGGAATATCCGACTGGATTTGAATTTGTACTCAAAACCTTCGCCCGAGGTCAGTTATGACAGAATATCCGACTGGATATGGATTTGAATTCAAAACCTTCGCCCGAGGATATGCTTCTAACTACTACCTCACTGCAGCTTTCTTGTGTACCTGTATACCCGATTTTATTTAACACAAACACTGATACGTGGCAAAAATCTGAATACTGGAAACAAGGCATGATTCACCAATTGGTATGCTACTATATGCCCGAATCCCCTAAAGTATGAATAGGGTCCTTTTTACAGTGATGATTCACAATCACAGAAAGAACTCAAAAAAATATTACCATTCATTTCCGTCTTATAAATGTCCCCAGAATAAACCAGTAGCGATTATCAACTACTGACTTCACTTCCGCTCTTTTGTAAGACTCAGTTGTAGGCAGACGTTACCGTCACCCCGATGGTCGTCATTCTCGCTGGTCCTAATCACGTGGTAGTAGTATTGCCTGAGCCTATTCGAGCGATTTCTACCTGTGTTGGCATTCCTTTTAGTGACATATATTTTTATTATATTGTGAAGCTGGCTGATATATACGTTTCATGCGGGTTTAAATCTTTCCTTCAGTGACTAGAGTTCCTACATAAAGCTTATTAAAGCAGATTATCAAAGCATAGAATAAAGTAGTTTTCGTACGCGCATGTGTGTTTTTCTTCAAAATACGTAAGAAGGTAAGTGTTAATTCATTATATGTTTATGAGATAATGCAATACTTCAGGAAGGTAATAGTCTAGCATTGTGTAGTGTTTTTGTCACTGGCCATCAGCCTTCACAAGTTTAAAAAAGATTTAGACGGTGACTTGCTCGGTAGTGACAGAGTTAATGTTATTATTACATACATACATACATACATACATACATACATACATACATACATACATACATACATACATACATACATACATACATACATACATACATACATACATACATACATACATACATACATACATACATACATACATACATACATACATACATACATACATACATACCATACATACATACATACATACATACATACATACATACATACATACATACATACATACATACATACAACATACATACATACATACATACATACATACATACATACATACATACATACATACATACATACATACAGACATACATACATACATACATACATACATACATACATACATACATACATACATACATACATACATGCATACATACATACATACATACATACATACATACATACATACATACATACATACATACATACATACATACATACATACATACATACATACATACATACATACATACATACATACATACATACATACATACAGACATACATACATACCTACATACATACATACATACATACATACATACATACATACATACATACATACATACATACATACATACATACATACATACATACATACATACATACATACATACATACATACATACATACATACATACATACATACATACATACATACATACATACATACATACATACATACATACATACATACATACATACATACATACATACATACATACATACATACATACATACATACATACATACATACATACATACATACATACATACATACATACATACATACATACATACAATACATACATACATACATACCTACATACATACATACATACATTACATACATACATACATACATACATACATACATACATACATACATACATACATACATACATACATACATACATACATACATACATACATACATACATACATACATACATACATACATACATACATACATACATACATACATACATACATACATACATACATACATACATACATACATACATACATACATACATACATACATACATACATACATACATACATACATACATACATACATACATACATACATACATACATACATACATACTACATACATACAATACATACATACATGCATGCATACATGTATGTATGTATGTATGTATGTATGTATGTGTCTGTGTGTCTGTGTGTGTGTGTGTGTGGGTGGGTGGGTGTGTGGGTGGGTGGGTGGGTGGGTGGATGGATGGATGGATGGATGGATGGATGGATGGATGGATGGATGGATATGTATGTATGTAGGTGTGTAGGTAGGTAGGTAGGTAGGTAGGTAGGTAGGTAGGTAGGTATGTAGGTAGGTATGTAGGTATATGTGTGTATGTGTGTGTGAAGTCTGAGTCACAAGCATCGACACATAGAAAACTTTGATGGTGGGGGACCCCAACTTCCTTACAAATGTTCTCGGACGATTCCTTGCCTGACTTCGTTTCGTGCCTAAAAATAAAAATAATAACATTAACTCTGTCACTACCGAGCAAGTCACCGTCTAAATCTTTTCTAAACTTTTGAAGGCGTCACACGAGTATATCCACTAAATACTTCTTTTATAATACCAGTTTCAATTCCGGGCAGTAATCCCTGATGACCCTGTATAGACTGCAATACCAGTAGTTATCCAGTCCAATGCTTTGCTTGGGAAAAAATCGTCACCTTCAACCAGCACCCCCGATGAGGAGCTTTAGGTTATAATTGAGACTAGTTTATGTGCGTCAAAAATATTGGCTATCAGCATTGCACGCCACCAAGAGCACTGAAAAGGACTCTTGCAGTGTTGATGCGATCAAAGGAGACAGACTCATATACTGCCTTGATCGGCGACGAAGTCGTCAACCGTCTAGCCAGTGGACGACCCGGTTGCCTAGGATGTGTGTACCAGAAGTTTTGCTTGTGCATTTAAAAAAAAAATTGTATCACGTTTTGCCACTAACCTCGTGTCTATTTATGTACATGTGCAACAGGGGAGGAGACAGTAGTTAGAATTTCAAAATCATTGTACCCACACAAATAAACGACATGATATGCCAACGAATGGATGCAAACCGCTCATGATGACATGTTTTTGGGAGTCGTGACCATCTGTCGTATGATACACTATTTGAAAATGGTCTAATTCATTCATAGTTTAAGCGTCTAAGCCTTGCAGTGATCAATGTTCCTAATACATTTATCTATTACAGCGCAGACCACTTAAGACGAGCTCGGATGTGGCGAATTTCTGTTATGAAGAATAATTTGTTAATAGCAAGCATTTTTTTTTTGGGTTGTTTCTTCAATTTTTGTCTCGATATGTGAGTTCACGAGATCAGGTCTGCACAGTATTTGTGTATTTATTTAACGTTTACATTTCCACCACTTCCTTTTCCGTTCTTTCTTTATGTTTTATTCAGCAATAGCTCTCCGTGTCCATATTTTCTTCTATTACATATTCCAGGTACCATGTTACCATTGTTGGTTGCTTAATTAGACTTGTCTTTTGTCCGTCAACGCCTGTGTATAAACTGTGTTGTATTTGTGCTCGTCGTTTCCTTTTCATCGGATGAACTGTCTAGTCACTGTCGTTTGTTTGATTTTGTTGTTGTTGTTTTGTGCTTACTTTTAGAAGGGTAACAATTTCACAGGAGAGAAAAAAATAGGGAAAAAAATTAAATTTAACTAACCTTATGTGACATTTAACAGCACGTGATGATGATGAAGACGATGATTAAAAACACAGCCAGTGGTTTATTTTTTCCGGTCTGCAATAAACAGTAACAGTAAACTAGTGGTAGTTTAAAGAAAGTTGTTCAGAGTTTACCTGCTGGTGTTTCTTGGGCAGGTCTGTGACGAGTTGTGCTTTTCCAGATCGTTGACATGATATTTGTTTAGGGATGGACCGCCATCACATAGTCTCGGTAAGAACTTCTACTAACTGTCAATACTATCTGTATTTACCTTCCTTGTGGGTTTGGGAGCTGCTTTGTGGGAAAAACAAGAACAGACCCACTTCTTCCTCAACAAGCATGTCGTAGGAGTCGAATACTTGGTGGCTTCCTTTGAAGTCGGAGTGCATCTGCCCGAGCGGCAAGGAACAAGCAGCTGCACAGAAGTAAGCCAGTAAAACGGATGTACACGCTAATCGCAGGCTCTGGCACAAAGCCAATGTCCAAATGGACCAATGGCCAGGACTTTCCGCCGGAGCCTACAGACGCCGAACAAAGAAGAAGAAGATCTGCATTTACTATTGTTAGGGCTGTTTGGACATCGGGGTCGTGAACCTGATAATTTAGGACCCCATGGTTAGTGCTGTCGCCACGGACTGTGCAGGTTTGAACGTGTTTATTTTTGCTCCCGACAGAAGGATGACCATCATACCACCGAGAGTCGAACTCAGGTCTCTCGCATGAGAATCCGACATTATAAACGCTCGGCCGGCCACGCATCTCCATAACGGCAACAATATATTTATAACCCACACAGTGTGGCATTTGTAATCATGTCTGTTCAGTCATCTGTGTCGTGTACAGACACTTATTTCTGAGACAGATGTTCTTCCCTACCATGATGCCAGAGTGCCTAACATCTTCTCTTTTGGTCTCGCATTGCCTCCTCTTATTCTTCCCCTTTTCCCCCTCCGTCGCGATGGATTCCATTGTTTTTCTTCTCAAGTTATTTCCAAAGAATGTAAATCGTCACCAAATGATGCATCCAATCTGTTTGTTCTCTTGGTGCGCTCATTGCTTTCAATGCATCTTCATTTCTACTCCTTCATTACTACTTATCTGCCAATAGTTTTAATCAATCTTCTACAAAAACCACATTTCTGCAGTTTCCTCATATTCTTTGAACAATCTGCTGACTGTCCGTAATGAATTTCCATATATCAAAATTAGCTCTATGAAGTCACACCGTTTTGAAACTTTATTGTCCACTCATGCCAGCATCTGTGGCTTAGACGTCGGGAACGAGCTATGTAATGCCGGGATACCGGATTCGATCCCAGCTGCGGACGATATGGCAGCTAAGCGTCTTGCCTTGGTTTCGACCGTGGTACCAGGAGCTGACCGTTCAAGAGCGATGGCAAACTACTGAACGTAAAATTTGGTTGGATAAATCACAGTGCCCCCCCCCCCCAAATGCTGGGGCTGATTCTGCAACGTCTTGTAAAGGATGCGCAACTAACTTAAGTACACTCACACACTTACTGAACTGACAGGCATCATCACCAAACTGGAATATCATCTGCTGATAAATTACTATTGGTTTTACCACGTCCGACTCGAGCTATTTATTAGTCCAAGCAGGTCAACGAGAATTTCCGTTTTTGTGAAACACTGGGAGGCGTGGTTTTACCCATTCAAGAGCGGATAAACGAACGCTGCTCTTTTTGTTTTTGTTTTTCATGCATGTCAAAAGTGGAGGCGGCCAGCTTTAAACGGTCCCTATGACGGCACTATATTCGTCTATAGAGTATTATCACTTGATTAACACTCTGACATCTTTAGCAAAAATATGGGCAGATTACAAGAAAATGGCATGGTTAATGTAAGTTTTATCGCAAAGTTAATTGTTCTTTTTTTTTCTTTCGTAAATTTGTATGGAAAAATTCTTCTTGTTCCTGGAAAATAATACTTTTCCAAAGTCTTACACATCCACCCTCCGCATCCCTCAAGACATTTACCAGCTAGGAGCGCGGTAACCTGAGGTTCTTGAAAACTGTCAGGGGGAGGGTGTTAACAACTGTAAGCTGCTCCTGCCCCTACTCCCCCCCCCCCCCCCCCCACTGAAAAATGAATACCCTTTCCTGTTGCTCCCAGCAACCCTATTCACCCTGGAGTCATATTTCTTGACGTAAGACAACCATAATTCTTTAATGTTTTGTTGAGTCCAGGGGAAGGTCAATTCGTCCATTGGCAATGCAATTAAATGATCTAAGATGGACAGCACGACAAACTGCAATGACACATTGCTTTAAGCCGGAAGGAAAGAGACCAAAAAAAAAAAAATTGCAGCGCCAAAACTATCGAGTCGCTAACACAAATGAGCAAAGAGCATTTGCCCGCGATGTCATGATGCCCTAGCTGTCACATTCTCCAACCATTTGCATATTTTTTTATTTAGGCGTCTCTGGTGCGTGCGGCTGTTAAACTTGCCTGGTCCCTTTATGTCTTTATTTTGGGTTTACTTTGAGTGTTTGTTCAATTGTTTAATGCCAAACTCATTTTATGAATGTTCTTTTGTTTAGTGCGCAGAGCCACCGCGGTGTAATCGCTAGGCGCTCGTCTGCGGATCGGAAGGTGGTGGGTTCAGGTCTTGATGGAATTGGACTATTTCCAAAAATGATCTTGGCTCTGAGGTCGACCCAGCCTTAAATTGGTAACATGTAAGTCATGGAAAATAAAGGCAGCGGGTTTGGATGTTGACCACGTAACCCACCAAGTGCCCATTGATCTATAAAATGTAGGTCTAGCCCTACATGCCCGACACGCCAGAAGGCGGGAAAGGGGTCCTTTATTTACTTTACTTTATTTCATTTTGTTGAGTATAAGTATCTTACGGCGTAATGCTGACCACATTACCCACAGAGTGCTGATGGTCTGTAAAAATATGGGACGCTCTGCCCATATGCCCGATGCGCCGAAAGGCGTGAAAAGGGATGTTTACTTTTTTTTTTCTTATAAGTATCTTATATGAGCCGCCGTGGTCTATCTACTTCTTTCTTTGAGTGCCGATCAATACACTTTCTGGTACTTGATTAATTCGCTGTGATCTAGCAGCTAGACGCTCGCCTGCTGATTGGAAGGTCATGGGTTCGGTTCCTAAAAATGACTTTGGCTCCCATTTCGACCCAGTTTTGAGTGGGTACCAGGTACAGTTCTGGGAAGTAAAGGCGGTCGGCTTGATGCTGACCGCATCACCTACCAAGTGCTGTCGATAAAATATATGTCTAGGCCTTTATATACAATTCGCCTGACGGTGTTGAAAATGGTTCTTTATTTAACTTTACTTTAAAAATCTGTTACTACTTCGTGTTAGCGTTCACCGGATGTAAACTTCAGCGGTAAGCTTTGCAAGGTATCTGTTCTTTCACTCCTGGACTTTGGTCTTGGTCCATAAATTGATCTTTGTAACCTTTTTTACAGATCTTTCTTATTTGTATTCAGACCGTTGGTTCCTCGCCTCTTATTTATAGACACTTCCACTTAGACAGAAACACCGCAGCTCGTTCAGCTACGACTGAGCTATGGCTAGACGCTTGCCTGCCAATCCGAACATCTGGGTCTGAATCCTTACTGGAGTGGATTTTTTATAACTGATGAAAGCTCCTAGGCCGACCAAGCTAAATTGATTATATGAAAATGTAAATGTGAACAGGTAAGAAAAAGACTCTTCCCACGCCTTCAGTCGTGTTAGGCATATAGGGCTAGACTTATATTTTTCTTAGATAATCTGCACTTGGTGGATGATGTGGTCAGCCTCGCGTCGGTCGCCTTTACTTCCTAGGACTTTAAACCTGGTACCTATTTGAGGTTGGGTCGACCTGAGAGCCAAGGTCATTGCTAAAGAAATTCCGATGATTAGGAATGGTCCTCAGAGTTGAGAGCGGCTAGCTTTGTGTTGGCAAATAAAACCACCCTCTGAGTGTCAATTGGTCTATAATAAATTTGGGTTTAGCAACACTGTTTGTATATGACACGGGTGTGAAAAGGACCTTTTGCTTGTACTGCGCATTATTTATAGTGTCCAACAATTACCACAGGTAATTTTACTTTTTTCCCCTAAATGATTATTACAGTCCTTTGGATGCATTGTAATAATATTTCAATAGCCCTAGAGGTGAACTGGTATCACTTCACAAAAAACCTAAGCGAGCATGTAATATTTTAAGTAATTCCGTTGGGTAGAAAAGCGCACTGGCACACGCAAACACACACCTACATACACACAGACACACCAACAAGCAAACAAACACACAACCCACACACATATATACAAATTTATTAGGCATTCCTCGCTAGGTTTTATTATGTGACGCGTCATTGAACGAGTATATATGTATATATGTTTACACATAGCCACAGAAATAAAAGAAGTCTTAATATTGTTGATGTATGCATCATATAAACCTTCTAGTAGTCCTTGAAGTTTGACGTTTAATAATCATATCCTTCGACATTCAGTCATTGACGATGACCGATATCCAACAGCATTATAATATCAAATGGTCAACACGTGGCTCTGTGTCGCCTCTCTCCATCTCAGTCTGTCTTTCATCTCTGTTTGTCTGTCTGTCTGTCTGTCTGTCTGTCTGTCTGTCTGTCTGTCTGTCTGTCTGTCTGTCTGTCTGTCTGTCTGTCTGTCTGTCTGTCTGTCTGTCTGTCTGTCTGTCTGTCTGTCTGTCTCTCTCTCTCTCTCTCTCTCTCTCTCTCTTTCTCTCCGCTCTTTCACCCTCCTTCCCGTTATCTCGATTATTATGGCCTGGAGAGAATGAGACACTTGGGTTTAACCAGAGGGTCTGGCCGACTCACTACACTCAGTGTAAAGGCAAGACATATAACCAGATTGTGACCGGTACCAACAGTATTGGACCTCTGCGCTGGCTGCTGAAGATAAGAACGGAGCATGCATGGGAATGCCCCGAGTGCTATGACTCAACTCAACTCAACTTCCGTTATCTCGGTATTTTCGTTTTCCACTCCGTATGACGTGCCAGAATCGTGTGATGAATTTAAAACTTATGACATAAAATATACATACATGTAACAATTTTAAGATGTTTACTGCATCCACTGTCCACGATTCAATGAAAAAGCTAACGTTCTGTCATAAATGACCTTTCTTTTCATATCAAAGAGGTTGATCAAAAGACAGACATCATGTGAGTTAAATATGATAACTGCAGACATACGCTGATAACCCTTTTCATTTGACGCTGGTAAACTGATAATGTAGATGCAGCAGGCTGGTTCCCATAAAGCTGTACACGACTGCATGAAACAGTGAACACAGATCGGAAAACTAACGTGTTTACAATCGTCATGAAATGTGAACAATGACATTATTACTCCTCAACATCTGTTGATGGATGCAGCACACGTAGATGCACACCAAGTGTGATAATGTCGATTGTAGATCAGTGAGGTAGAGCGTAGATATAGTTAGACAGCAATGTTTTATAACAAACTAGACTGAGCATTGTTTTGTAACAAGCTAGAGAAATTATTCTCTTGTAATTGGGTGGAAAGAGTAATGTCTTGTAACTGGGTAGATGGAACCATGATTTATTACAAGCTCTGAGCAGTAATAGCTTGCGTTAAAAAGCGAGACACAATAATTTCTTGTAACAAGCTAGACAAATTATTTTTTGTCTTGTAATTAGGTAGACAGAGTAATGTCTTGGAACTGGGTAGACAGAGTAAGGTCTCGTAACTGGGTAACAAGCTTTGCGAAGTAAGTGGCTTGTAACAAGCGAGACACAATAATTTATGGTAATAAGCTAGACAGACATGTATTGTAACAAGACAAACTCATGACTTGTAACAAGCTATGCACTGTAAATTAGGATAAGAGGCTAGATAGAGTGATGTTAAAATGTCAATTCATGGTGTAGAATTAATAGGTGAAAAGAAACTACTAAAGTCTTGTAAAAAAAAAAAAAGCTACACAGAAACAATGAGTTGAATGCAAAGGTGAGGGTTGTAAGAGAAAATCAAGTAAGCTTTGATAGGATATGGGCGTCTGTTGCTTAAGCATTGGGAACGCGCTTCGTAATGCCGGGGTTTCGGTTTCGATCCCAGCTGCGGACGATTTGTCTTTGGTTGGTTTGACAGTTGTACCGAGATTTGACCGCTCAGTAGCAATGGCAAACTACTGAAAGTAAAACGTGCCTTAAAAAAAAAACTCAAACAGTCAGAAAAAAAATGCTGGTGTTGTTTTTGCAACGTGCTGTAAAGGACACGCAACTAACTATTATATATATATATATATATATATATATATATTTGAGATTATTCTGAGAACCTTGCTCGGTTTTAGTTCTGAATGCATGCCTGCATTTGCAATCACTTCTAATGTTTATATAACACACGCACACACACACACACACACACACACACACACACACACATATATATATATATATAAATATATATATATATATATATATATATATATATATATATATATAGACTTGCAACAATTTTTTTATATATGTAAATATATTTTGAAGAGATGAGCAGTTTGCTTCGCACTATGACGGTCACGGATTCGACTTCCAACTTGATTCGAGAGTACTGCTGTCTTGTAGCTCCATATAGGTTGTCGTTGGAGCTACATAATTCCTAATTTGAGACATTTTAGGTAGGCGGCCAGCCGTATGATGGAAAGAGACCAGCCACATCAGATAAAATCTACTATAATGAGGTCTATATTTCAGACCAGTAGTTTCCAGGAGCAGGAGAGGTTTAAGCAAGTAAACCCAGCTACCACTGTAGTTAAGAACCTCGGCTTTACTCTGTAAGCATTTTCAAACTTATTATTCGAAGAACGACAACTTTATTGACTTGAAAAACCTGCGCAAAAAGTACCGTTCTCCTGCCAGTTGCTTATCGATCAAATTGTGCTAAGCCTATTTATTCACCAACGAAACCATGTGTCAATTTTACGCCGACCGCCTTTACTTCTATACACATTTACTGGTACTCTTCTTATGTTGGGTCACCCTAGGAACCCAGTTTAATTATATCAGTGCGAATCTAACTCGCAACCTTCGGGTCCTTGAATAAGCGTCTAGCCAACCGCATGAACCAGCATAAAGCTCTATAAATGTGATGCAACCAGCGACTCTGGTAAACAGATTTTCGCTCACGCTATATGGACGTGCACAAGTCATATGCATCAAAGTGTATTAATATTAATGAACCTACGTGTGTGTATGTGTAATGAACAATATGTTAGGTGTGTTGTGCAGGATGCTAATCGACTTATCAGTTCATAAGCTGTGATATTCTTGGAATTAGTTAAACTTGTAAAGGGGCAAGCCAACAAGTAAAGTATTAAAGAAAATGGGAAAGCTGTAATTGTTTGTTTGTGCTTTCTAAATTTTCGGTGGCAGTCTAATTAAACTTGTTTCCTTCCTGGGTTCTGAGCCTTCATTTTGTGGAAGGAAGACAAATAAAGCCACTGCACCATAAGCGACAATTGAAGGCCTTGACTTCGCAACTGTTGTGTGAGCCCAAATATAACCTTGAGGTTGAAGGGGTTTCTATGACTTGCGATTGGTGGATTATATCTGAATGGCGGCACTTTGTGTCACCAGATGTTAATCGCACAGTGTGCGGTCCTGGTGGGGTAAAGCATTACTCACTCACACAAGTGGAAACTTTTTTCTTACCAGTGCGCCTTTGATGCCGACGTCTTTTTTCTTCTTCTATTGTCATAATGCTTACGAATTAAATGGTAGCAGAGGGAGCTGCGTTGTAGCGAGGCATGATGTCCACCTCTAGTGCTAGAGGTTCCGGGTTCAATCCCCATAAGGGCTGAGATTTTTTTACGTGGACTTGGACTTCCAGTAATTTTCCATAGGTCTCCGTGTAGTGAGATCGAACCCCGTGTGCATTGTTGCACTTTAAAAACATCCTTCGGCAGTTCAAAATCGAAAAGAGTATCATAACGGCGCAAAATTTGGAGTAAACAATCTAAAAAAAGGATTTCAGGATCCTCGCTGGTGCTACAAACCTTGTGCACTGTGTTGAGCTTCTTCGGAATCAGACTTGAGTTAGAAGAAGAACGGAGCACTTATGGGTTACTACCAGTGTGCCATGATGTTGATCCGTTGTTCAAACCTCAAACCGCATAGTAGCAGAAGAAGATTTAAACGTAGTTTTCTGTCTTTGCTAGTTGCATAACATGTATTAATGTCATATTGTTTTCGATAGTGTCTCGTTTACTTCCTGTGTCCATGTCTTTCTTGACCGGTCTTTTTCCTTGTAGTCCGCTGTTCCTAAATAGCTCTGGCTGCTGGCTGAATTTTTTTTTTCTGAACAGATGACCAAACCATTTGATTCTTTGATCTGGGATTGACCCAGCTTCATAAAATGGGCACCAGCTAATTTTTATTTTTGGGAAGCAAATAAGAGAATGAAATTAACAGGCTTATCTGACCTCATGTGTCATGTGTTTAAACGTTTAAAAGTACACAAGCGTCATTCCCCGACTGCAGTATCTGCCATGTGACCACTCTAACCTTTAGTGAGCAATATTTTCTTCTTCACGTTCACCGGCTATAAACTCGGACGGAAAGTTAGGCTTTTCGTCCTTTTCTGGACTGAAGTCTTGTTCCAGAGTTTGAGCATTACGTGTTCATCCATTTTACAGACACGGTCTGTTTGCTTGTAGACTGTTGATTCATCGTCACTCGTGCAAGCTACACCTCTATTTCGAAGGAAACACCAGTAACTAATCCCTCTTACGACATCCTTGCAAGAGGAATAGCGTATCAAGTATCCTCCTCCCCCCCCCCCACCCCCCCCCCCCTTTGCAATGAGACCCCGGAATTCACACAGGAGGTGTTAAAATAAACGACCATTTTCCAAGCACTTGAGAAAGAATGACACAATATGCTAGACATATTTGTACTAACCAATCCTCCCTCGAAAAGTGTTGGCCTTTATCCTTACTCGATTCTCTTGTGTCACAGGGGCAAAGAAAGTGACAGTTAGGAACGTTAGGTTAGTTGCGTATCCTTTTCAGGACATTTTCAACCC
Source organism: Candidula unifasciata (assembly GCA_905116865.2). NCBI lineage: Eukaryota > Metazoa > Mollusca > Gastropoda > Stylommatophora > Geomitridae > Candidula > Candidula unifasciata. Next base: position 174,327 of record CAJHNH020000550.1, read on the forward strand.
TAACAGCCCCTGGCTGTTCGGTGGTTTTTCCGGTATTTTTCCAGTAGTTTGCATTTTTGGACGGTCGGCTTTCTTGATACCACAGTCGAAACCAACGCAAAGCGCATGGCCCGCAGCTGGGATCGAACCCGGCATCCCAGCATTACGAAGCGTTCGCACCGATTTAACCACAGAGCCGACAGGTAGAAACGTTCTTCAAACAACAATGTTCTGACCATTGACGTGCAAACTGATACTGTTTCTGAATAAAATTATTAAACTGCTTCAAATTTCAAATGAAAGATCCTTGACATGATCGTCCTTAACTGCCATACAAATCTGTTTTCAGCAATGCCTATACCGACATGCTTGTAAGGGACGGGGCCCTATCTAACCCTCCCCACCACACATGACACCCCGGAACCCACAAAGGAAGGTCGTATAATTCAAGAGGTCGAATAACTGTTTGCCAACTGGGCTACGGTTGCAAGCACTGTAACAATTTTTTCGTTGATCATTTATCAAGTATAATGATCCTGCCATGGCGGTGGTAATTGTTCTGGGCCCATCAAACAACAGATGCCAGCGACGCTAGCCTAGCTATGGAACAGAGTGTGCTCTCCTGTGAGTACATCAGTCCCTTGACAGTGGGTCCCAGTGTACAATTATTTCCCCTATTTAGAGTTATCTCCGCGTAGCTCCTGTCGCGGTTAAGAAAGTCGGTCACAATCGTGTGTTTTACATCTGTTTTTTTTTTTTTAGTGAAACCTAATTACCACGAATTCCAAAGGACTGAAAAGTCAGTAATTTGTCTTTAAAATGCGTGCTAATCGACTACTAATGCACTGTAATAATACACGTACATCCCTCTCGAATCGAATTTTTTTGTTCATGTTCAAAGTGTTCACCACGCGAGAAGGGCACACAGACGAGGATTTACTGTAATACTAATAATAATAAAAATAGTTACTTCTTAAGCTTCCCGTCCTTTTAAGGAGGACATTTTTCGTTATTTGAGCCCTACTCTGGCTCTTGTCAGGGGCCGCAATATAGCCTGGCCATAAATATGGCCTAAAGGCTGAATGCGGTTTCTGGGACCTCTCCACGTTGATCCTCACCCACATGGTGGCACATTGTGTCATCGAGTGTTTATCGCTTGTGTGATGTCCTGGTGGGGTAGAAAGTCAGTCAGTCAGTCATCATAAAAATAATAATAAATCCCATGTACCGTGTTTGATTGTTTAAAAAAAAAAACAGGGTTAAAAAAACTGGGTCTTTTTATGTTTACACCAAGTAGCCTGCTGTCCAGTGTTACTAAACATTTGGGTTATTTAACATAAATAATGATAACAATAAGAACAAAAACAAAAACAATGACAAGAACATTAAAACCTAAATCGTTTTTTGAAATGTGATGAATGCAGACAGCAGCCTCACTGAAAGAAATGTACGGATATCAAGGACATGAAACATTAGGGACCAGGGGTGGAAGTCACCTTGGTGCCCTATAGTGTTATTAAATAAATACGTTAAACATTTTGCCGAGGAGGGGGGGGGGGGTCAAGATGCACAAGTCCAAAAGTTTCGGCGCCCCTGCTTCATGCGTCGTTTTTTTCTCATAATAATGGCCAGAAAAGGTGTATGTTCCAAAGTTCCCACTCTAGATAGTCTCTTGAGTCAACAGAGCCGTGTGTGATCCGTCATTGTCATGAAGGAGCAGTACTCCTCTGGGCAGCCGGCCTAGACGTTTTCTTCGAACTGCATTATGAGGCTTCAATATAACTTTACAGTATGAAAAAGATTCACACTGCCACCTTTTTTTTTTAATTGGTTAAAAGCAATCCTTGGCAATCCAAAAATACTGACAGAATAACCTTCTCTGCTGATGGCGTGACCTTTAATTTTTGAACACAAGGCGAAGAAGGATGTTTCCATTATTCGGGCTGGTAGTGATGCCCACATGATGGAATTTTTTAATTTTTTTATCCAGCTATGCACTGTTTTTCGGGATAAACATTTGTTTGCATAAAAAAAAAAAAATGCTTTTTCTTATGAATGTCCTTTGCAGGCAGTCTTTCTGCAGCCCCCACCCTCTCTTTCTCAACAAAAAAGTACAGCCGCCAGTTGGTTTCTGGATGCGAATGCGCATGAAATACCTAATGCCACCTTTCAAACAGAGACATACAATTCGATGTTGCTGTCACATAATGACGCCTTTAGAAACTACCAGCTAAATTTTCCCGCCATTCCATAAGCATTTGAAATTTACTTGTTGACTTCCCCTCCCCCCTCAAAAAATGACCTTGGCTCCAAGGTTGACCCAGCCTTGAGTGGGTGGCAGGTTTAGTCCTGTGAAGTAAAGGCAGCCGGTGTGATGCTGACCACATCACGCATCCTTTGCCGATTGATCTATAAAATTTAGGCCTAGCCTTCAATGCCCAATACGCCAGAAGATGAGGACAAGAGTCCTTGACTTTTTCTATGTGTAAATCCTTTTGGGATTGAAAAAAGTTTAATTATTACAAGCACTGGGATAACAGTATGCATTCAATGATATGGCTGACTATTATATCTTCGTGTCCCTCACAGTAGAAACAGTTACAGTCACCATTATACTGTTATTTGTTACAAAGGACTCGCAGTCTATTTCTTAAATTCGTTCTCTTTTGTCTTGACGATATCGTGTTTGGAATCCAGTTCTTCGCCTTTCGCTTCTCGTTAACATTACCATTGTGGTTTCTCTTAGACGTCACCGTTTCTTCAATCCATTTGTTTCCTATTATAGTGAATGTTTTGTGATTATCTGTTCACTTTTTTTCTGGATATATCTAGCCACTATACGCCCTATACACAAATTGCGTTAGAATGGTCCGTTACTTTGCTGTACCTATTGAAAGAAGGGTTTTATGCATTGCGATCTTCAGCAACTTTCGTATGTGGCATCTGTCCCTGGATTAGATAAATACAACAGAGACCAGGCTCCATCTTTAAATGCTGCCACGTTTTCCATTACTTCACCTGTAATGTCGTCAGTGTCTGCATTTGGTATGTGACCAATACCTGTTGCAATATTCATGGACTAGTAGAAGCTTGGCCTTATTATTCTCTGCTTCAGTCATATAATGTTCCCCAGTACAATTCTTTCAAAGACTTTTGAAATGTTTTATATTCTATTGGCTATGACCTTTCGATCTGTTTTTATTTTTCCCAAATACCATACACGATGCGATGCTTGTTCAGTTTTTATAATTACATAACGTTTTGAGAATTCCTAGTCTCTCTAAGACTTAGCGGTTCAATGCAGTCGTTATCACAATTTCTTTTGGGGGTGGGGGGATGGGGGGTGGGGGGGGGGGGGGGCTAACAAGATAAAATTTACCAGAATATTGAAGAGTGGCTTACCGTGCTGATAGAAAGCTGAGCTCTGATTCAGTACCGGGGTTAGAATCCTCAGTAAGTTTATATAATTTTTGTCTTTGTCGTGGGCATTACAGAAAAATATAGACTGTACTGCGCACAACGACTTCCATAGCCATACAGCCCTAAATCCTCAGGCTTAAGAACCCTCATCTTCTCCTCATCACCACTCTGAAAAGGTTTAATTAAGGCAGTGGCTGAGTTGAGCTGATACAATAACCAACATTCCCGTGTGGGTTTCGGGGCCCTATTATAGGGAAAACAAGAATAGACCCACTGCATACCCAAAAGCATGTCGTAAGAGTCCACTAATTGGGAGCTTCCTTCGAATTCGGAGTGAATCTGTCTGAGAGTCTGTATACAAATGAGTCAGATTTGTAAAATTGATACACACGCAAGACTCAGGTCCTAGAACAGGACTGCAGCCCAGAAGTGGACGAACAACCAGAACTGTCCGTTGGATTTTACAGCTGGTGAACGCGAAGAAGAAGAACAACAACAACAACAACAAACTTCATAGCACTCGGGGCATTCCCATAAGCGCTCCGTTACCATCTTTAGCAGCCAGCGCAGAGTTCCAATACCAATGATGCCAGTAGTATTCTGATTATACGTGCGTCCTGTCTTTCCCTCTGTGCGACGAGTATTGGCCATATCCCCTCGTCATTCCCCCGCTGCATTACTCTCACCCGACTGTTGTGATCCATTTGCTTCTCCGAATTGTAAACATTCTCTCACAAGGCCCTAATCACGCCTGCCTTATCATGCATCAATGTTCAACCAAGTTGAGCAGAGCCAGCCAGTCAGTCTACCTTTTCATTGTCCAACACACCGGGGTTTCCCCTAGAAAAGATCAAGACAATGCCCTCACCAGTGACCTCCAAAGCGAACCATGTCATTCTGCACGAAGCATAGATACCTGTCCTCACCTTCCTCAGCTTGCTTAGCTCGTCCACGGCCAGCTCCAGTAAGGCCGTACAACTGAATCACGGCACATTTTGGCTGAGTCCCTTCAGAAATAGGTTATTGCATGCGTTTCCATGTTGCATTTTGTGACATTTTAATATGCTTACAAACTTCTGGGTTCTGAATGTATTCGTATTACAAATCGACAAGCGGATATTGTAAAGTGTACATACAAGCTGTTAGATTACAGCAATTTTAATTGTAATTCACGGGAGACAGTCGTGTTGTGATGTGTGTGTCAGTGTCACTGTTTCTAGTCAGTAGTTCGGATTTTTGGTAACTGGCTGTTTACTAATTTTCTACTTTAAATGTAGAAATCTTACTTTTAGGGATAATACAAACAGGTAATTTAGAAGCCATATCTGGAGAATATCGACAGTTGTCAGGTGCAAAGTATCTTGTGTTTGAAGAAAACTATTGCTTTCATATTGACTGTGCATAAATGGTGCAACCACACTGTGGATAAATTGTGTCAATATATTTCGGAGCTCTAGGCAAGTGGATGAAAATATTATTTAATTTACTAACTAACCTCTCACAGCAAGTCACTCTTTGCCTCTTTACTAATTGTTGACTAACAGTATAATTATATGTTGTAGCAGTACACTAATAATATTAATCCTTAACCATTTGACATAGGCTTCGCGAACACTGGCTGTAAACTCTTGCGGAAACTTCTAGTAGTTTATCCACCTCTTTTGCATATTTGCAGTTCTACGGTCTGCGTTAATTTGTGTAAACTGGCTTTTGTTTTGCTTCGCGAACACTGGCTGTAAACCTTTGCGGAAACTTCTGGTTGCTCATCGACTTCTTTTGCATATTTGCAGTTCTACGGTCTGTGTTAATTTTTTTAAACTGGCTTTTGCTTTGCTTCGCGAACACTGGCTGTAAACTCTTGCGTAAACTTCTGGTTGTTCATCCACTTTCCATGCATATTTGTTACCAAAAAAATTTGCAATGATAAAGAATTGATTTCATCCAACAAGATAAATCTGGACAAATTTGTTTGTGCTGTTTGTACCTTGAGGATACATATTTAGTAGTGCTATAAGTACTGTTAAGAAAACTACTCTAGGTGAAAAAAGTATTGCACTTATCAATTTCATACTGATTGTGCTTGTTTACTAATTATTAAAAAACAGTATAATTATATGTTGTAGTAGTCCAATAATAATAATAATAATAACCATCAATCATTTATATTTATGTTATGTATGACATGTGTATTTTTCATAGCAGTATTTTTATGCGCTAAATTTGATAAAGTACAAATGTCACCCCTCCCCCCCCCCCCAACCCCGCTCTTCTGATGCAGCAATGCCCTCTCAGAATCAAAGAGTTAGCACTATTTCTTTACTTTTGCTGGAGCAACTTTTAGTTTACATCTAAACGTTATTGATGTTTATGTTCATGTTGACTGAAGCAAAGGCATTTTTTTTTGGGGGGGGGGGGGGTTTGTCTGTAAGAGCCTTTATTGTTATATTTAACTGGAACACTTATTTACCTTGAAAATGACGTATAGTTCTAAAAAATATGTCGAAAATTAATAAAATTGTATACATCTCCTTGATAAATACTGTAGACGCAGAGGGACTCAATTCTTGCACAAGAACGGGAATTCCCGTTCGAGCTGTACGGCCTTATAAATCTGGAGCTGGCCGTGGCTTGTCATGCCGTTTATAGTTTGGAAAATAGATGGCGATACAAAGAATGACTGAAAACCACCAAAAAATAAAAAATAAACCAGAAAGCTTAGTGAAATGAAACAGACGCAAGCTATAGCCCCGACCAAATTCTTTGTCAAAGTTTGTGTACATTTTTTCTAGCACAATTTCCTAGTTTGGAGTCACCGTGGCGGAGCGACTAGACACTCGCCGCTGATCGGAAGGTCGTAGGTTCGCTTCCTGGTGGAGCCCGACCTTTTTCAGAAATAACTTTGGCTCCCGGGTCGACTCAGCCTTGGATGGGTACCGGGTGCAGTCCATCGAAGTAAAGGCGGCCCACGTGATACTGACCACATTACCCATCTTGTGCCGACTGGTCTATAAAATATGGGTCTAGCCTTATATGCCCTATACGCCCTGGAAAAAAAGGCCTTTATTTTTAGTTTACTTATAATTTACTACTTGACGACCTTTTGTTTAGATGATCTTACCCAGCCTATCTCGGTAAGCAAACCAGCAGGCACAAGGTAGATAGTTACTTTGCTCAAATCGATCACACTCTTTATCTTCTGATCTACTTATTTGACTGGATTTCTGCTGCTCATTCATGCGTATTAAATCAGTCATGACAACTGTGTCTACCAGCTGTAGGCCATGTCTGTATGTGAGCTGATCACCACATCTTTTCTCTTCAGCATACTAATTTCCGCAGAAGGCAATCATTGGCTTCTCCTCTATGATGTAACCAAATACTGCCATTATTGTTTTGTTTCTCCATTACTAGTAACGAACTCGGGGCCAACTACACACTATCTGACGTGTCAATGACGCGTGCTCAGGCTGATTTACGTTAGAGGGGTGTCCCTGTGTACTGTTGTCTACAGAAAGCTTTCTGTGTTTCGTTATAATCTTTGTTCTGTGAGAGGCGGCCGCTGACATTGTGTTTTCACTAGTAAGCAGGTTCAGTGGTTGCTGGTGCGTATATGATAACAGTGGGCCACCGCAAAATGTTAAGAAATTTGAAACGGCGGGGCGTAGAAAACACTCTCTCGGTCTGACATGAAACCAAGGTTGAGGTCTCTTGTATGACAGACTGCTTACTGGTTTAGAAATAAAAACAAATATAGGCTGTGCATTTTAAGTTAACTTCTCTGGGCAAGCAGCTTTTTCTTTTAATCGTGTCGTTTACGCATTGGTTTTTGAGTGCGTCAAGATTACACATAAGTATACTGTGGATATAGAAACAATGATTCGGTTACAATTGTCGCGGTCTGTGAATAGCTGTTGTCAGAGGCTAGTGTGGGAGTTGAACAGCCCGTATGATAGTAGTGAATTTTTCACGTCTGCACGTATATGACAGAGACATTACCAGGAGTTCACCGAGACGAACTGACGAGGGTAGGAAGTCCTGACAGACTGTTTCGCTTGCGAAACTATTAGTCCCGCAAGAACAGGACTGAACTGCAGGAATTAAATAAAACCAGCGGACAGCGAAAGATCGAGAGAGCTGTTTTCCAGGACTATAGCGACTGATGATCGTTTTGACCGTTAGATTACGGCGTGTTGTGTTTAGACCACAGTGACCTATAGTCAGTGTTACAATCTGTTTTGCTTGATATTAGGAGTACCTCTGTATAAAAAACATGCGTAGCTGGTTAGGTATTACAGTTTGGTTACTATGGCTACTTTGTTTTAGTTGTTGTGATTTGATCTGTCCTCGTTTACTTTGTCCCGTACTCGGCACTCGGTGTGGAGTTAAATGACAGAGAAAAGAGATGCACAAAAGCGGCGTGGGTTCAGACCCGGTACTATCCATGGAAACGTGATAGGATGAGAGGGGATTTGTAAAGCCTTCACGGCCTTTATTTCGGATTGGGCGTCCACTATTTATGAGGCAAACTATCGTCTTTTATATTTTACCGTACAATAAAGATCGTTGTTTGCTCTGTATGTGTTTGAGTTTAGTGTGTTAGGATAGTTAATCTGTTAAGGGCCTAAAACACGAGCCATTACGGCAGACAAGGTCTCTGACAGGTGTTATGAATACACTTTCATAATTTCAAGATCCATTGTTGGATCCAGTTACAGACGATTTTCCAGCAAACTGTATGCGCGTCGACTCTTTGGAGATGAGCTGTGTCTTCTTTTAGTCCACCGTCGGATTCCATCGACCCATTGATGGGGATAACAGAATAAACACACTGCCTCTCTATCACGTATGGCGTAAGAATCGACTAATAAGGGGTTTCCTCTAAAGTTCAAGTGCATCTACCCGAAAGGCAAGGAACCAATAGTCTGCATACAAATAAACCAGATTTAAGATTATGAAACAGATATGCACGCAAAACTCAAGTTCTGGAACAAAAGACTAGAGTATAGAAATGGATGAACAAAGAGAGCTTTCCGTCAAAGTCTACAAACGATAAATGTGAAAAATAGGAAAAAAAATAAAAATTAAAAAAAAAAAAAACACAAGAATAAAATACAAAGAAAAAAAAAAGAAAAATGAGGGAGTGAAGAAAAAGAAAAGAAGCACAAGCAGAAGAAGAAGAAGAAGAAGAAGAAGAAGAAGAAGAAGAAGAAGAAGAAGAAGAAGAAGAAGAAGAGGAAGAGGAAGAAGAAGAAAAAGAAGAAGAAGAAAAAGAGGATGACGAAGAAGAAGAAGAAAAAGAAGAAGAAAAATATAAAGAAGAAGAAGAAAATGATGATAAAGAAGAAGAAGAAGAAGTAGAAGAAAAAAAAAGAAGTAGAAGAAAAGAAGAAGAAGATAAAGAAGAAGAAAAAGATGATAAAGAAGAAGAAGAAGAAGTAGTAGTAGTAGTAGTAGTAGTAGTAGTAGAAGAAGAAGAAGAAAAAGAAGAAGAAGAAGAAGAAGAAGAAGAAGAAGAAGAAGAAGAAGAAGAAGAAGAAGAAGAAGAAGAAGAAGAAGAAGAAGAAGAAGAAGAAGAAGAAGAAGAAGAAGAAGAAGAAAAAGAAGACGAAGAAGAAGAAGAAGAAATAGAAGAAGAATAATAATAAGTAGAATAATAATAAAAATAATAATAATAATAATAATAATAATAATAATAATAATAATAATAATAATAATAATAAGAAGAAGAAGAAGAAGAAGAAGAAGAAGAAGAAGAAGAAGAAGAAGAAGAAGAAGAAGAAGAAGAAGAAGAAGAAGAAGAAGAAGAAGAAGAAGAAGAAGAAGAAGAAGAAGAAGAAGAAGAAGAAGTAGAAGAAGAAGAAGAAGAAGAAGAAGAAGAAGAAGAAGAAGAAGAAGAAGAAGAAGAAGAAGAAGAAGAGGGTGATGATGATGATGATGATGAATGAAGATGTAACTGTCAAAATAATTAACCACAGATCAACTAACATCACATTCTGCAAAGAAATGTGTCTTCATTTTTGCCTTTCTCTAATCGTTTTTCCATTTTAAAGCACTGTTTACGTGTAACTTCCTGACAGTAATCTGTAGTGGTCTGTTATTCTGCACTTCATGTCAACGTTTCTGCATCCTTCCCGCGTTTGTTTTAAAATCGATTTTTACTGAACATTATATTTATCCTGTACATAGCAATTCTTTGCAGTTGATGGTGCTGACAAACCACACAGATTACTGGCTGTTCACTTGTCGATATTTCTTCGCTTTTAGTTACTGTTTGTGAACAGACGTGAACTTTTGTTTGTTTGTGGGTGTGCACACAGAGGACTGGCTGTCATAGTGTTTGTGGGTGTGCACACAGAGGACTGGCTGTCATAGCCATTTGACATGTAGAGCAGTGGTTCTCAACCGTCTTAATGCCGCGACCCATTAACACAGATCCTCGTGTTGTGGCGACCCTTGAATGCAGTTCATTATGTTGTGGCGACCCCCAACCTTACAATTATTTTCGTCTCTACTTCATACTTTCAATGAATATATGTATTATAATGGTCTTTTGCGACGCCTGTGAAAGGGTCATGTGACCCAAAAAGGCTCGCGACCCATAGGGTGAGAACTGCTGCTGCAGAGGCATCCTCTGCCTAGCACAGTTAACGAGCAGAGGCATCCTCTGCCTAGCACAGTTAACGAGCTGAGGCATCCTCTGCCTAGCACAGTTAACGAGCAGAGGCATCCTCTGCCTAGCACAGTTAACGAGCAGAGGCATCCTCTGCCTAGCACAGTTAACGAGCTGAGCAGTGCTAAAGCTTTTTACGATTAAGTACTCGCATACTGTGTGTGATAGGAGCAGACGAAAGTATTACAAAAGTTGAATGTAGAATAGCTCAAGCAAAAACAACATTTTACAAAATGAAGAATATTCTGTTTGATCTCAATTTTTAAATTGAAACGAGGAAGAGAATTCTCAAAAGCTAAATAAATCCTATCCTGATAAAGCAGTTTGACAATTAGTAAAAAGTTATGTGGAAACGGCAGATATATGGTTTTAAAGACGAATGATGATAGCCAGAGGTCGACCATGCAGAACTGTATCGCAGAAAAATCAGACACTGAAAAGTACTTTATACGAAGCGAACAAAGGGACCGTTTCAGAGATCTCTTCCTGCCCTGACGGGGCGAGCAACTCCGGGAGTAGAGGAAAGAAGAAGAAGAGAATACAGTGAGCTGGTTAAAAGTGGTGTCTTGAAAGAAAACTACAAAGAAAATGGATAGCCCACATCAAAAAGAAACAATTTACACGGAAAAGCGTCAAGGGTGAATAGAGCACATTCACCATTAAGATTAAGTGAAAATCTAACATTTCACACCCCAAGCTATGTATCTGTTATGAGTCTCTAACAATGTTTAAGAGTCTTGATCGGCGCAATTTTTACTCTGTACGGCAATGATTCCCAAACTGTGCGCCGCGGAGCCGCGGGGAGCCTCGACCTCTTCACAAGGGGCGCCGCTAAATATTGTGAACGCTTCATAATTAATTCACCTAAGACACGAATAGTCATACTTTTACACAGGTTTAGGCGCCGTGGAAAAATCTTAACTGAAAAAAAAAAAGGCGCCGCGACTAAGAAAAGTTTAGCAAACACTGCTATACAGTATGTAGTTATATAAAACATCCGTGTTATTACCACCACCACCAACTTCCCCTTGCCCCTTTCCCTTCATCATAATCGCCTTGTGCCACGTCGCGCAGGGCTCGTAACTTCCGCTCATCGGCGACCGGGTCGCCCATTGGCTCGCCGGTAGACGACTTCCTGGCCGTTCTAGACAGGTTTTGGGTCTGTCTCCTTTGATCGCATCAACACTGCAGGACAGCTTTTCAGGGCTCTTGGTGGCGTGCAATGCTAAGCGATTTCATCTGGCGCACATAAACTAGTTCCAATCTAACTTTGGGTTCCCCTTCGGTGATTCTGGTTGATCGTGACGAAATTTTCACGTGTTTGTTTCTTGTTGGTGTTGATTTAATCAAAGCAACGGAACGAACGCTTTCGGTCCAAATGGAGGTTAGGCATATTCACTGTTTTTCGATCGTGGTAAATTTGTGCTTCTGACAGAATGCAGCTGTTGAATTTTCCTCCATTTTTAGACTGAAAGGGTTTAGTTTTGTCGCCCAAACTGCTGCGGTGAAAGCATGACGTGACATTGTGAACTGCGGATTTAATTTTTAATGTTTTCGACTGCAACCAAAGTGGTGTTGAGAACATGGTAAGAGGCATTTTGCAACATAATTGATGGCGCCTTGTGTGATTAAAATTAATCGCGTGTGCAACTGCTGATCTGCATTAGGATTACCAGATAGGGTTCGCCGTCTAGAGCACTGTTACATTCTGCCATCCTCGTGTGTGTGTTCTGGGGCCTCGATGTTGGGAAAACAAGAATTTACCCACTGCCTATAAGAGAAGCATCGTAAAAGTTGACTAATTGGAAGCCTCCTTTGAAGTCGGATTGCATTTGCCTGAGAGGCAAGGAGCTAATAAGCTGAATACAAAAAGTCGGATCTGTAGAACAGTTATGTATGCAACACTCGAGCTCTGCAACAAGACTAAAGTTCAGAGGTAGACGAACAACCAGAACTTTCCGCGGAACTTTACAGTCGGTGAACCCGAAGAAGAAGAAGAAGAAGAAGAAGAAGAAGAAGAAGAAGAAGAAGAAGAAGAAGAAGAAGAAGAAGAAGAAGAAGAAGAAGAAGAAGAAGAAGAAGAAGAAGAAGAAGAAGAAGAAGAAGAAGAAGAAAACATTCAGTCATGTTCATTTTTTCGATATTATGAATGGAATATATTCCAGCATATGTTATTCCCATACACTGTATATGTTTCTCTACACATATGTGCTAATAAATCATACGATATGTGTGTTCAACACGCTTGTATCGTTACCATGCACACTGTGTGTTTTCTGTATCTCTGTGTCATTAAAATGTACACTATGCGTGCTCAATTCTCCGGGGATTTCCCTAGTTCCATAGCTCTAGCAATATCTTATTAATTATTTATTCACTGACTTTCCCTGGGTCGGAACCCGCCCGTTACTGGCTCACATATCCGGGACCTACACGCGAGAGATAGATCAGTTCCTCTCGTCCCCCCCCCCCCCCCCCCATATCTTCAGGCTGGTTGAGTGCATTTTATGTTTTATGTAAGCTTTAGTTGTGTGTGTGTGTGTGTGTGTGTGTGTGTGTGTGTGTGTGTGATGGTTGGTCTCCGAGGAAAACTAGACAAACCGTTGGCCTCGAGCTTAAAAAATTGTCTGTTGGTTTGACTTCTGCGTCGTTCGGTTTACGAGTGTAATTTTTACTGAGATCATTGTGGATCGTCGCACGGAGTTCGTGCTTTGTACGACCATCTCGGGATGCGGCTGGAATTCAACAGACAGAGAGAGAGAGAGAGAGAGAGAGAGAGAGAGAGAGAGAGAGACAGAGAGACAGAGAGACAGAGAGACAGAGAGAGAGAGACAGACAGACAGAGAGACAGAGAGACAGAGGGCGCCATGAGGAATAAAACCTATCTCAATGAAGTAAATTATTGATACAATAAAATAAGTATGGTTGTTTCTATGCTTATAAGGCCATCCGGTAACTGCCCTGCATGTCCACGTGCTAAAATCGCAATGATTTCCTATGACATTTCCAAGCACACATTTCGGACAGGATCTATTGATTAGTCCAAGTCATATTTAAATATTATCATCTATGGGAATTCTTGTTTATGATAGCCACGCATGTAGACGCGTTAAAGTTCGCTGCCTTCTGTGGTTTTCGTATTAATAATCTACGCAACCATACTAATCATTTACATCGTTTCTGTGGTTTTGAACTACCAGAAATTTTAGAAAAAGAAACATGCCGTATTACAGGGATAACTGTTGACACGCGATCGGGATGTAGTTGATAATTTCTTATTCTTCTTTCTTTGCGTTCACCAGCTGTAAACTCTGGCGGAAAGTTCTGGTTGTTTGTTCACTTCTGGACTGCAGTCCCTGTTCTAGAATCTGATTATTGCGTATCGGGATGTAGTTGCTAACTGTTAACACATGAGATCGGGATGTAGTTGCTAACTGTTAACACATGAGATCGGGATGTAGTTGCTAACTGTTAACACATGAGATCGGGATGTAGTTGCTAACTGTTAACACATGAGATCGGGATGTAGGTGCTAACTGTTAACACATGAGATCGGGATGTAGTTGCTAACTGTTAACACATGAGATCGGGATGTAGTTGCTAACTGTTAACACATGAGATCGGGATGTAGTTGCTAACTGTTAACACATGAGATCGGGATGTAGTTGCTAACTGTTAACACATGAGATCGGGATGTAGTTGATAACTGTTAACACATGAGATCGGGATGTAGTTGCTAACTGTTAACACATGAGATCGGGATGTAGTTGCTAACTGTTAACACATGAGATCGGGATGTAGTTGCTAACTGTTAACACATGAGATAGGGGTGTAGTTGATAACTGTTAACACATGAGATCGGGATGTAGTTGCTAACTGTTAACACATGAGATCGGGATGTAGTTGCTAACTGTTAACACATGAGATCGGGATGTAGTTGCTAACTGTTAACACATGAGATCGGAATGTAGTTGCTAACTGTTAACACATGAGATCGGGATGTAGTTGCTAACTGTTAACACATGAGATCGGGATGTAGTTTCTAACTGTTGACACATGAGATCGGGATGTAGTTTCTAACTGTTAAAAAATGAGATCGGGATGTAGTTGCTAACTGTTAACACATGAGATCGGGATGTAGTTGCTAACTGTTAACACATGAGATCGGGATGTAGTTTCTAACTGTTAACACATGAGATCGGGATGTAGTTGCTAACTGTTAACACATGAGATCGGGATGTAGTTGCTAACTGTTAAAACATGAGATCGGGATGTAGTTTCTAACTGTTAACACATGAGATCGGGATGTAGTTGCTAACTGTTAACACATGAGATCGGGAAGTAGTTTCTAACTGTTAACACATGAAAACGGGATGTAGTTGCTAACTGTTAACACATGAGATCGGGATGTAGTTGCTAACTGTTAACACATGAGATCGGGATATAGTTGATAACTGTTGACATGAGATCGGGATGTAGTTGCTAACTGTTAACACATGAGTTCGGGATGTAGTTGATAACTGTTAACACATGAGATCGGGATGTAGTTGCTGACTGTTAACACACGAGATCGGGATGTAGTTGCTAACTGTTAACACATGAGATCGGGATATAGTTGATAACTGTTGACATGAGATCGGTATGTAGTTGCTAACTGTTAACACACGAGATCGGGATGTAGAAGTGCAGAACCAGGACAAAAGAATCAACTGGTCAAGAGCAACCTATAGTTGCTAGAAACAATTTCTAAACTGGAAGCCTGGTCAACGTAGATCAGAACAATGTGTCCTTCGAGGCCGGAGTGCATCTGCCTGAAAGGTAACGAACCACCAGTCTACACTTAGAAAACCCACATCTGAAGACTGGATGTCGAAAATTCAAATCATGGAACAATGTTTACAAACAAAACGTTTTCTCCTTACTTATAGATTCTTTTCATGGTTAGAACTGACGTCTCTGATATTTCAAAGACTACTAATGTAACAAGCGAGCCACCGGCATCCAAGTTATACACACCGATTCGAACGATTAATTGGTTTGTTTCATTTGCCATACTGCCTCAAGCTTCATCACTCTCAGATTTAAAAAAAAAAATAATATATATATATATATATATGGCTGGCAGACCATAGGGCAGATCCCAGATACCCCGTTCAACCTCTAAAGACGTCATAATTAGGGTAACCTGGAGTCGTGTGTGCGTGAGGACCTACACATAAGCACATCAGTATATTGTACCTATCTCTTTAACAATTAAAATTTGTTGGCTAGCGGACTGTATATAATTTAGCCAATGCAACTCTCCTGATGCAATATGTGGGTACCTTTAAGCGTAGAGCAAAATTACACACACTCTCTCTCACATACACGCAAGCGTATACATACACCACCATCCTCTAACTCACGAAATGACAGCTGTTGCCTCAAGCTGGAAAGTTTTGTTGCAGGCATCAATATCTTTTTTTTTATGTGCTAGTATAGTCTCCTAAAAAAATAAACACTGTGATGTTAAAATTCGTGGACAGTTTGGTACCGGTTGCGAATAGAATTAAAATAAACACAACAGTAAAGTCGACTTTGTGGCTAAGTCGATGCGAACGCTTCGTCATGCCGGAATGCCGGGTTCGATCTGCCTTGCGCTTGTTTCGACAGTGGTATCAAGAAAGCCCACCGCCCAGAAAGCAATGGCAAACTACTGGACGTAAATTTGCCTAGAAAAACCACACAACAGCCAGGGGCTGTTGGTGTTGGTTCTGCAACATCCTGTAAAGGATACGCAACTAACATAACAACAGTAACGTATTAGTCGTGCTGCTGAATGGACCCACGAGCGAAAGTTGTTTTCAAAAGATCACAAACTGGACACACAAGCCCGTCTTGCATTCAGACCTTCCAAACATTCATCTTTCATACTGCAATTATATTGAAACAATGAGGTGACTTCTTCTATATCTTTTCGTTCGGTTTCATATGCTCAGGTCAGATCGTCAGGTGGGCTGACTATACGAATTGGCATATCAGTTGGAAGCCCCTCATGGTTCCCTGTAGTTTGCTCTGCACAATTTGCTCTCTAGGCCTGGTTTGTATTCGTAGTTGTAAAGTAGAGCAGGCAGGCCGGCAGAACGTGCCTATCTGTGTGTCGTTCTATCTAACATACACACTGTGGCAACTGTAGTGTCTTTGCTAAATGCATGTGGTAGTTGAGCATACAAGTGTCCTGTTCTTGGAAGCAAAATTGTTGTATGTTGTTTTATGTTGTGTCTGTTGATGGGGTATTGTGGATGTTTGCTGTTGGTTTGATCTCTCTCCACAATGACGTGACAATACACCAGATACACAAAACAGCACAGGATCTGCCTTAACCTAGCGGCTAGACGGTTGCCTGCAGGCCTGGAGGTCTTGGATCTGAATGCGCACCGAGTTGTAATTTGAATAACTGACACTGAAAGAGCGGATTATCTGGCTACAAAAACGAACGCTAGGGAAAACTCGTATTGGACAAGGGAGATATTCTGAAGACCACATGTGAACGACTTTTGGCAGAAGACACAAGATTAGATGAAATAACATGGGCAAGAATGTGTGAACGAGGATTTAAGTCTGGATCCGTCAAGGAGGGACGGATGAGAGGAAGAGATCTGCGTGTGTATGATCAGTGTGCTACGGGAACAGCTAGCATCTACACCTTACGTCATTTGCTGCGGGAGACGGAGCATCTATGGGCATGCCCAGTGTGCTAGGATGTCGATTCTTAAATCAGGAATCAGTAATCAGTAATCAGACACCTAGGGTAAAATATGTTACAGGAAATGCCCTGGAAAATAAATAGACTTACGCTAATTTGACCATGTCATGCATCTAGTGCCTAAGGGTCTTCACTAATGGTCAGCAAACTCTTTAGTCGAAATAGCCAAAAATCAGCAGTAGGACGATTAACATTTTAGTGTGGGCCAGATTTCTTTTCAAGAACCTGTTAAAACCATGTTTTTGGAGTCAAAACTGATTTGTGGTCGACTGGCCGAGCCACACTCCGGTCGCTAAAGAGCCCTGATTTGCCGACTACTGGTCTACACAATTACAGATGTACGAAGCTGGCGTTTAGAAAGTTATATTCCATACTTTGTACACACCCAGACGAAGGGAAATGTACTTTATCTTTTGCCATTTATCCAATACCTTATATGGCCAGAGAAATGGTCCTTGCTTTTACTTTGTTATTTGTAATTGAGCTCAAGGCTTTTATTTTGCTATTTGAAATTGAGCTCAAGGCTTTTATTTTGCTATTTGAAATTGAGCTCAGCTAACCTCACTGAAACAAACACAATCAAAATCAGACAGTCTGGGAAGATTGAGACAGACACCCCCCCCCCCCCCCCCCCCCCCCCCCCCCACCCCCCTCCCCTTTTCCTCAATTTTTTTTAAATTTTTTAATGAGATGTCGAAACAAGTTAAAAAAAAACCAATTGGACCTTGTTAACATAAAATCGATGGGATCGACAAATGCAAAGTTCATGTTAAAAATTCATGCTAACCGGAGATTAATAGTACTCTGATGTATTACATCTCAACTTGTATCAGAATTGTATTCATGTTAATCAGTACTCGTCTTAAACTAGTTGGTATTAACGAGGTTTTAATGTATCATCATTAACTGGGTTATAGTCACTGTTTCGGTACTTGTAAACACCATATGCGTTTCATGGTAGCTTAACACAAGTTTACATTTCTGAACTTCTTTTGGGTCATTCTACTTCTTTTGCGTTTTTGCAATCTTTTAATTCAGTATTCTTTCTAGAGGAGTAGCCGTTGACAAGACAGAGATAGACAAATGGGAAAACTGAAATCTGTAAATTGTTGAAGAAATCACCGACCAAGACAGTTACAGAAAACTTACGACAATGAGCTACAATCTGGTACAAGTGAGACCGCGAAAGGAAGAGTAAAATGCATTTAAAAAAAAATCTTACAGTAACATCTCACCCAAAGCTATATGTTGAAAATAGCTCAAACTCAGAAACGGTTGCTCTAAAGTGCCCCAGAATTAGTTAGAAAAGAGTGACGTAACAAACTTCTAGGACTGAAAATGTTGACCGACAAACCCTGTGATAAGAAGGGAAAAGTGGGGGGGGGGGGGGGGGGGGGGGGGGGGGGGGGGGGGGGAGGAGTGGCGATTGAATACTGAGGGAAGAGATATGCAGAGCAGAAAGATGAAACTAAGAGATCGACGATTAGCAGTCTAAAAGAGTATACAACCAACGCTAGGACCGAAAAGGTGAAATTCAACTGCACACCATCTTCAGTGTGGAGACGGCACCCGATTGACTGAACCCTATTGCCTGGAGCATAGTCTCGTTACTATCACTCACCCAAAAGTCGTTATCATTAGATTGGTGAGCGCACACAGATCAGTCGCAGCTGACCTAGCTGCGATAATGTCAGCTGATTTCTCTATAGATCACAGGCCGCGTAGTTTTATCGACTGCATCTGGATGGTGAATTATTCACACCAAAGGGAGCACGCCCATGCAGTGGTTCACCAAGACCACTAGCTGTCTACATAATGTAATGTTCCTGTGCAGTATGACTTAAAAACATATTTCTATTATCTGTCCTCACAATGACAGTACTGCCTCCACTTTTGTTCCTAGAAAAATCAGCATTTATAAATCTTCCCATATGCCAGATATGCCATGTTGACAAAGACGAGCCAATCTATTTCACGTTGGCTCGTCTGTATAATTAGATGTAACTTTCTTTGTCATGAAGCTAACATTTATTGTAGTCAATGTGGTAGTGAATTGTAAAAACACCCGCAGCAAAGTCAGTTTTATTATTACAATAACTCTGATCTTCAGATTGGTACGGGTTTTATCTGCCATGCCATTAAGCCGGTACCTCATTTCTGGAAGTATTGTATCCTAGTTGGCTCTCTTTTCCATACAATTCTGGAAATTACTATCTGGTACCTGTTTATGATTAGGTATGAAGTACTTCAAGTGACATACAGAAATGTCAGTATGGTAGGTAATAATGACTTACTGACTTACATTCCACTGACTGGATATATGGTACCAGACTCAGAATTTTGTAGACCAATCGTCATTCAAAGGGTGTGGTCAACATTATGCCGGTCGTCTTTGCTTCTTTCCTGGTACCCATTTTAATCTTGGTGTACATGAGAGCTTTGCGTAAAGTTACAAAACAGGTCGGTAGAACGGTTACATTTCAAGACTTCAGACCAAAGAGAGATTTTGAGCCAATGCATTACAGTAGTTCTTAATTTAAAAAAGAGGTTTATCCAGTCATGTTTTGCAAACGTGTTAAAACACCTTAAAATATATATATATATATATATATATATATATATATATATATATATATATATATATTATATATATATATATAATACTATAAACTTAAAATAAATATGATATATAATCCAGCTATTATAGTCAATGATCGTTTTCTTTTCTTATAGTACTTTACGTTATCGTTATCTCAAATACTAGCTACTACTATACTCTTTCGGACTCCAGAAGTGTCAAAGTTCAAGTTCTTAGACCGGACCCTTCGCATATAAGAAAGAATGCATGCGCCAGTTTTTTTATTTTTTTTTTTATTTTGTAATTATTATTATAATAATAAGTTAGTTGCTTATAATTTTCAGGACGTTGCACAACCTATCCCTTCATTCTCTGTGGCTGTTGTGGTTTTTCTAAGCAAATGTTACGTTCCGTAGTTTGCCACTTCACTCAACGGTCAGCTAGGGGTACCACTGTCGAGACTAACACAACACGTTCTGATTTTTTTATTTTTTAAATTATATAGACCCAAAAATATGATGACTGATTCAATGAAGAGGGGAACAAATTACCACGTTCAACCAGCTCCCTTATCAAAAGGGCTTTTGGTTATAATTGTTGACTTGATGACCGTGCCTTGCACTGAAGTTTGTAGTAAACTGTCTTTGTGTGTGAAAATATTAAAATTGTTCATAGATGCTTTATTCAATGATATATTGGAGTCATCCAACATCTCGAACTTGTTTGCTCTGACCTTCGGACTGAGTAATTCAAATAACCTTCAGGACTTAAATTAAATGTATGACTCACTTAAGAAAGTTCATTTTAAATCGGTGATGGCTGTTATGATGGTAATCAACAATGCATCGCTTTCCTTTAAGTGATTAGTGATTAGCACGGATATTCATCCCGGCCATCTGGACAGATCCATTGGTGGTCCGATCTCCTCCTCAAAAGCTCCGCAAGTGTAAAACGACTGATGACGCTTGTCCTGTGTTGATTAAAGAAACGTCTTGTCCCCTTAGGAAAATATTCATTTCTTGCAGCTTCAGGCTCCACCCCATCGCAGGGAACTTCGTGATCTCGAGGCATGGTGTCCGCCTCGAGTGCTAGAGGTCACGGTTTCAAGCCCCGGTAAAGGCTAAGATCTTTTTACGTGGACTTCTAGCAATTTCCTCTGGTCTCCTAGTAGTAAGACCGGACGCCCGTGTGTATTGTTGCGCACGTAAAAAATCTCTTGGCAGATGTAAATGGAAAAGAGTAGCCTAACAGAGCTACCCGGTCAAAATTTGCAGTTAAAATCTTCCCAAAAACGTATTTCAGGATCCTAGTCGGTGCAGCAGAGTCCGGGCACTGCGGTGAGATTCTTTAGACTCAGGATTGAGTTAGAAGAAGAACGGAGCACTGATGGGTTGCATGAATGTGCCATGATGTTGATCCGTTGAATAAACAAACAAACACTATCTCCATCATCAGCCTAGATAGAGATACGCAGTCATGTCCTTCGGCATGCTCGACGTCACATGCATGGCATTGATAACATCTTACTCTTGATGATATCTAATGATGACGAGTACGCAGACAGAGTCAATACGTCACCTATTGAATGCCGATGGATCTGTACAAATAAGATTTAGCTCCATATACCTGATAGGTAACGACTAACTACCGAATTCCCAGGGTGGGTTCCTGGGCCACAATGTGTGGCGGAAAAAAATCTCACCGTCTCCCTAACAAGTCTCATTAGGGGTTTCATTCGAAGTCGAAGTGAATCTGACTGAAACGTAAAAAACCAACAGTCTGTTTAGAAGTAATTCAGATCTGTAAAACGGATGGAACAAAAACTAAATCCAAAAGTGGAGAACAACCAGAACTTTTCCCCGGAGTTTACGGCCAGTCAACGCAAGGCAGCAGCAGAAGAAAAATGACCCCATAGGTCATTCAGCTGTCAATTTACTATTACTCACCATATTAACAATCCTGTTTGCCAATTTTGTCGTGTCTCCAATATGACTGTTACAACACCAATAAGTGGCGACCTCAGTTTGTCAGACATCACCAAAGCTTGTCTGCACGACCGTGGCCGACAGAAGACGTCCGGGCAAACAATCTACACTGGTTGAGTTTTCGTCTAGCGCAGCGGACCTCGACATTTGTGGGTCAAACAACCCTTTCCCAAGGGTCGCATAAGACCATCAGAAAACAACTACTGATTGAAGTAATGAAGAAGCAATGAAAATAACTGTATGGCTTGGGGTCGCCACAACACAAGGAAATGTATTAAAGGGTCGCCACATCATGAGGAACTATTAAAGGGTCGCAATATTAGGAAGTTTGAGAACCACTAGTCTAGAGTTAAATTCTGTACACGGTGACACCGGTATGTCTGGTCTCAGACTTCCGACCTTCTGCCTTTTAACGGGATTATTGATTCTCGGAGCCAGAAGTTGTTCCTTGGATTTTCTTAATTTGTTTTTATACCCCTGACTCTAGCGTCGTCCGAAAGGTACCCTGACACGCTAGTGGCACAATGAGCATATGCGGATAGATGCATATTTGTATAGACTAATGTGCCGTCTTTACTTTTCAAGACTTTGAATATTAGCCATTTAACGGGGTTCGACCTGGGCGCCATGGTCATTTATTAAAAAAGAATACGTCTCCGTGCGGATTCGAATCCACGACCTTCGGATCTGCGTCTAGCAGCTAGACCACGACGGCTCCCTGTAGCCTCGGTAACCTATGTTTAACATAATGATCCATACAGCTAGTTTTAACCTACGCAATGTATGTTTACGGTATTGTTCTATGCCAGATTTTCCAACCTCGGTAACATATCGGTGATAAATTACTGTGTACAGCTGGTTCTTAACTGGTCTGTCTCTTAACTGGTAAACCATGTGTGTGTTTGTATGTGTTTATGTGTATTCTGACGGAATTATTTTCTAAATTCAAAGATGACCTTGGTTTCTGGGTTGACCCAGCCTTAAATGGGTGCCAGGTAAAATCCTGGGAAGTAAAGGCGGCCGGCGCAATGTTGACCACATCCCCCAGTGAGTGCCGATTGTTCTATACTTTACAAGTCTAGCCTTATATGTTCAATAAGTCTGAAGGTGTGAAACTGGGTCCTTTACTTTATAAATGTCTATTGAATATAATTTTGGCGAAAAATGTATATTATTTATATGTGGCTTCATTCGACCATAGGGAGCCATGTCTATTGAATATAATTTTGGCGAATAATGTATATTATTTATATGTGGCTTCATTCGACCATAGGGAGCCGGGATAGAGCATTGGTCACACTCTTGCTTCCTTGACACAGATGACAACCGTGAACTGATTCGAGATGTTTGAATGGACTGTCTGTGGTTGTTAGATATAGTGTGAGAAGTGTTTGTTCTGGCCCTTTTCTATTCAGGTCGCTATCTGAAGGTAGGACACCCTGAGATTTCTGGATCGCAGATAAACACTGCCAACATACTCCGTTCAACCTGAAAAGAAGAGTTATTTTTGTTCTTTATCGTTTATCATAGTGACTGAATTTGCGGTGCGCCTATTTACAGCATAGCTACGATTTGTGCGTCTATAGGCCGACTACACCACCCTAGTGTAAACTACAGTCCTGTACGGGTAACGATCTACCTATTGTATGAGAGGTAATACTTGAGTCATCATCATCATCATCATTCCTTCTGCTAATAAGCATCGCGACGAGGAACGGTTTGCGATTTATTTCTAGATCGGCAGCAATAGCTGTTATCATGCCGTGCCTATGTAGACGTTCTTTAATGTCGTCAGTCCATGCTTTCTTAGGACGACCTCGCGCTTTAACGCCAGGTCTTTTCACTTGTAGCGCATGCTTTTGTAGTTATTCTGGCTGAATTCTTACTAGATGACCGACCCATCTAATTTATTTTCTGTTTCTCAAATAATTTGCTACATGTTGTTGTTCCCACCGTCTGCTGGTTATAAAAGTTCTAACTGTGTTTCGGATAGTTTAGTTAGCGACTCTTTTCATGTATCTCATTTCGCCGATGTACATTCTCCAGTGGTTAGTGAAAACTGTCAAGACTAATAGGAACAGGACAAATGGCGTGGGGCATGCTAAGTAGCTGTGTGGTTGTATCACGCTGATAAGCGCAATGACCTGATCTATCATTCTTGTGACCATGTGGGATTCTGAACTATGACATCCCACGCTCATCGACAGGGCACGTTATGACAATGATGAGCCAATCTATTTCACTTTTGGCTCGTCTGTATAATTAGATGTAACTTTCTTTGTCATGTAGCTAACATTTATTGCAGTCAGCGTGGTAGTGAATTGTAAAAACACCCGCAGCAAAGTCAATTTTATTACCACAATAAACTCTGATCTTCATTTGTTCTGTCCCCAGGTACATAGCCTGGAATGTAAGACTACAGCTGGTGTAAGCCCTGCGACCAGAGAGAGAGACAAGTCACAAATAATGCAGACTACAAAAAGTTGACATTACAAAGCTACTTAACAGACATTAACGGACTTGAGAAACCAGAAAAACAGTGGTTACCAGTTTGTTGGAATTTGTTAAAAATCGTCAGTTTATAGCAGTTCTTATTGTTGTTTTCATGACTATCTGAGCTGGAGTCCGCTAGGATTTTGACAGATTTTTAAAACCTGCTGGGAATTTTATCCGCTAATGTACGCAAACTGATTTCGGAACACAATTTAGTAGGCCGAAGAAAGTTGGCTGTCTCATCAAGAAGTCGTACAGAGGAAAGGAAGTACTAATTACGTGACCTTGTCAGCTTCGCGTACTCAGAAATTATTGTGCTTTAATACTTTCCCTAAAGTTTAGGTTTATATATGCCAGATTGCTTTCTCAAACAAGAATCAGCTGTCAAGATCTCAGGACAGCAACGCTCAAACGACCAATCACAGTGCAGAGATTGTAAGCAAGGAGAACTCAAGTTCAGTTAACTACTCTCAACGCACAGTCATTTTCTAAACATACATCTGTCATTTAAAGTTAGCTGGATTACTATTTTCAGACCATTGCAAACCAACCATTAAAATTTGTTGGCTGTTTGTAAGTGGTTTTATAAGTCAATTTTTAGGTTCACTGGTATTCCAGTGTCTCCTAACGGTACTGCATTTACATCGTTGTCAGAATTTATGTAAAGTGGTTTCCTGTCTAATTTCCCGATACCTGAATTTGTCCTCCTGGTATTTCCAGATTGTAAACCCTAATTCACAAGCAGAAGTCTAAGACAACATATATATTCACATAGTGATCATTTATTCAGTTATTAACTGAACTGCTTCAAATTAGCTGTGGATGGGATCCTTTTACTTAAGCTTACAATTGTGTGATTTCTTGAAACAATGAAGTCGGCTGTGACAACGAACAACATGGAGGTAAACATAATTTCGACGGATACTTCGGCAGTGTCCAACAATGTCAACAAGTTAGACAATAAAAACGACACTTGTGTAGATGGCATAGAACTCGACAAGCGCAACAATGACACCCAGTGGGTGGAGAGCACTACTGTACACATGCGGGATGAGAGAATATCTTTCTGGAAACTGTTCTTGGACAACTGGATTTATGTGGTTACGTATTGCAGCGTTTTTGGGAGTTTTGGAGTCTGTGTGGGATTTCTGGGACCTACCGTGTTCGACCTGGGCTGTCAAACGCATTCAGACCTCAAGCAGATGAACTGGGTCTTTTTTGTTCAGCTGATAATGACCCTTGTCGGATCCATCTCAGCTGGCTGCATGGCTGATCGGTGAGTATACATGTTTATAAAAATCTTTCTCCACCACTCGATCTTTTCTCTGTCTCTTTTCCTGCATTTTTATCTGCGTCTTCAATCTTTCTCTTCCTCCCACTCTCCGTCTCTCCAATTCGCTTCCCCCGCTCCGACTCCCTTTTCACAACCCAATACAACCAGCAACGTAAACTTCAGCAACCTGGTGATGGTAACCTCGCTAATGTCCCAGCAATGATGTTTGTTTGCTTGGACCCGGCCTGCCATTCATACCGCAGCCAGCTCCCAGCACACCTCACTCAATGGACTCATTCCCAGAATGCGCCAGCAGATGACAATGTGTAACATTCATGAAAAGGGCTTCAGTCATTGACACAATCACTATAATCAAGCTTCCTGTGGGCTTTTGTTTGAAGATCAATTTAGTTTTGGCTTCCAAACCTTTGACGCCAGTTCTACTGTTGTTTGTTCATTACATGATTGGGGAAGATCGATAACACCAAATAATGCTACCAGTGCGGGTATGACTGCATTAGAGTGTGTCAAGGAACAATCTGCAGGAAGAACGCCAATACTCGTTGGCTTATTCTGTAACGTTATTTGACGTGTTTAAACATACACACACTCACACGCACGCGCGCGCGAATAAATATACACGTTCTTTAAAAACTCGAATTGAAACTTGAGCTGGTGTAGGAAATATAATAGCCAAAAAATAATAATAATAATAATAATAACAATAAATAATAATAATAATAACAATAAGTGTAAAATATATTGCCGTCAACAAAATATAAGGAAAAATGTAAAAGTGGGGAAGGGTTTAAGGGTCGAGGGGGTGGGAGAGTGGGAGAGGGGGGGGTATGGAGAAGGTGGGGGGGGGGTATTGGAGAAGGTGGGGAGGGGGGGGGTATGGAGAAGGTGTCCTAGTCTAAGCGTTTTCCCTGAAATGTCTGTGAAAATGCATTGTTTCTCTTTATGCTACCTATACAGTTTGGTATGTGTTCTCTCAGTGTAACTTCGTCTCTTCTGATGGATTAATAACATTAGAATTAAGTGAAATCAGAAAGAAAAAAAAAAACCTTTCCAAATGTTATTTTCTTTATATAGTAATAAAATCCGTATTTCAGTATTTTTGTGACATAACAAAATCCCCCCCCCCCCCCCCCCCCCAAAAAAAAAAATCGCAAGCTCAAGAAGCAATCATTTGAAAAACACATAAAACATTTGAAATGGGGAAACCAAATAGCTTTTGTGTGAACATGCTGCAGATAGCCCTTTTACAACAAGAAGAACTGAGATCATAAAAGTTAAAATCAACACAACAAATATGGAAGTGACTAACCAAGAATTGCAGAGAATTTACAGAATCTGCAGTTTTTAGATTATGTGATAACCTGAACAGATGAACGACCGTACTAACCATTACAAATATGTACATTGTTATAACAAATAAAAATTTTAAAAAATAACAACAGCAAGCTACATAAATATGTCAGCGTCTTTGTCTTAGTCATTGCGAATGCGCTTCGTAATGCCGGGGTACCGGGTTCGATCCCAACTGCGGACGGTTTGTTTTGCGTTACTTTCGATAGTTGTACCGAGATCTGAAACGATGGCAAACTACTGAAGGTAAAATTTGCATAGAAAAACTAAGAAAGCCAACGAATTCTGGGGTTGGTTCTGCAGCGTCCTGTAAAGGATACGCAACAACTAACACAAATTATTATCAGAGTCAGGAAGAAAGCAATAACTCACTCTAAAGCTTCGTTTTGTTTTATTAACGGTTCCTGAATGAAAATTAATCAGCAGCTAAGCCTCGAAAAAAACACCGTTAAATCGGCACAATACAGATGGAGAAAAATGAAAGTCGAGAGGATCGACTGACTGACTGACTGACTTTCTACCCCACCAGGACATCACACAAGCGATAAACACCCGATGACACAAAGCGCCACCATGCGGATGAGGATCACCGTGGATAGGTCCCAGAAACCGCGTTCAGACGATTGGCCATATTGATGGTCTGCCTATATTGCGGCCCCTGGCAAAAGCCAGAGTAGGGCTTCAAAAAACAAAAAATTACGTCCTAAGAAGGACGTAAGAAATACCGAGGATCGACTTCGTTGCACCGGGTTTTATTTCGTATGGCTTCGTTTCTCTCCGCAAAGCGAGAGAGACAGGTACAGCAGCGGAGAAGATCTTCACTAGAGGTTGGAACAAGAGTTGGAAGTTCTTGACTGAATTCAATAATGGCGAAATCAGCATTATGTGTCGAAGGAAGACGTGAGATTTGTTAGTTACGTAAGTTTTCATTTTCTTTGTTCACAGCCTGTAAACTCTTACGGAAAGACCTGACTGTTCGTCCATTAGGTCTTTGGCTTTGTGCCAGGGCTGGGAATTTGCGTGTGCATTCGTTTTACTGACTTATGTGTGTGCAGTTGGTTGTTCCTTGCCGCTCGGGCAGGTGCATTCCTACTTCAAAAGAAGTTTAAAATTATCCTACCCTCTACGGCATGCTTCTCGGAAAGGAAATGGGTCCATTATTGTTTTCCCCATAACAGGGTGCTAAAACCCACATGGGCAAATTACGAACAATAGTGGGAAACATTTGCATTCAATACAAAGGAGGAAGTACTGAGAAATATTAAAGTCAACTTATATGTTGAAAATTATTTAAGTGGGTATGAGTACCAACATCACAGCACTTGACGCATTCCTATACGCGCTCCGTTCTCAGCTTCAGCAGCTAGTGCAAAGTTCCAATTCCAATCGTACCAAGATACTGAACTGCACCCCCCCCCCCTTCCCCCACTTTCCCTCATTGTATGTCCGTTTTGCTTTTTCCTTTGTGTGCAAAGTGTCGACCAAATTATCTGGTCACTTTCTGCCTCACCATAATCTTCCGTAATGGTTAGTCACTGCTCGCTTCCGGGAAAGTAAAGGCGGCCAGCGTGATGCTGACCACAACACCCATCTTGTGCCGATTGGTCTATAAAAAAGATAGGTCTAGCCCTATATGCCCTATACGCCAAATGGCGTGGAAAAGGGTCCTTTACTTTTTTTACTTACTTACTTATCGCTTCCGCATTGTTCATTTGCTCCCAAAGGGCCATGACTACGTCTACTAAAATTATGTGGGAATATTATAGTGTTTTAGCGGCCACGATAATTTTAAAGAAAACGAAAACGATCTTTCTGAATTGATTGCGGTTCTCACTAAAAGCATCCGAGCTAAGACCTAGTAATTTACCTGACCACCAGCAATTGACAAGTATTCGACTCATGCCTCACAATGGCAAAACGAGCAAAACCATAATCATCTCACGCTGATCCCCCGCTCAACGGCTTCACAGAGAAAAATGCCAGCGAAATCAATACACTTACAGGCAAGCCTGGCCTCACTTGCAATCGTCATCTCTTGCGTTCATATCGTGAGAGTGCATCTAAGTGACAGACTCACGGGGGAATCCCTGGTGTGTCGTATTTCTGGCTGCACTGACGCAGTTGTCAGCCTGCTGTCATTGCCAACTGTTCAGTTTCAATGGGTGATAATAGATGAGTCAGCTGACTCTGCATTTACCGATGGCATCGCTAAACAGTTATAGATGCAACGTGAATGTTTCCAGGTAATTAACAGAAAGCAATGGCTGAGAGAAATTGCGAAGTTGTTAAAAAGTGTAGCCGGCGAAATTATTATCAATAATGCACAAAGATTACTCTGCTGTTTTCGTTTGTTGGTTTAACAAATTAGATTACGTTCTGTTTGACCTTGTGAGCTCTCATGATGAGGTCCGACCACTTTTTTTTTTTTTCCAATTCAATACGTGTCATGCTGCTTCATGTTTAGCTCCGTGCGAGTAAGAGAGAAAGATGAAATAACTAAAAAAATATCAGTGTTATATATTGATAAAGCGGCCAGTAACCTGATTATCTAGATATGAAAAACAAGTATAGTAGACACTCTTCCGTTGTCAAGGGCACCGACGCAAAGAATACGAGAGGTGGTTTGGGTGGCGAGGGGTGGGAATTCTCTCTCACAAGTGTCTGGGGTGAGGAGGGCCTAAGCCTAACTTGAATGCATAATAATAATACTAATAAGGATGATTATGATCATCATAATCATCATCATCATCATCGTCATGTGCTGAATGGCAAATAAATAAAATAAAATATATGAAATAAGAGGAAATGTTAAAAAAAAAAAGACTCGAAAAGCGAATGTCTGTACATTGTTAGGGTTGTCATTTAGCTGTCATATACATTTTTTTAGGAAGAATATAACGCTCACCCCTATCCCCCCCCCCACCACTTTCCCCACCCAAATCCATCGTTTTTCTGTGGGAATGGGAGTGGATGCTCCTTTCTGTACAACTGAAGTGTCAGAACTCTGGGATTGAAATGATTGATTCTGACTGTAATCCGTTTTAGCTTCAAGCTGAAGTGTTTGCTTTCTAGATGGCATTAGGGGAGTGTACAAAAAAATAAATAAAAGGTGACGTAACGAAATGCAACAGAATCAGTACAAAGTCCTGCCGAGGTCGAGCCAAACGGGCTTTCCCCCGTCCCCTCTAGATTCGCACTGTGTAACCTTACAGTCACATGTCATAAATGTATCGTGACACCACAAAACGGTTACTTTTGTTGTAGTCACATGTGAATGTATTGTTAGGATACCTGTGAGATAGATGTTCACGATATCCCCCTTTCAGTAGCGATTGGTCTATAAAACATTGATAGACTCTAGCCAGTGGTCCGTTATTGGTCATTTACTCTGTTCCATGCCTCGGGAAATTCAGAATGGAAGGCTGTGTCATGAGCCACTACAGCTTGCAGTGCCTCTTGTGAAGGTCTTTTGTCTCAGTTCTTCAATGTTAAACGGAAGTAAGGTCGTGGTGTGCATCAGGAAATCACAGATGGAGGAAATAAATGACTGCTTGGTGCATGATGACACGTTTCTTGATATAACTTCATGATAACGGTTGTTGCGAATACATGTTTATTGCAGCTACTGTAATGGTGTGAATTCCCGGGGAAATCCCAGAGAGTTCCTGATGGGGGAGGAAAAAGTAAAAGGACCAGTGATGCAAGAGAAAAACGAGATAACTGGGTCTCGAGCGAATAAGGGATCAAGAAAAGCATGAGACTGGAACGGAAAACTTGAACCGAGAGACGGTAGTAAGACAATTTAAATTCGGACCTGGTTGTGAGAGGTCGTATGTGAGAGAACACCTGATGAGAATGGAGAACTTGTGACCACGTATAATTTGTTCGAGAGAAGACATGGATGTTTCATGATTGCCAGTTTCAACATGTGCTACTACCAGGTACAAGGCTTTAGTATGATATGGATGAGTTATTCGAGAGATACAAACAGAGCAAAGTAGTGTGCGAGAGAGTTGGCCAGGTCATTTGAAATCAGCCATGCATAGCGACCACGAGGACGAAATAATGCGCTGTCAGTGAGATGTTTGATTCAGCGAATAAAGGTCTATAACTGAACATTCGTTTCTGGTGTGTCATAGCAACTAAGTGTACGTTAATACAGCAATGTGGCGTGTAGAAACAAACCCCTAGCAGATCACATTTCAGCTACCATTCTGTCTTTCCACTTTTTCTTCTTCATAGACGATGCTGTTATAACAGGCTATGTGAAGGTTAATTAAATCACAGCTCATGGCAGTAGCGAATGCAACAAGCCACAGTTACAGTAGTGGTATTTCAGGAGCGTCGTTGCCGTCGCTTGTATTTTCCTCTTTTTTTCTTAGGTAGTAAATTCTTAACCAGGTGGGAATAATAGTCGAGAATGGAACCGGTGACAGTAACTGCGGATTAGGACAATAATTACAGAGCAGATCAGCGAGCATCTGAAACAGTCAGCCACGAAACCTCCATTAAATGTAGTCGATTTTGGGTTTCAGTTCCAAAGATTCATTTTTTTTTTTGGCTTCACTTTAATCAATTGTTACTGTGATATGTCAGACAATAAACTGTGTAATCTGTTGTTTTTGCCTTCTCTGTTAAAATTCATAATAGGAAAACGTTGCTTTGATTTACTTGGAGAGAACCATTCCTGATATGTTCTTCCACATGGCATCCAAGTCAATTCTCTTTACAATCATAATTGTACTTTTAGAATAGTGCTTGTGGACACTGGCATGTTGTACTCACATGAGATATCTGCCTGCTTCTTGATCAGCCTTCATTCACCTTCTTGTGTGCGGCTGCTGCAAAACGAGTATCAAGTGTGAAACTAGCGAAAAGACAAACACTCCATTACTGATCAACGTGCAGCAGATACAGTTAGCACAAATACTCTTCGATTTATCAATCATTCATTGGCACCTTTACGTCTTTCCAGACGATAGTGTTATATTACGCTATGAGGAGGCATGAGACTCACAGCTCACGGCTATGGCGAGTATGACTAGCAAGACCCGCCTGTGTCAAGAAAAGTCTTCCACAATGGTTGCCTGGTGCACTGGTTTTACAGCCTGCAGTTCGGATTTTGTCCTAGCTCCAAGCACCTATTTAAGCATACATGCTGTGGTGGATTAACACCTTATTGGCTGGGGGCTGCCCAGCTTGGGGCGTGCGGTAGTTGATCAGTGACATTCGAAGATGTCTCCCTCGGTAAAAGGCAACCCGTTGCGCCCTCGTCTACTCCAACTGACAAGGACTTATAACCCGTAACTGCTGACTCTCGATTGGTTTCTGAGACCGATTAAGGCCAGGGATAAAGTTCCAAACCTCCATAGCACAATGCCTGGGCAGTATTGTAGAGACCATATGTTACCATGCATAATGATTCCTCCCTCGACCTGTCTTGTTTTCTCCAAAAAGAAGTAAAACCAGTACGTTTGGAAGAAAGCAGGCTGCAGAAGCTGCCGGATCAGAAGAGCAGTGCTCTATCTGCCCGCCTGTCAGAGCTTCCCTCCTAGTGCAGCTGTCAGCCAAGGCGAAGAGCCTGGCCTGCCCTGCCATAACATAAAGTTTTCAGGTTGCATCTCTTCTTCCTATGGTACAGCTAGTATCCTCTCCAATGCGCTTCTCCGCCCGAAGCCGTTTGCACAATATGGGATGTTGGGTTAGTAAACGCCGCCCAACATTCGGCGTAACGAAGACAGGTGGTACCGGCTACTGTTATACGGTAGCTGTTATGAATACAACTGGCATTAATAGTTTGTGTCAGAGCTGCGATGTGCGCGTTCTTAGGTCAGTACATCTGATTTCGTCGACAAAGCTGCTACCGACTATGAGCTGCTCTTCAGTAAGTGTCAATTCCTTGAAAATACCCACACACACACCCACCCACACACATACACACACATACACACACAAACACACATACACCCCACATACACACACCCACACACACCCCACAGACACACACACACTTACAAAGCAGTGATGTAAAATGTTTATATGTTTTTCGAATGGTGGTGGTTATCAGGGGAGGCAAACGCATTCTATGGACACAGTAACAAGTAAAACGATGCAAACTATATCATAATAACTTGCAAAGACATTGGATGTGACAATTGGATCTCCCTTTCTATATGCATTAATCCAATGAAGTCAACCGCTAGTATTTGCTTGTAACATCTATTTTGAATTTAAGTAAAACACTTTTTTTGTAAGAGTTGCAAGCGGTAGTTTGATAGATATTGTCGCAATACATATTAAATGCAACAGTCGAGCAAACGTGTCTAACATTTAACGATCCAGTGGAAATTACAGTACTTATCGGAAGTATATTCGGATGTCCTGTTTAGGACGAGATTTTACGTTAATTGAAGCCCTACTCTGGCTCTTGCCAGGGGCCGCAATATAGCCAAGCCATAAATAGGGCCAATTGGCTGAACGCGGTTTATGGGACCTCTCCAAGGTGATCCTCACTCACATGGTGGTACTTTGTGTCATAGAGTGTTTATCGCTTGTGTGATGTCCTGATGGGGTAGAAAGTCAGTCAGTCAGTCATCCAGTGGACAATTTTGGAGTGTTTCATTTGAGAAATGTTTGGCAGTTACACAAAAATGTGCCTAAAATGTGTAATTGTTAATGTAGAAAGTATCTCAATTAAGAAACAACGTATTTATCGTTGTGCATGACATTGGTAATTTTAGACCATCTAAAAATTGACTTCCGGTTGAAATGGACGCTAGACAGCGGCGCTGTTCGAAGCAGAGGCACATTTTTTACTTCTGCCGGACGGTGGCCGAAGTATTTTTGTTCCATTTGTAGACTGGATATAGTTTCGTCGCCCAGCTTCTAAGTTGAATGCATGGCGTGACCCTGTGAGCTGCGAATTGCATTTGGAATGTATTTTCGACTGTGACCAACGTGGTGGTGTGAATTGTAGATTCAGAAAATATCGTGATGCCTGTCGTGCAATGTTGGCGGGGTGCCCGTATGTGATTACAATTGATCGCGTGGGCAACTGCTGATCTGTTGGCGACAAGTTCTGCTATCATCAATGATGAACTACATTTCTAATGTTGGACTGTTTGTGCTAGCACTTCGGATGGCTACCGTATGCATTAATGCGAGTGTATGCTAGATATGCTGAGACAGCAGTCTGTCAATCTTTCCACAAGGGGCTGTGATAAACATTCTGAGTGTTTTTCGTTGGCACAGGAGCGGAGCAAAGATGGGGCGACCCGTTTGCTATGAAGCTGAAACTAAGACTACCAGACTACCAGACTACCAGACCAGACTACCCATCTAAATGGTTTCACGCTGAGTCACACGGTGCTAATCGGTTGTTGTGTGATCCTAGTGGGTTTAAAATCATTCATTAACTCACTCACAAAAACATATACGGGATATTATATTTTGTTTGTTTATTAGTTAGAGGTTACAATATAAACAATCTTCGTTATGCACATGATACAGTATTAACAGCTGGAAACGCAAAAGACTTGCAACAACTATTAGACAATGTGGTACTTAAGAGTGCAGAAAGTGATCCGTTCCTTTACCGTAAAAAAAGAAAACAAAAATAACAACAGAAGCACTGTTTATATCAGAGAAGAAGATAACTTCAAAAAGCGACATTGCCAAGTCAATAAATGCAAGTATTTGGGGACACTCATAACAACAGATAGCCGATGTGTGACATAAATTAAGAGTAGAATTGGCCCGGCAGGGGCTGCATTTCAGAAGAGGCAAAGTATCTCACGTAATAAATCATTCTCATTAAACATCAGAACACGAGTACCGAAATGTTGTATCGAAGCTGTGTTGTTGTAGAGCAGTGAATCTAGGTATAGGAGCAAACATTTTAGGAAACGTTTGGAGGCCGGTGAGATGTGGTTCTTGAGAAAAATGTTCCGAACACCTCGGACTGCCAGAACAACCAACAACGATTCCCTGGAAATGGATAACGAAAGTAGAACATTATATGCAACAACGAGAAGGCGACAAACTAAGTTTTTAGGCAATGTGATGAGCAAAGGAGCAATAGAAAATATCGTGATAACTGAAAAGATCACTTGTAGAAGAGGCAGAGAGGGACCAAGAGACATGATAATGGATGGCTTAAGACCGTGGCATGGAGAAATACCATCAGTGGAATGATCCAGAACACCAAAGACCGAGATCTGTGGAGATGCGTGAGCGCCTACACCAGCCGAAAGGAACTTGATGATGATGAGATTCTTGATTTTATAAGACCAAGCTATACAAATCAGGGTACAGCCAATCAAAATTGACAGGAATATATTTATACTATTTTATGAAACCAACAACTTCTCGCGAGAGAGGTCGCAATGATCAAAAAAGCACTTGCTGAAACAGAGGAAAAGTTACGCAGAGCATACGAAGAAAACAACAGACTTAACAAGGAACTACAAGCAACCAACAGAGTTATGGAGGAAAGAGAGAAAGCACGAAAAGAAGCAGCAAGAAGGCAGCAAATACAGTCACCAAAACCTCAGGGAGCTCGAGATGTCAGAAATCGCCATTTCAAATACCAGACAAGAATTACACCGGTACTCTTCTTAATGGGGCAGTTTCCGGAAGGTGTACTTTTTAAAACACTAGTCAATCAGTAGTATGCCTTTGCAACTCCTCGGATCTGAAGGTACTTTAACACAGAATTGCAAGAGGATGATGTACCATGGTCGTCACCAGAAGAACCGTTCCGACAGCCAAAACCTGAAGTCAAACGAGGTCGATACCGTTACCACAAACATTAATGCAAGAGACGACACCACCAACGCCAAAATTACCTAAACCCTATGTAGGAGCAGCACTTTACAACAAGGACACGAGAAGACCACCAAATAACATCAAAATTACCTCCTGCAGTATCGTCCTAAAGCAAGCAACCGTCGGTCCTTCTTAGGATAGGCAATCTCGTCTCCCCGGAAACAGCAAACGGCCAATGAAATCCACACAAAATCGACTCAACACCCAATGATCTGGAGCGCAACACAGGGCCAGCCAAATTACGAAAGCAGACAAGCGAGCGGAAATCACTACGGAATAGAAAGCGAACATAATGAACTCAATTTAATTTTAAATGAGATCAAGACCAGAAAATAACCACAAATATAGTAAACAGTGAAGTGTGACACAAGGTGTTTAACTGTGTTCACAAATAGTGCCAAACTCTAAAATTAGAAGCGAACTTGATATTACAACCGACGGTTTGTCTGTCTAATCACAAGCATACACACACACGTCCCAATGCGAACTCAGCGGACAATGCCCAAGTCTTTAATTGCCATTTGCACACAACCATGTGAGTACCCTATACCCTGGCTGATACAGAGGCTGAATGTATTTAGTCACTTTCTAATACTCTTCATTGCGCTGCACGGGAAATTGTTTTCGGTCCTCATTCCAGGCGGAATACATTGCTGTCTAGCTGTGCTTATAAAAGATATTTCTTCTTCATCATCTTCTTCTTCTTCTTCTTCTTCTTCTTCTTCTTCTTCTTCTTCTTCTTCTTCTTCTTCTTCTTCTTCTTCTTCTTCTTCTTTCTTTCTTTCTTTCTTTTTTCTTTCTTTCTTTCTTTCTTTCTTTTTTTCTTTCTTTCTTTCTTTCTTTCTTTCTTTCTTTCTTTCTTTCTTTCTTTCTTTCTTTCTTTCTTTCTTTCTTTCTTTCTTTCTTTCTTTTTCTTTCTTTCTTTCTTTCTTTCTTTTCTTTCTTTTTCTTTCTTTTCTTTCTTTCTTTCTTTCTTTCTTTCTTTCTTTCTTTCTTTCTTTCTTTCTTTCTTTCTTTCTTTCTTTCTTTCTTTCTTTCTTTCTTTCTTTCTTTCTTTCTTTCTTCTTTCTTCTTCTTCTTCTTCTTCTTCTTCTTCTTCTTCTTCTTCTTCTCACAATGAAGCATAGGTCCTTAACTACGACACGCTTAATGTGTTCACATGCAAGGACACTAGTTATATTGTTACCAGGTATTCTCAACGTTTGTCATATCCAAGGTACCCCCCCCCCCCCCCCCCCCCATCCTCCTCCCAATCCCTCTTGATTCACTGAAATTTGTTTAGTTTTCTTCCAGATCTCTTTCAATGATGATTCTGGCATTATTTTCAGTGCCTTCTGTTCTACACAGGCACTAGCTAGTACGTGTAATTAGTAGGGCTGTACCGAATATTCGCTTCGTATTCGCTTCGGGGCCGAATAGTGGACCTAATAACTATTCGGTATTCGGCCGAATAGTTGCGGTCGGGCCGAATACGAATAGTGGTTACCTTACACCCGTTTCTGGACTCGTGGAAAATAAACAAATCAAGATTTCCCACGTTGGTTCATACTGTCAAGCGTTACTTTGTGCACCACCTACGAGCTTACCAAATGAACGTCTGTTTAACACAGCTGGAAATACCTTCAGTGAGACAAGAAGCTGCCTTAATGCTGACAACATGGAACGATTGTATGTGTGTGTGTGTTTTTTTTTTTAAGCTAATGCTTTCTTGCTTGCTACATACATCCAGTTTTAACATATGGCTGAGTCCTGGACAATCGGTAGGCGGACCAAACAATTTCTTGGAGCCTCAGAGATGTGATTTTACAGAATAATGCTTAAAATACCTTGGACAGTCGGAAAAAAGCAACCAAGAGGTCTTAAAAGACGCAGGAACCCGAAGAAAGAAGAAGACAGTCATCATTTTTCGGCCATGTTATGAGAAGAGGGAAAATGGAACATGTAGTGACCACTGGAAAGATCTGTGGAACGAGAGATAGAGGAAGACACGAGAGAAGATTCTTGACAGTCTTGTTGCATGGCATGGAGGTGTGTCAGCACACGAATTAATACATGCTGCAGGAGATCACAGATTGTGGCAAAATATAATCGCCCATGCCAGCCGGCAAAGCACCTGATGATGATGATTTACTATTCGCATTCGGCCGAATAGTTGATCCAGCTATTCGTATTCGGCCGAATAGTGAAAATCACTATTCGGTACAGCCCTAGAAATTAGTAAGCATCTGTTTTAAATGCTCGTCATGTTTAACCGGCATGCGACGTAGCCAAGTTAACATTACAGGCAAATACTGTAAATCTGGTAATAGCTTTAGTTTAATTCCAATTCCACATATATGTGTTTGTTGTGAGTAATTATAATGTGTTACGGGACAGGATAGTCAAATCATCTTACGACAAATCCAGCATTGGGCAGTGTTACTAGTCTTTCCTTCCCTGAGAGCCACGGTGACAAACAGACGTTCTAGTGTAATTCACCACTTCATCTGAGGGTCGGAAATGAAGCATTAAAACGTTTTAACTAGTTCTTCTGTGTAAAGTTTAAAAAAAAAAAAATAAGTAAAGGACCCTTTTCCACGCTATAAGGAGAATTGGGCTAGAACTATATTTTATAAACCATCGACACAAGATGGGGTATATGGTCAGCATCACGCCGACCGTCTTTACTTCCAATGACTGCACCAGGTACCCACTGAAGACTGGGTCGACCTGGGAGCCAAGGTCACTTTTGAAAAAAGTCCAGCTCCGCCAGGGAGCAAACCCAACACCTTCCGATCCGCAGGCGAGCGTCTAGTCTCTAGACCACGGCGACTCTCTAGTTCTGCTGTGTGGCAGGAAGTTTTTGATTATGAACGCAGACATTAGAAAATGCGATAGCAGAGTTGTCGTTTCTGAGGTAGTCATGTTGCAAATATAAGGGGTATTCTGAGTAATTAATAAGTATTGCAGCGAAAGGATTGATTAAAGTCGCCCCTTAAAGGCAACGGTAAGAAACAGTTGAACTGGTTGTGCTGCGGCCATGTTAGAAGAAGGTAATCACTAGAGAAAATATAATAACAAAGATTATAGAAGCGGAAGCTGAAATGATGCTAGATATAAAAAGACCATGTTATGGAGGCATATTATCAACAAGGTTCATAAAGAGCACTCAGAAGTAAGATCTGTTGAGAGACTTATATACATCTGAGCAAGCAAATGTCGTACTTGATGATGACTGTGTAAACTCTGAAACTACAGAACCAGTAATATATATTCCTTTCTAGTCGTTCAAAATCAATAAGAAACATTCTTCAATAAATAAGAATGCAGTAGAAAACACTATTGTCAATGGTCTACTTTTCTCAGTCTAATGTAACAACCATTTATTTTGTGTCATCTCAGTGAATTTTTTGTTTATCCTCCGGTCGATACTTTCAAGATTAACTTGACAATGGTAATAGATCTGCAATGCCAGAGTCCATTTGTGTGTCTACTTTTTCCGGGTCCCTAGTCTCACTCTCGTCTCACTTTAATAACGCGATCTCCCAGAATGCCCTAAGCGGATACAATATGGCGGTCTCAGGCTCTCCCCGAGGGTTTCCTCCCCACAATGTGTTTGCCAACCGTCACGATAGACCGCTCACTTGTAATTAGATCAGGAGAAACCACACGTGGTTCGATTTTTCTCTTGATCTGCTCAGCCATCTCCCTCCTGCTCCCCCTCACATCCCTCTGTTTCATCTCACCTCTCTCCTGTCACCAGAAATGCTTGTCCTCTGTGGTTTTTCAGTTTATGTAGGGTTTATTTATGAAAGCCAGTTAGCGAGCAAGGGCTGTGTTTTGCTGACATTGTCATGTTGCTGTGTCTGAGGTGTGTCGCGGTGCATGTGCACATTTCGAAGGAAGAAGATGGGGATGGGTTGGGCGTGTTTGCGTGCAGACTTTGTGCAGATGCTAGTAGAAGACATTGCATGCCCACAAAGTCTGTTTGTGTTAGAAGACATGAATGGATTCCACCCATGACATTGGACTGCTCGCAGAGGATAGAAAGAATGGAGGAATAGACTGTGAAACTTTGGTGACTTATAATGGCACAATAGGATAATACAATAAAATAAAAATAAAAAAGATAAGAAGACTTTAAAAATAAAAATAAACTTTAAATATAGTGACAACTGATGCTCTTGATGGGGAAATTGCATGGAAAAGGGGGGGGGGGGAGGGAGGGGTTTACAAAGACATTAATTATTCCATGGCTTTATCACTTGACATAGCTGACAGGAAAACACAGATATGATCCTAGAATGCTGAATGTTGGAGACAAATGAAACAATTAACCCATATCCGTCCTCCCTCAACTCCTGTTTCATCCACTCCAAGCGGTATTGTACAAGATGATGATTTTTGGCTGGGCAGCAAGTTGAAAACACCCTTTAGAAGAGTGGTAACAACTCATGCTCTTGAATGCTGCCAGTACACGAGACGGCTTAGTTCATTCTTTAACAACTAGCTGATGGACGATGGGAATGATGGTGTCTTTTGTCTACTCCCCCAGACAGAAGAAATAGTTACATAATCAATCTTATTTTGCTAGTGAAATGTACAGGAAAAAATGTTGTTTATCTGTCATCAGAATGATATGTCTGTCTGTCTGTCTGTCTAATCTACCAGCCTAGCAGTCATTCAGTCTGTTATTTATGTCTATCTGTCTGTCTGTATATACATCTGCCGGCCCATCCCGTCCCCCCGTTCTTTGTCTGTTTTTCTGTATATTCACCCATGTATCAATTCATTGCACATTTTATCTGACATTCTAATCATGCACTGACTCCTTGTCTGAGCGTGAGTCTGACAATCTGTCCGTCTGTTCGTTCAAACCAAGTGTAGGGTGTCCACGCGCGCGCGTGTGTGTGTGTGGAAGAGAGAGAGAGAGAGAGAGAGAGAGAGAGAGAGAGAGAGAGAGATAGAGATAGAGAGAGAGAGAGAGAGAGAGAGAAAGAGAGAAAGGAAAGAGGGTATGTGTGCCTGCGATAAAGTGAGTGACGTTCAACTCCACCAGGAATGCATAACGGGCGATAAACACCAGGTGACACAAAGTGCCACCATTCGGATGAGAATCACCCTTGCACAAGTCCCAAAATCCCTGTTCAACTGTTAGGTTATATTAAGGTCCATGACGACAGTCCGGGGGGATTGGGGGGGGGGGGGAGGGGGAAGTTGGTGGTTAAAATTTCAACAAAAAAAAAATTTTGTCACATAATGGAAGAGAGTTATGAGTTCTGCAATTAAAAAGATAATGTAGAATGAAGAATAACGTGTACTGTCACTAAAAATCTCCCCACTTTACAGCTGTAACCATCGTGCACAACCCGTAACGACTGGTCGCATTAGTAATAGCATAGCCGCTGATTTGTTTCCCAGACAGGGTCACACAGAACAACTGTTAGTACTTTCCTCAGCTGTGACCAAGTAAACTGATTAAAGAGAAAATCTCCATCAACACGATCGCGTCCAGCATTCCTACGATTAGATTAGACATCCCGTATCTGCCTGCTTTTGTGCGATTTCGGTGGAGGCTATTCCGGGGACACTGGATGAATCTTTCAATGGAGTGGACATGTCTTTTGGCAATGAATAGTATAAATTGAATTTACGTTTTCTAGATGCTTGATTGGACTAAAGACGATGTTAATGTAATGTTTACCCTATGTTATGGTGATTTTGCTAGAGAACGAATGTTAAACTTACACGTTGTTACAGTTGGACACAGAATGTTAAAATTGCACGTTGTTACAGCTGGAGAGAGTATGTTACAATTACACCCTGTTACAGCTGCAGAGAGAATGTTACAATTACACACTGTAACAGCTGCAGAGAGAATGTTACAATTACACGCTGTTGCAGCTGCAAAGAGAAGGTCACAATTACACACTGTTACAGCTACAGAGAGAATAGTACAATTACATACAGCTACAGCTACAAAGAGAATATAACAATTACACACAGCTACAAATACATAGACAATGTTACAATTACACAATACTACAACTGTAGAGAGAATAGTGTCACTATCAATGTTACAGCATCCCTGAGTGGGATTCAGGGTCTTATTTTAGTGGGGGGGGGGGGAAGAGAATAGATCCATTGCACCCTGAACAAACATGTCGTAGAAGGCTACTTATAAGCAGTGATAAATATAGCGTTTAGAAAAATATAATGTTTTTATCGTGGAAAGTTTTTGCTTCTAACAGTAGTTGGCTGTGGCATTTTCCTCTATATGTAGGCTGAAAAGACAAAGTTTCGTCGCTGCCAGCAACTAAGTTAAGTGCATAGCGCGACACTGTGAGCTGTGGATT
This sequence comes from Candidula unifasciata, assembly GCA_905116865.2. Classification (NCBI taxonomy): domain Eukaryota; kingdom Metazoa; phylum Mollusca; class Gastropoda; order Stylommatophora; family Geomitridae; genus Candidula; species Candidula unifasciata. Next base: position 216,002 of record CAJHNH020000550.1, read on the forward strand.
TAATTCGAAATGATTTTTGATTGTGACCAAGGTGATTTATGTTGTAAACTAAGATTTGAAAAATGGCGCGTGGCTTGTTGCCACAGAACTAACTGGAGAATAAGAAGAAGAAGAAGAAGAAGAAGAAGAAGAAGAAGAAGAAGAAGAAGAAGAAGAAGAAGAAGAAGAAGAAGAAGAAGAAGAAGAAGAAGAAGAAGAAGAATGAAGAAGAAGAAGAAGAAGAAGAAGAAGAAGAAGAAGAAGAAGAAGAAGAAGAAGAAGAAGAAGAAGAAGAAGAAGAAGAAGAAGAAGAAGAAGAAGAAGAAGAAGAAGAAGAAGAAGAAGAAGAAGAAGAAGAAGAAGAAGAAGAAGAAGAAGAAGAAGAAGAAGAAGAAGAAGAAGAAGAAGAAGAAGAAGAAGAAGAAGAAGAAGAAGAAGAAGAAGAAGAAGAAGAAGAAGAAGAAGAAGAAGAAGAAGAAGAAGAAGTAGAAAAAGAAAAAAGAAAAAAGCCGCAGCAACAGCCACAGCTGCAAACGCAGGTGCACTAGCAGGAGAAGAAGGAAAAGAAAGAGAGAAGAAGAAGAGAGGACATAGAAGAGAAGAAGAAGAAAAGAAGAAGAAGAAGAAGAAGACGAAGAAGAAGAAGAAGAAGAAGAAGAAGAAGAAGAAGAAGAAGAAGAAGAAGAAGAAGAAGAAGAAGAAGAAGAAGAAGAAGAAGAAGAAGAAGAAGAAGAAGAGAGGACATAGAGGAGAAGAAGAAGAAGAAGAAAAGCAGAAGAAGAAGAAGAAGAAGAAGAAGAAGAAGAAGAAGAAGAAGAAGAAGAAGAAGAAGAAGAAGAAGAAGAAGAAGAAGAAAAAAGAAGAAGAAGAAGAAGAAAAAGAAGATTCCGGGGCCCTGTTATGGGGAAAAGAAGCATAGACCCACTGCCTACATAAAAGCATGTCGTAGGAGTCGACTAATTGCGAGTTTCCTTTGAGGTCAGAGTGCATCTACCTGAGAGGCAAGGAACCAGCAGTCTGCATACAGATGAGTCAGATATGTAAAACAGTTGCACACGCAACACACAGGTTCTGCAACAGGACTGCAGTCCAAAAGTGGATAAACAACCAGAACTTTGCGCCAGAGTTCAGCTGGCGAACACGAAGAAGAAGAAGATGTATTTGGCCACCCGACTTCCTATGAATGGAGGTAAATCCACTCCACATTTCGTTGCCACATCTTTATTGGTGTGCGAGTTACGAACGAAGTACTGGGTTCCGGCATCAGTGAAACACATGTACAGAGTGCAACTTTTGATATCCCTTGCCGTTAACCCCCCCCCCCCCCCCACCCGCTCGTACCCACCCCCAACCCTCCAACTATTCGACGCGACGACTTGACCATCTCACTAAAGTAAGTAAAAAATAAGTAAAGATCCCTTTCCACGCTTTTAGGCGTACCGGGCATATGGGAAGAGCGCCCATATTTTTACAGACCATCAGCACTCGGTGGGTAATTTTACTTTCCCAGGACAGCCCATCCTGGTACCCATTTTAGGCTGTGTCGACCTGCGACGCCCCGTACCATGACAAAAATCCATGCCGCCAGCAGTGGGTTTCGATCGCGGTACGCTGGCTTACGAGTTGGACTCGCAACGCCTAAGCCACGGACGCACCTATAGATCCCTTTACACGCCCCTAGGCTATTCGGCATATGGGAAGAGCACCCATATTTTTACAGACCAATCGACACTCGGTGGGTAATGTGGTCAGCATTACGCCGGCCTTCTTTACTTTCCCAGGACAGCCCATCCTGGTACCCATTTGAAGCTGGGTCGACCTGCGACGTCCCATACCCCGTTAAAAATCCACGCAGCCTGCAGTTAGTTTCGATCGCGGTACGCTGGATTACGAGTCAGACTCGCAACGCCTTAGCCACGGACGCCGCTCATCTCACTAAACACCCACAAAAAAACATGACCCGAACCAAATTTAGTCAATTTTCCTATTTCGCTTTAAAAAATGACATAGCAGTATATTCCACAAAGACCCTTACACCCCACATTTAACTAGCCGACACATGACAAGCCCGGTCAATGAGCACACGCACCTAACACTATGAGAGGACACAGACTCCCTTCTTCATAACAAAAAAACGCAGTGACCCACAATGACCCCTAAATCATCTTATGTAACTATCTAACATGGCAACGTTACCCCTTTACCCTGGTACCGGTACCCAACACTATGACATGGCATCCGCTCCATTACTATAAATTTCATTTTTTTTTCTCTATAAAGTCATAGCACTATATGCCTCAGTAGAACTGTTTGAAAAAACCCACTAACATCACTAAAACCCCTTTGTAGCTAGCAGACACGACAAACTGAATCTTTTACTGAACCATTATCACCTAACATAGCGGCATGATCCCTGTTCCTATGCCGTAATTTGTTCCTCTACATAAGTCTAGCACCATATGCAGTGACCCCTTGATGACCTCTAAAACCCCTCATGTAAACAAATAGACATGAAAACTGGACCTCTCAATGATCTACCGGCACCTAAACTAAGACACCCATCATTTTGCCATAGTTTTTACTCTACATAAGGTAGCACCATATGCCCAGGAACACCCAGTGACCCTTGCTCCCTTTCCCCCTTATGTCATGTTTATAGATGACCTCTTATCACCGTCTAAGTGTAAACTATCATAACCACAGCTCATAAGTTAATAACCGACACCACAACAGGCCCTGGCGAGACAGGGTCGTCCCGCCTGTCGGCATGATACCTGGTGATGATTATGTTGCTTGACCACAAACCACCTACAAGTCCTAGCTGACACCCGCCCCTATAATCAGTTTTACATATTTTACTGTGTAACATATATTCTTTATGTATCTCTCAACGTTACCAATCAATACTCCACTCTGCTTCTATTCTACTACATAACGTATACAGAGCTTGTCATATATCCTTTTATTTTAGCACTTGTATATAATATTTTACTATATTACATGCATACTTTTTATCCACCCCCGCCAAGCTAATCAGTACCCATAGCTTTCTTTATTCTTCTATATAAGCCCTCAAACGGCTCCCGGGCTGCCCGCCCCTGAAATTCTTAGAACCTCTGCTCCGCTGGCAAACACCCCTCACAGACACAACCAACCCCGTGCCTGATCTGACTCTTGACTCCAAACCACGTGATCAAAGCCTCATCCTAACCGCCAGGTTACCTTAAACCACCTTAGCCGCAATTAACCTACACCAGGAGGCGCATTTCGTTTTTTTTTTTTTTTTTTCATTATTTCTTCTGGGGAGGCGTTTTAACAAATGTATATACCAGCCACGTCCTAAAAATTGATACAGATTACCTCCCTACTTACTACTCTCCACGGGATAGATTTCATATCCAATACGACAATAAGACAAGAGACCAAGCCAGATATGTATTCAGTTTTAAAAGAAAGCGCTACTGGAACTACATCAGCCATGCACTCAGAAGTGATAAGACAAGGCTCCGTAATCAACGCCTCATATGGACACACGAAGGAAAAAGAAAAGACCAAGAGAGACCTTGTGTAGATTCATCATCAGGGAAGGATCAACCATGGGCCAAATGAACACCCAAGACCTATAACAGATGGCAACGAACCACCAGACATGGAGAGCTATAAACCTCTGTGCCGCCTAAGGCTTAAGAGGAAAGACTAACCAATATATATAAATTAATCCCGAGAGCTGTGAAAATAAAGCACGAAATGGGGAAGCAGAAAAACGTGCACAAACAACACAACCTAAATCGACGTTTCGTCCGGGGCTTTTCTAGATATGAAGTAGTATATAATATACTGAATAAAAAATATATATAAAAATATATTTCAAATAAAATGAAGTGCATGAGCAAGTATAGGAATAGAACAGGTATTGATAGTTAGGCTGGAACGTTTATTTACACATTTTCTGGAAGGGGATGGGGATCCTCAAGGCCTTAAGGTTTCAGTTTATACGCCCCTGTACCGGCACGATCCACTTCATTTCCTCAGTCTCGATGCTGTTCATTGCTTCCAGCTATAATTATTTTTCCTTCTTGTAGTGTATCCTAGAAATGCCTCAGCGAAGCGTCTAGACGTGTTTTACTGTCATGACAGCGTTTTTTTTCTTCCTTGGAAGCTTTCAGTAATTGTTTTGTTCGTTCGCTTCCGACATTTTTGTTAGCATTTGTGGGATAATAACATAGGTTTTTCCTTTCTCACCTTCTTTCTATCCTTCGTCTTTTTCTTCTTCTTCTCTGTTGTTGTTACTCTTTTTTGTTTACGTTCTACTTCTTCTGCCTTTCTTCTGCTATTAATGCTTCATCTACTATTGATGCTACTACTATTACTACTACTACTAACGCAACTGTGTAACTATTAATTACAACGACCGCTGATAAAGCTACAATAATAATAACAACAAAAACAACAACCAAAAAACAAAAAACTACAACAAAACTACAACTGCTGTTACTGCTAATACTAATATTACTACTACCACACTGACTTACTACGAGTGCTGCTGCTACAAAAATAACAACAAAAGCAACAACAAGAAAAGCCACAACAACTACTACAACTACTGCTTCAACTATACTACCATAATTACGACTGCTGTCGCTACAATAAACAGTAACAACTACTATTACTGCTGCTGCTGCTACCACTACTTTTACTAAAACTACACTGCCTTTGCTACGACTCGTCCTGCTACAGAAATATCAACACCAACAAGAGCGACAATAACAACAACGAAAATATTATGCCCTTAAGTGGCAGCCTGTCCTCTTCAATTTGTAAAAATTCTCCAAGTTTTAATTTAAAGGCCTGACGGACATATATATTCAAAATAGTACCATTGGAATTCTTTGCTGGCTGCTGGAGACGAGGACGGGACGCTTATGGAAATGTCTCGAGCGCTGTGAGATCCTAACTCAGCTCAACTTTCTACTACTTGTGGCAGTTTCCTATAAATATGACAATACAACTAGAAGATGTAGGCTGTTTTTTTTTTGTTTTTTTTGCTGTCTGACAGATGTGTTTGTTGAAAACAATATGCTTCCAATTCAACCTTTCATTAGAAAATAAAGTGAATGAATGGCTATTATTGCGAATACACATGACCTCCATATGCATAATGCCACACCATAAACTGCTGAGCTATCAGTTTATGCGTAGTCAAACTTGCAGTAAGCAGTGTTTAAATGTGACAACGTTTTATTGTAAAATCACTTATTATGTTCACCTAAGATTTAAAAAAACAAAAAAGTGCGTGTATAACACAACGGTTGCTTAAACAAAATAATTTGATCTCTGTTACAGTGTGGGTTAGGGGACCCCATCTTTCGGTGGTGCGGTGGGGTGGTGGTAGAGACAACCCCACTGCCCCAGAACAAAGCTAGCTGCGTATTCTTTACAGGACGTTGCAGAACCAACCCAAGCTTTTATTGGCTGTTGTGGTTTTTCTAGGCAAATTTTACGTCCAAAATAAGAATACTGTAAACGTAGATTCAGGGTGTTTAATTCCAGGTCGAGATGCGTTTGAATGAGAGGCAATGAAATAATAGTTTGCATATAGGCAAGCCAGATATATAAAACTGATGTGCACGCAAAATTCCAATTCTTGAGGAAAACTAAAGTGCAGAAGTGGACGAACACCCAGAATTTTCCTTTGAAATTACCTTTTGAAAGTAAAGAAGACGACGAAAAAGAAGAAATAGAAGAAGAAGAGGAGGAGGAGGAGGAAGAAGGCGCAATCGAAGCAGACATACAACAGCAACAGGAGCAGGAGCAGAAGCAGCGGAAGAAGCAGGGGATGATGCGGAAGAGGAGGAAGAGGAGGAAGAAAATAACAAAGAAGAGAAAAGGTGAAGAAGAAGACGAAAACGAAGAAGAAAAAAAAGAAGAAGAAGAAGAAGAAGAAGAAGAAGAAGAAGAAGAAGAAGAAGAAGAAGAAGAAGAAGAAGAAAGAAGAAGAAGAAGAAGAAGAAGAAGAAGAAGAAGAAGAAGAAGAAGAAGAAGAAGAAGAAGAAGAAGAAGAAGAAGAAGAAGAAGAAGAAGAAGAAAAAGAAGAAAAAGAAGAAGAAGAAGAAGAAGAAGAATAAGAAGAAGAAGAAGAAGAAGAAGAAGAAGAAGAAGAAAAAGAAGAAAAAGAAGAAGAAGAAGAAGAAAAAGAAAAAGAAGAAGAAGAAAAAGAAGAAGAAGAAGAAGAAGAAGAAGAAGAAGAAGAAGAAGAAGAAGAAAAAGAAGAAGAAGAAGAAATAAACTGCTTCAGATTACATAATTTTCAGAAAATCCACTCGCATTTGTATGCATGTGTATTGCATTTTCAGAGGGCATATCGTATGTACATTATATCGTGAGGTGACAGACGTAGACAAGATGAACAGGTGGACGTGATGAATAACCTGGGTTTAGACTGAAAAAACGGGGGAAGACTACATTAATCTGAGTTCGGTGATTTTACGCCAGCTGCCTTTACTTCCTAAGGACGGTACCTTGTAACCTATTTAAGGCTATGTCGACCTGGAAGCAAAGGTCATTTAAAAAGTGTTATGACAAACATGTACTAATATATGTATATTACATATAAATCTACTACCTACCAACATATCTGCCTTTTTTATTTACCAACTCATCTGTCTGTTACTTACGCTCTACCTATCATGCAAATATCAACAGGCCTAAACAGGCCTACACACTAACCAAATTACAAACCAATCAACTACACACCAGCTAAGTCACATATATCCACTAACACCCTGATGTACAAACTCAGTTATGCATACTACCATCATGTTTTTTGTCTTGTATTTATGGCTAATTTTTCCTATCTTTCTTATTCTTATTCTCTTTCTTTTTCTGCTTTTCATTTAACGTTGCTTTAATAGAAGTCTTTATTTTTATGTAATTTCTTCCCTCTTTCTTTCTCCCAAGTCTAAAACGCGATTCAGTGAACACGACTTTGCAGCGTTTATATTTCCGCCTCCAGAAACAACGATACAAACACTTGTGCTTGGCAAACTTTCGCACAGCTTTCTGATGGCAAACAATGTTTGGCATTGGAAACGTAGGTGAAAAATAATGTAGAACTGCATTATACTATTAGAAATTACAATAGCATGATGAATAGCATAACAGCACTGTGAACAACATAATAGATTAGTTGCGTTTTCTTTACATGACGTTGCAGAACCAACTCTAACAGCCCTTGGCTGTTGTGTTTTTTTTTTTTTTTTAGGTAAATTTACGTCCAGTAGTTTACCATGAACAACATAATAACGTAAAAAAAAAAAAAATTATAATAATTTCGAGAGGCGTACCAAAATGAGATTAAACGTAGGCGTATTGTGAACGGTGTACACACAAATATTTTATTGTGTTTTGAAATATGGTATTTATTGCAGGGAAAGACTAACGGGAGTAAAGCAGCGGATGGGGTAACAACACGTGGGAGTATATCATCTACTGGGAGGGTTAAAAAGTAGGAGGATAAAAAAAAAGAGAGAGTATAACATGTGTGTGGGTAACATCAGGTGGGAAGACAATAACAAGAGGGAGGATAATAGCAAGTTGGAGTGTATCAAAAAATGGGTATAAATAAAAAAACAAATAAATAAAGGTTCGGGAGGGATACAAAATATAGAAAGTGCAACGACAAGTAGGAGTACATCATCCAGTGTGGGAATGTCACAACAAATGAGAGTGTATCATCCAGTGTGGGAATGTCACAACACACGGGAGAGCATCATCCAGTGTGGGAATGTCACAACACACGGGAGTGCATCATCCAGTGTGGGAATGTCACAACACACGGGAGTGCATCATCCAGTGTGGGAATGCCACAACACACGGGAGTGCATCATCCAGTGTGGGAATGTCACAACACACGGGAGTGCATCATCCAGTGTGGGAATGTCACAACACACGGGAGTGCATCATCCAGTGTGGGAATGTCACAACAAATGTGAGTATATCATACAGTGCGTAAGTAACAACAGTTGGGAGTATATCATACAGGTGGAGAGTAACAAGTTTGGATAATTCATTAAGTGGGAGCGTAACAACAGATGCGAGCGTATCATCCAGTGGGAGGGCAACAACAGATGGGACCGTATTATCAAGTGGGAGAGTAACAACAAATGGGAGAGTATTATCTAGTGGGAGGGCAACAACAAATGGGAGCGTAACACCCAGTGGGAGGGCAACAACAAATAAGAGCGTATCATCTAGTGGGAGGGCAACAACAAATGGGAGCGTATCATCTAGTGGAAGGGCAACACCAAAAGGAAGTGTATCATCCAGTTGGAGGGCAACACCAAAAGGGAGTGTATCATTCAGTGGGAGGGCAACAATAAATATGAGAGTATCATCTATTGGGAGGGCAACAACAAATGGGAGCGTATCTTCCAGTGGGAGGGCAACAACAAATTGGAGCGTATCATCCAGTGGGAGGGCAACAACAAATAAGAGCGTATCATCTAGTGGGAGGGCAACAACAAATGGGAGTGTATCATCCAGTGGGAGGGCAACAACAAATGGGAGCGTATCATCCAGTGGGAGGGCAACAACAAATGGAAGCTTCTTATCCTGAGGGAGGGCAACAACAAATTGGAGCGTATCATCTAGTGGGAGGGCAACAACAGAAGGGAGCGTATCATCAAGTGTGAGAGTAACATCAAATTGGAGCGTATCATCCAGTAGTAGGGCAACAATAAATGGAAGCGTATCATCCAACATGAATGTAAAAAAAAAACAAATGGTACATAGAATCAAACTTGCATTGATAGGAATAAACTCACAGGGAGCAAGTACAGCAGGGATCTACCAGTCATCAGTAGAAGTTATCCTCGTCGACAAGTGTTTCGGCCCACGATTCTCCTAGACACTTTCGGAGGTGGGCCCACCTGAGTTCATGAAGCTCAGGGCTGGTACCCTGCTGCACGAAATTACCGGATGGTGTTTTTCTATTGGATAGGGACAAGACGACTTGGTGGTTTCGCAGAAGGTACTGTGAGATAAGAAGTCGCCGTGGTAGCCTAATTAAAGCAGTCAGCATACCTGGACGACCGAGCGACAAGCTTACGATTGGTTTACACATGTTGGACTTTATTAGTAGGTGGCAGAGGATCACTGGCAGACAATTCGGACACGATGGACTATCAAGGGTGAGAAACCCTTTTCCACTAGAAACCCGGACCAGCTCACCGAGTCCCGTCCCCTACGTTGTTCCGTTGCGTCCAAAGCCAACTCGAGGCCCTTTCGGCTGCCTCGCCCAGTTTTTTAAGTGTTCGTTTCCGTTCATTACCGCGCAATCCTAGTTCTTTAACCACATTATACAATGAAGTGGAGACGAGACCTCGCGCTCCCACTTCGACGGCAAAGACACGTACCGTGTACGCCTCGTTTCTCCTCAGACCGACTGCTAAATCACTGTATTTCTCGAGCTTGTACAGGTGATTTTCGTCCAAACGCGACTCATACGGGACGGTCAACTCAATCAGGATGAGCTGCCGTTTCTCCGCAGAGTGGAGAACTATGTCAGGTCGCAGACCGGTCTTCCGGATTAACTCGGGGTACCGTTCATGGCCTGGCAGATCAACCGCCAGTTACCAGTCCCTCGCAGAGTCTAGCACAGATGGAGCGAATGCGTTTCGGTTGACCTTACCTTTTTGAATCTGCCCAGTCTTGAGGAAACGAATGGGGACGATGGTAGAACTGGCTCTAGCGTTAGCCCTCATTCTAGCTTGGTCAACAACGGCTGCTAACTCTTTTAGCACCTTGTTGTGCCTCCAGGTATATCGGCCTTGACCTAGGGCTTTCCTGCACGCGGACAGGACGTGTTCAAGCATTGATAAATAACAGCATTGCCAAAATTCGCATACGTGTCTAAGTTTCGCAAAGAGATTATACAAAGAGAATCAGCCCAGTTTTCCGTGCGCCATAAATTAACTATTACGGCACCTGACTAGTAGACTTCCGGCTAAAATGGTCTATCGCGGGCTGACGGCTGGCATTCTGAAACGTTCTTTGTTTCCGGCTAGGTTTTGCTGATGCAAATTCCCAATTTCTGGACCGGGAATCGAAAGGTTCCATCGCCCAGATACTTAGTTGACAGTTAGGTTCGACATAGTGAGCTGTGGATTTCATGTAAAATTTGTGTATTTTAGTGTAATTGTTGATGTGTGGGTGTGTTTCTGTATGCGCGAACGCTCGCAGCGTATTATTGACAATATGGCCGAATGGCTGAACTCAGTTTCTGTGACCTCTCCACGGTGAACCTCATCCACATGGTGGCACATTGTGTCATCGGGTGTTTATCGCTTGTGTGATGTCCTGATGGGGTAGAAAGTCAGTCAATCAGTCAGCCTACGAAAACAGGCAACTCAATGTTGAAACACTTTGGTACTGCAAGACGTCTACTAATTAAAAGACAAAGTAAATCATGTGCAAAACACTAAGATACTCCAGTTTAGAATGACTGCGTGTTGGGAATATATGTGAGCTTTCTCGGCAAATATGTTTTCATGTACATTTTTTTTTTTTCAACAATTTGATTTTTCGGCTTTTGTGAATTTATTAAAATCTCTCGAAATATTCAGCGGAAAATTATTACACATTGAGCTACATATATCAAAGTTGATAGAATGTTTTGCCACTAACTGTTGCATAAATGAATCCCACATGCAATAATTGTAATAATAATAATCTTACTTTACTAAAATCACGTTTACAGATAAATTCAAGACTATAATTAAAAAATTAATTAAATTGAAAGAAAAAAAAAAACAACAACATAAAACACAGTTTTAATACATTTTCAGAGAGAAACAAACAAATTTTAATTTGAAAAAAATTATCACGGGCTTCTGAATGATTGATCTTTCATTAACATAAAAGATTTTAAATGAAGCAATTATTAAATATTGTGGTAAGAAACACATCTAAAATTTGCTACTATTTGTATGGAGAGTAAAGTCTAGCTTGGTGGTGACCAGATAAAAGTATCTTTCTAGCATTATATGCCAGAATGGACCACTGCTGTAAAAGGGATTCTCTGTTGTTTATTTCTTTCTTTTTTCCTTTCCTCATTAAGTAAAGAATACGCCACTTCGGTGAAAATATACTTTACTATCACTACTTATTATAACGAAAAATAAAACTGGACTTTTCCATTCTTTGAGGATAATGAAAAACCATTTTGTATTTAAGTTCTGTGAAAACGTTTTCGTAATACAGAGCTTAAAAATATGCACCAATATTTAGCGTTTGATATTTTTATGTGAACTCTTTGAGTGCTTACGTTTAGAGTGTGCTGCTGTAGTGATGTACAATAAGTATATACAAGCGTGAGTTCTCCCATACACGAATGTTTATGTACATCAAATTACATATATGAATTTATTGTGCGCTATGGTTGTAAATAATCTTCACCTACAAGAGTTTAACATGCATTATGTTATAGATGCATACATGAGTTTGACATTTGTTTGAGCCTTGTATCATCTTGAAATATATTTACTGTACGTCTGTTTGGTGTCTTTGACTATTTATCATTGGATTAAACTAGGCAGTCGTTAGAGAAGCGTGGAGTTTACAATGGAGTGAAGAGACGAGGCATATTTATATCCTTATATATTTTTGAAAAAATGTGTATGACGCAAGATATAAATTCTCCCAGTGTTCCTTTCTAGCTTATGTTTTATTAGGGAAATAGGGGACGAAGCAGTTGATAAATAAAAAGAAGAAAAAGAAGAGGAATAAGAAGAAGAAGAAGAAGAAGAAGAAGAAGAAAAGGAAGAAAAAGAAGAAAAGAAGAGAAGAAAGAAGAAGAAGAATAAAGAAGAAGAAGAAGAAGAAGAAGAAGAAGAAGAGGAAGAAGAAAGGAGAGAAGAAGAAGAAGAGAAAGAAGAAGAAGAAGAAGAAGAAGAAAGAAGAAGAAGAAGAAGAAGAAGAAGAAGAAGAAGAAGAAGAAGAAGAAGAAGAAGAAGAAGAAGAACAAGAAAACAAGAAGAAGGTGATGATAAAGAGGAGGAGAACGGAGAAGGAGTAAACCTTCCTAAACACATGATATAACTTAGCGCAGAAGATCACGTGCTTTTGGTCTAAGCTTCATTCACTTCCTGTTTTTAAACTGTCCAAACATTTCTCACTGTGATCTTTAGGGATACCTTTCATCAAATACAATGTCTAATGACCAGAAGTCGCTTTAGAATCCACATAAATAATAATAATATTAAGGCTCACACGTTAGAAACACGTAAGGGCATTCAGGAAAGCTAATTACTGTGAAAAGGAGCTTTAATTTGATAAACATAAATACAGGCCGCACAATATACATGACACGCGGTTACTCGAACACGCCTTCACACACACACACACACACAGAGAGAGAGAGAGAGAGAGAACAAATGAACGAGCTAACTTTATTTTTAAAGGGGTACAATTGGGCAGAGAGAGAGAGAGATGACAGACGGACAGACAGACAGACAGACAGACAGACAGACAGACAGACAGACAGACAGACAGACAGACAGACAGACAGACAGACAGACAGACAGACAGACAGACAGACAGACAGACAGACAGACAGACAGACAGACAGACAGACAGACAGACAGACAGACAGACGACAGACAGACAGACAGACAGACAGACAGACAGACAGACAGACAGACAGACAGACATATAGATAGATAGATAGATGGATAGATGGATAGATGGATAGATGGATAGATAGATAGATAGATAGATAGGTAGATAGATAGATAGATAGATAGATAGATAGAATAGATAGATAGATAGATAGATAGATAGATAGATAGATAGATAGATAGATAGATAGATAGATAGATAGATAGATAGATAGATAGATAGATAGATAGATAGATAGATAGATAGATAGATAGATAGATAGATAGATAGATAAGATAGATAGATAGATAGATAGATAGATAGATAGATAGATAGATAGATAGATAGATAGATAGATAGATAGATAGATAGATAGATAGATAGATAGATAGATAGATAGATAGATAGATAGATAGATAGATAGATAGATAGATAGATAGATAGATAGATAGATAGATAGACTGACTGATTGATTGATTGATTGTGTGTGTGTGTGTGTGTGTGTGTGTGTGTGTGTCTGTGTAAGAAAAATTGCTTCGCTGAAAGATTAAATTTAGCTATCACCCGACTTGTCTCCATTGTAAATCGCATACATCACATGACATGCCAGTTGTTATAAAGGGGTTTCACAAAGCAGATGACAAGATGACAGTCGCTGGTTGGGTTTGTTGTTAGGCTGACAGCGAAAAAAAGATAAAATGTTGTAAAGCTAAACGGGCATATTGGCAGCGAAAGAGAGTTTTGTAAGACTTGTTGATATTTTCATAACATTTCCACTGTTGTACGTTCATTAACCCATTAACAAATTACAGCATAGAAGAAGAGACTTTCTTGACTATTATAAAAGAGAGGGTCGCTGTCTTCTTTTGACCTGGCTGGATTCCGGCCTACCAAAAATGGCTTTGTCTGCAGGAGCGAACCCCGGTCCCATTCCAGGTTTCGTGCTAGAGGTCTGGTAAAGTAGAAGTAAAGAACCATTTTTCATGCCTGATGGCCTATTGGGCATACGGCGCAAGACCTATATTTTATAGCCCTATCTTCACTCGGTGGGCCATCTCGCCAACGTCACGCCGTCGCTTTTACTTCCCAGAAATTTTCTTGACGGGGTCTACATTGAAGCGAAGGTCATTAAAAAAAATGTCTGTTTCATTGGGATTTGAACCCACAACCTCCGGATCCGCAGGCCAGCGTCTAGCAATAAGAAGAAGAAGAAGAAGAAGAAGAAGAAGAAGAAGAAAGAAGAAGAAGAAAGAAAAGAGAAGAAGAAAAAGACAAGAAGTAAAAGGAAAAAAAAGGAAGGGAGAAGAAACAAGAAGAAACAAGAATAAACTAGAAGAAGAGAGAATAAGAACTAAGAAGCAGAAAAAAAGAAAGAAGAGGAAGGAAGGAAAAATTTTAAAGAACGAGGAAAAATGAAAGAAAATAAAAGAGAGAAGGAACAAGAGATAAGGAATGATAACAAAAAAAAAAAAAAAGATGACGAAACGAACTATAGCGCCCAATGAACTGAATGTGTCGGCACAAGTCATCTTTATATTTCCATAAAGTATTAGCAAAGGACTGCAACAACACTTGAACACTGTTGCCGAAGCATCATCCTTGACGCCACACAGTCCTTGCTGGAAGACCTGAAGTTGGATCATGAGTAGCACTGAACACACTACAGAACAGACAAAGTGATTGATTTTTGCCGTCTTCGGAAGTTTTTCGCAGCTATTAAAGCTGCGTTGTTTTCTCAGCTTCATCGATCGTCGGTTTCTGGAAACCCAGGCCTTAAATACTGAAAGGTTATTTCCAGAAATATTATTGGCCCAGAGTTTCCACGTAAATGTTTGTCTTGTCTTCAAGTCACGTTTAGTGAAACAGAATCCTGACACATATTTCATGACGTTTTTTGCCATTATCGTCTTCTTCTTCTTCTTCTTCTTCTTCTTCTTCTTCTTCTTCTTCTTCTTCTTCTTCTTCTTCTTCTTCTTCTTCTTCTTCTTCTTCTTCTTCTTCTTCTTCTTCTTCTTCTTCTTCTTCTTCTTCTTCTTCTTCTTCTTCTTCTTCTTCTTTTCTCTACTCCTGGAGTGCCTCACATCGCCAGGGTAAGAAAAGATCGCATTTTCATTGTCATTAATATTATCATCAAATTCCATTTTTTGGCGGTGCGCCTCGTGGGGAGGAACTGCATTTGACTCAAATCTCGATTGTAGCATTGGCTATTGTTCTTCCATGTGGATGCAGATCGTCTTTACTGTCATCAGTCCATATTTTCTTGGGCGTCCTCTTGATTTTACAACTGATCTCCTAGATGTACTGTCTGTGTTGGCAATTGTAACAACAATTAAACATATGATTTGTGTTTATGACACAAGCAGATACCCAGGAGCACTAAAGTGAATCTTTTCAGAACTATTTTTTGGCCAAAAATATCAGTACCAAACGTGGACTCTTAAAATCCTTTAGTGAACGTGACAACAGAGATTAAATGTCTTAGAAGAGCTGCATGAGTTTTAAGGAATGGCATAATACGAAATCATGAAATCAGATGAATGCTAGGAGTAAAGCCAGTCATCAAAGAACAACAAATGAAGTGGTTTGGACACCTAACACTGCACTGGTACTATCTGCCACAGCGAGCCAGACTGAAACCTTACGACAGGCATAGAGAGAGCGAAAGACCTCGGAAAAATATGGAGTGATGGCATTAGGAACAGCCTTACAGAAATGAACATCAATTTCAAAAGGGCTCTTGACAGAGCTCATCAACGAATGTTTCATCTTCCCCTCGACACTTCGCTGAGGTACAAGGTGGAAGAGAAGAGAAGAAGAGAAGGAAGAAGAAAGAAGAAGAAGAAGAGAGAAGAAGAAGAAGAAGAAGAAGAAGAAGAAGAAGAAGAAGAAGAAGAAGAAAGAAGAAGAAGAAGAAGAAGAAGAAGAAGAAGAAGAAGAAGAAGAAGAAGAAGAAGAAGAAGAAGAAGAGAAGAAAGAAGAAGAAGAAGAAGAAGAAGAAGAAGAAGAAGAAGAAGAAGAAGAAGAAGAAGAAGAAGAAGAAGAAGAAGAAGAAGAAGAAGAAGAAGAAGAAGAAGAAGAAAAGAAGAAGAAGAAGAAGAAGAAGAAGAAGAAGAAGAAGAAGAAGAAGAAGAAGAAGAAGAAGAAGAAGAAGAAGAAGAAGAAGAAAGAAGAAGAAGAAAGAAGAAGAAGAAGAAGAAAGAAGAAGAAGAAGAAGAAGAAGAAGAAGAAGAAGAAGAAAAGAAGAAGAAGAAGAAGAAGAAGAAAGAAGAAGAAAAGAAGAAGAAGAAGAAGAAGAAGAAGAAGAAGAAGAAGAAGAAGAAGAAGAAGAAGAAGAAGAAGAAGAAGAAGAAAAAGAAGAAGAAGAAGAAGAGAGAAGAAGAAGAAGAAGAAGAAGAAGAAGAAGAAGAAGAAGAAGAAGAAGAAGAAAAGAAGAAGAAGAAGAAGAAAGAAGAAGAAGAAGAAGAAGAAGAAGAAGAAGAAGAAGAAGAAGAAGAAGAAAGAAGAAGAAGAAGAAGAGAAGAAGAAGAAGAAGAAAGAGAAGAAGAAGGAAGAAGAAGAAGAAGAAGAAGAAGAAGAAGAAGAAGAAGAAGAAGAAGAAGAAGAAGAAGAAGAAGAAGAAGAAGAAGAAGAAGAAGAAGAAGAGAAGAAGAGAAGAAAGAAGAAGAAGAAGAAGAGAAGAAGAAGAAGAAGAAGAAGAAGAAAGAAGAAGAAGAAAGAAGAAGATAGAAGAAGAAGAAGAAGAAGAGAAGAAGAAGAAGAAGAAGAAGAAGAAGAAGAAGAAGAAGAAGAAGAAGAAGAAGAAGAAGAAGAAGAAGAAGAAGAAGAAGAAGAAGAAGAAGAAGAAGAAGAAGAAGAAAGAAGAAGAAGAAAGAAGAAGAAGAAGAAGAAGAAGAAGAAGAAGAAGAAGAAAGAAGAAGAAGAAGAAGAAGAAGAAGAAGAAGAAGAAGAAGAAGAAGAAGAAGAAGAAGAAGAAGAAGAAGAAGAAGAAGAAGAAGAAGAAGAAGAAGAGAAGAAGAAGAAGAGAAGAAGAAGAAGAAGAAGAAGAAGAAGGAAGAGAAGAAGAAGAAGAAGAAGAAGAAGAAGGAAGAAGAAGAAGAAGAAGAAGAAGAAGAAGAAGAAGAAGAAGAAGAAGAAGAAGAAGAAGAAGAAGAAAAGAAGAAGAAGAAGAAGAGAAGGAAAGAAGAAAGAAGAAGAAGAAGAAGAAAGAGAAGAAGAAGAAGAAGAAGAAGAAGAAGAATGAGAAGAAGAAGAAAGAAGAAGAAGAAGAAAAGAAGAAGAAGAAGAAAAGAAGAAGAAGAAGAAGAAGAAGAAGAAGAAGAAGAAGAAGAAGAAGAAGAAGAAGAAGAAGAAGAAGAAGAAGAAGAAGAAGAAGAAGAAGAAGAAGAATGACAGTTGAAAAATGACAAAATGACCCTAATTTAGCTAATTTGGGACCACAGTTAGAGTTTTAGAGAACGTTAACTAACAAGATTACATTTCAATCTTTTTGGACCCACTATGGAAAGCACAAGGGCTTGCTTGACGGTTTGATAGTCACGGGTGAGAATCTGCATTGGTGCTGATGTTTTTTACCCCCTTCTGTTTAATAATTAACTTGGGCTCCTAGTTAAGACAGTGACGTAAAACGGTTCCTTGGCGTTATATATAATTTATTGTTCTTGATAACGTCTAGCGTTAGTATCGACAGTGGTGACGAGAGTTGGCCCTTCAGTGAACAATAGCAATGTCCTGTAATGCATACCCAATTAACTTGGTGTTCTTTAAGCTTCGCAAGTACCCCATTCAGGCTTCGACCATATTCTTGAGTTGTCACCTCTCTGCCTGCTCAGAAGATAGTGTTACAATGTGTTTTTGGAGGCACCGGATTCCACAACCATGATCACCATTATCATGTATGTTACATGCGTGTTCTTAGATGTTCGGCCTTTTACCTATCTGCTGTCGCTTACTTCTGCATTCCTATTCCTTTCCTGATTCACCCTTCCATGCAACACTGTTCAAGGCATCCTGTTCCCACGAATCATCTCACTACCTGTATCATTCATGTCCCGCTTGTACACATCTTCATATCGTAGCAGTGTCTGACCCCGACATCTTATAAATTAAAGTTAAGGAACCTTGTCCACACCTTCAGATTTGTTTGGCATAGACGTATACTTTATACACCAAATCGGCACATGATTGATGACGTGGTCAACATCGCACCGGTTGCCATTACTTTCCATGACCTTACCTAGTACCCATTTAAGGCTAGGTCGACCCGGAAGCCAAGGTCCTTTTCGAAAAAATTTCCAGCTTATCAGGATTTAAATACATGACTTTCAGATCCGTAGGCGAGCGACTAGCACCACACCACGGCAGCTTTCCCGAATCTTCTATGTATCGGTATTTTACCATTCACGATGTCCTTGGGGATTCTACATACAGTATTTTTTAATGACTGTATTTTTTGAACATTTTGCCGTTCCCACATTTTAATCACCGACTGTGGAGTTAATACAACATATACTGCTATAGTGTGTATTAGTTTGGGTACTGTTTTTCACATTACAGCTCTATACTCAGTGGATTCGTATAGTTAAATTACTAACAGTATTGGGACGAGGCACTTGAGTGACCTGGAAATGACATCATAAAATGTTGAACAACCTCATTCAAATACCTCCCACACATGCTCAACCAGAAATATTCTTTCTTCAATAGTCAACACGTATCATCATCATCATGTAGCAGGTCCCTTGCAGAACGTCGCTCTCATCACAGTCTGCCTGAAAGCATCTCGGTCTCTCGCCAGTTCTCCCGCCTCATGCACTTTCACACTCAAAGAGTCAATTATATCCTGTGCCCATCTTCGTGTCGGTCGGCCCCTGTCCCTCTTTCCTGGTAAAATGCCTTCTGCTATAATTGTTTCAAATCTGTCGTGGCGCTTGATACGACCAAAATATTTCAGCTTTCAAGAAAGGATGCTGTTTATTCACCAATCTTCCTTGATGTTCAACACCAGTCCAGCTAAGATGAATTAACTAAAACACCGGCATATAGCAGGGATATTCTAAGTTAACGTTTACATGACGTTTCAAACATGACGTTTTAAACATGATGTAATACACAAATTTATTTACAGTGCGCAAAAAATTCATTTCAAAAAGTCTACAGTCATGATACTTAGCAAACACACAAAACTCAAGATCTTCAATTCGTGTGTGATTCCAGTACTAACCTATGGATGCGAGAGCTGGAAATCAACGAAAACTCTAGACACAAAATTAGACAGTTTTGAAAATAAATGCCTTAGAAGAATACTAAATTTCAAATGGTCAGATTTCCGAACCAATACACAAATAAGGCAAGAATCCAGGCAAGAGTATGTGTCTAATTTTATACGAAAACGATGCTGGAACTATGTTGGCCAATCCCTTAGAATGGTTAAATCAAGACTTTCTTACCAAGCTCTCATTTGGACACCACAGGGGAAAAGATCTCGTGGAAGACCAAGGGAAACCCTACGTAGAACTATCATCATGGAAGGCTCGCTCATGTTCCACTCAAACATCCAAGACCTACAACAGATTGCAACGGAACCGCCATGCATGGAGAGTCATGACCTCTGCCCTATGTGCCGCACTCGACACAAGAGGAAAGACTAACTAACCAACTAACTAACAGTCATGAAACATATACTTTAAATGATCCTACATCTTCTGTTTGTGTTCTAGATATCTGAACCTTCGATAAATGAGCACTGGGGAAACTGCAGGGGCACCTGCTCTTTTAAATACATCAGCGACTATCTTGTGCTGTGCTCGGTTTTTCTGCGTCTGACAATATTGATAGATCTGTGTGTACCCGAGATTTTGCCTTCTTGAAATCGCTGGATTTCTTCATGTTGTAACATTCTATTTGTGTATCATCTGTACTCTACTTTTGTGACTCATAAAATTGTTTAATGACAAGCAAATTGACTTCAATGCACTTAGTTTTATCCCACATTGTTCGATCTCTCTTTTGAAAATAATGTTCGATCCTTCGTTTTCTCTCTCTCTCTCTCTCTCTCTCTCTCTCTCTCTCTCTCTCTCTCTCTCTCTCTCTCTCTCTCTCTCCTCTCTCTATCTCTCTGCAGTGCGGATGTTATAAAACGGCATAGCCTCACACAAACCACCCATCTCTGTAGCTCCAGCGACGAATCAATAAGCAGTTTCAATCGCGAACGGAAAGGCAGAGTATTAAATCGGTTTCACAACTTTCATGTCGCTAGGAAAACAACTCAACTGTTTCACTCACACAGAACGCTTTTAGGTGTCAGTATTATTTTCTTCAATCCAGTGGACTCGTGTCTCATTTCAGCAACATGAGTGAAGCCACGGACATAACGGCCACTTTAATTTTGTGCGCTAGTTCGGCAACCCGTCTTTGATGTAAGTGAGAAAAGAATGGGAGATAGTACACTACTCGTGGGATTACTATTGTGCAGTAGATCTTACTGAACTGAGTCAATCTATTTGTACTTGGGATGTTGGTTTTTTTTTTATTACTACTGCCCGTATCATTCCCTTTTTTAGAATGTTTTGGGCAAGAAGACGAACAGGTCCACATTGGCGACCAGGTTGCCCATTGGCTGGCCGGTAGACGAATTCGTCGCTGGTCAAGACAGTATTTGGGTTTGTCTCCTTTCATCGCATGAATCTTTTTCAGGGCTCTTGGTGGAATGCAATGCTAAGCCATTTTACATGGCGCACATCACCTAGTCACAATTACAACCAAAAGCTCCCCCTTCGGGGATGCTGGTTGAACGTGGCCTTCTAGTGCAGTCACCACGAACTGTGCAGACTGAGAAATATTTCTTTTAGTTTTTTCTGGATCCATTTCAAATCATTTGAAATGAATAATTTTTTTTTAACATTCAGCAAATCGTGATTGTTTTTCCCTTGTTATTATAAATTACACACTTAAACAAGGCTTTAAAGTGCGGAGGCGCTAAAAAGAGCATTACGTTCTGTAGAGGGTAAGCAATGGGGAGTGACCAGGGAAGGGATCTGGCCAACAGGCGGAAGACAATACAAAAATTCAATAAGACTGCTACTGGTACAATTAGCATTAGGACTGTGCGTTGGTTGTTGAAGATGGGTACGGAGTGCTTATGGGAACGCCCCGAATGATGTCTGTTCTTAACTAAAGGTGCAGTACCTTGAGCCTCCACCCACACCCTCCCCCCCCCCCTTTCCGCCTTTTATTTTCAACATCAGAAAATCTTAAACGGGTTAGAAGAAACCTATCGTTAATTTACGTATTTTTCCCTTGTGGGTTTTGGGATCCTATTATGGGGGAAGCAAGAATAGACCAACTGCCTACCCAAAAGCATGTCGAAAGATTCGACTAATTGGGAGCTTTCTTCAAAGCCAGAGTGCGTCTGCCCTAGCGGCAAGGAACAACAAATAAGCCAGTAAAGCGAATGTAAACGCAATACTCAGGCTCTGACACAAAACCGAAGTCCAAGTGGATGACCAACCAGGACTTTCCGCCGGAGCTTAAATCTGGTAAACAAAGAACAAGAAAAATTGATGTTATCTAATATGAACGAAACAGAGGTAAATTCGGAGTCAAGATACCCTGTATAGATAACAACAAGTATCAAATCATCACCATCACTATCATTATCGTCGTCGTCTTCAATTTCCACTTTTTTCGTTAAGTGACATTGGACAGTAGCAGTTTATGATGCATTACTCGATGAGTAGCCCTGGTTGTTTTCATTTCGAGTCGATTTAGAATGCCATTAAAATCATTAATCCATCATCGCCCTGAGCGCCCATTTGCGTTCATGCCAGAGCATGTTGGGTGTAGTGCCTATGCTGGTAGTTGTTGTGGCTGCATTACAACGTTTTGACTCAGCCATTTGATCTTCTTCTTCTCAATGAATCTGGTAAATGAGGCAAATATGGAAGTCTTACAGCTACTGCAGAGGAACAAAACTCCGACTCTTGTCAAAAAATACGCACAGGCTGTCCACCTTCCACCACATATGTCTTCTTAGAATTATCAACATTTTCTGGCTAGATACATCTCAAACATTAAACTACTTCACTTTTCAGACATTCTTCTTTCAGATTACAATAGTATTTTTTTTTTAATAAACCATGTTATGTTCATACAGCATTATACATACTATAGATTTTAAGTAAGGAACACAGAAGTTAAACGTAGATTTTGAGGATTTAATGGATGTTATTAGAATGAATATTTCAAGTGATGTTCAGGGCGACAGCTGGCAGTCCTGATGGGAATAGAACAAGAGGAAGATAAATAGATAAATATTAGATGATTTAACCTCTTCTATGAGTCAGGTGACCGTGTAAGTTGGCAAATCACAATCGATTACACATTCTGCTTAGCACGTGATGTGTAGAATAGATCAGACTTTTAAGATATAAGACGGTTACATCTCTATTGAAAATTATGATGATGATGAAGATGATGATGATATCAAGAAGGGGATTATTGATGTGACCAATAATAACATCAAGTATTGGTTTTAATGACATGTACAGACTAGGAACAGGAATAAACTAGAGATCAAACTACGTGTAAACAACAAAACAAAAATACCAGTGAACACCTTCAACCGTACACAGTTGGAATGCAGCGAGGACACGCACGACAAACAGAGGAGCATTCGCGACCAGTTCTCATTCCGTACTTGCACGTGCCACAACGAGTCACTGAGTTTGTGGCATGGCCAGCTTTGACCTCATGACAGTTGCAATCAATAACGTAACCTCTAGTGTTCGTACAGTACATTCCAAATGTCACGCCTAACTTTTGAAAACATATAAAAAAAATTGGTAACTCAGTTACCGTTCGGTGTAAATTGTTGGAATGTAGCATGCAACCTGTTAATAACCATGTACTTGTAAGAAAATGTTTTCAATGTAAACAAAAGTACAGTTTTCATTTTGCCCTATTTGTGGTATATGAAAAGCTAATCAAGAAAAACAGACATCGATTCAAAGCAAACAACCACATAACAGTTAATTGAGAAACAGGAACTTTTCAAAACCTAAGACTGCACGCTTGAATTGGCCTTTCACTCTCAGCTGGCCATCTCCAGCATCAGCCTCCTATAAGTGTTAAATTTTTCATTGTATGCTTGATATGCTATCAAAACAATCACCACAGAATCGCTGCACATGTGAACTTATTTTCAAACAGTCTCTACGTGTGTGTCAGTTACTATATATCTAATTTTGTTTTAAAGGGTACACAACTTTTTAGTCACACAGATATCAAAGAAATTCGTCATCTTGAGCAGACAGCAGACACCTGTGCAACTGTAAATTATAAAATCATAAAAAAGATGGAAAATCTAAGGTCGCATGCAAAAATTCGTGTTAATCAGTACAAGAGTTTTCGTGATTTGTACTAAAGTGTGAGGCCACGACTTTTGAAACGCTCTATAGCTTCCTGCAAATATCAAATGTGATCTCGTGCACATTTTAGCTTGTACACTTTAAACTGATACCAGCTCACATGAGCTCAATGTACATACGAGTTAAAGTTAAAGTAAAAAAACCCTTTCCACACCTTCTGCACGCGGCAGGTGATGCAGGCAACATCAGCCTAGCCGACCCCACTTCCCTGGACACTTTTGGGTACCCATTCAACGCTGGGTCGATCTGCGATCCAAATTCATCTCTGAAAAAAAAGTGCAACTCCGTTAGGACCTGAACACACGACCTTCGGATCCAAGCTTCTAAGCGCTACTCCCTGGTGTTCCACCAAGAGCTTCACGAATTTGTGTTTCATACATAATGAATACATAAACTCAAATTACATAAGGGCTACACGAATTTTTGTGATTTCCAAGCAATTTGAGCTTATATTACTAGCCGTTAACATAAACTTAGTTTATGAGCTGGTAGACAGACTGCTTCCATGTCATTCATGTTTTCAGGTACATAAAATAATTACTGCATAATTTCAAAGTACAGCCCATGCCATCTCTTATTTCATTATCCTAACCTTATTGTTAGGCAAATTATTAGATCACAATTATATTCACAATCATCAGCTTTCTCACCGTGTGGGTTCCAGAGGCCCACTTGAGGGGGGGAAGGGGTGATATAACCACTACCCCTAACACTCATGTCTTAAAGTCGAATAATTTGGGTGTTTTCTTCAAAATCGGAATGAATTTGCCTGAGACGCGAGGGACTAATAGGATGCATACAGATAAGCCAGATCTGTAAAACGGATGTAAACACATAGCTCCGAGAGAATACTAAATTCGAGAGGGGGAATAAGCAACTAAAACTTTCATCAGGAGTTTACAGCTGATGAACGCGAAGAGTTGAGTTGAGTTGATTTGAGTTCAGTTAATTCAAGAACCGACATTGCAGAACTCTGGGCATTCCCATAAGCGCTCCGTCCCAATCTTCATCAGCCATCGAAAAGTTTCGATACGAGTGGTGCCAGTAGCATTCTGATTAAATTCTGTCTTGCCTTTCATTTGAGCCTCGAGCATCTGCCAGAACCTCTCGTCCCTCCCCCTGCGTCAATCTCACCAGACTGGGGTGATCCATCTGCTTCTCCACTAAGGCACTAACCATGTCTGCCTTATCATGCACCAGTATTCCAGCAAGTTCTGCAGAGCCAGCCAATCTGTCCGCCTGTTTATTTCCCAACACACCGGAAGAACACGAAGTAGAAAAAGATATCAACGCTATGTTTCCAGTGCTGCCAGCATCTTTCAAGATGAAAAACACACATATACGTAAAAACAATTTTTACGAGATTGCTGAATTGAATCGTCATATAGCAACAGTACTGTCGAAAATATTGGGAAAAAGCAGCTAGGCTGCCGAAACCATAATCTCATCGCCGTAGACATTCAGAAAAGGGCAGTGACTGATTAGCATTCGTGTCCAACAGATATCGTCATCCACTCTCAGATCGAGAGTCAACACTAGATGAAAACCTTGGGTCGAGCAGGCAATTCAAGCACTGGCAAAGAGCACTCGCAGGCAACGGACGGCGATCAAACCATTCATTTAAAGAGTCGTAGGTCCGGAATGGGAGCGTAGCAGGCAAATTACTGTGAAGGCAAGACAGTAGACCACTGCAGACAGTAACAGACTCTAACGTTTAAGCGATAGGATAAATTGGCAGTAAAGCCTGCTAAAACATATTGGTGCGTCTTCAAGGCAAGATAGGAGACATTATAACCATGTGTTCATGGAAATAGTCAACATATATTCCTTGGGGTGGCTGCTACATGAGAAGACTGAGCACGCATGGGAATGCCCAGTGTGCAGTCACGGTGGTTGTCATATCATAAAATAGCACCTGGCCGAGTAGATTAAGGAACAGGATCACATGATCTGAACATCTTGTTAGAATGAAGACAAGCCAGTGACCAAACACAGACGTCAGACATAGGAAAAATTGAAATCAGAGCAAGAGGAAGCCCGCGAAGGCAATGGATTGACGACATTAAAAGCATTTCTGATTAACACGTAATACACTACAACATCGTGGATTTTTGTCGTGGTATGGAACGTCGCAGGTCGACCCAGCCTAAAATGGGTACCTGGATGGGCTGTCCTGGGAAAGTAACGACAGCCGTCGTAATGCTGACCACATTACCCACAGAGTGCTGATGGTCTGTAAAAATATGGGATGCTCTTCCCATATGCCCGATGCGCCGAAAGGCGTGATAAGGGATCTTTACTTTACTTTTACTACACTACAGCATGCGGAAAGATTCACGGAGAGAGCTTATATCATAAAACGCTTTACGGACTAGACTAGCAGACGGTAAGAAATCTCTAACGTTAACACGATTGCATTAACTCGGAGTAAAGCATGCAAAAGAACGTTAGGGGGTCTCCGTGACGACGTGGTCAAGCAGTTTGCCTCTCGCTATAAAGGTCGTGGTTTCGTTACATGGCTGTGTCGTACGGTTCACGAGCCCAATTCTTACGGTGATCCTTGGGAATCGTCGCTTGAGTTACGGAGTTCGTCCTCTGTGCGGCGCTCTCGGCAGGCGGTTAACCGTTCTGTAAAGAGAGACCGAGCCATATGAGATAAAACCCGTTACAATGAAGTCGATTCTCTCGACATTAGCCTTTAACATAATAAAAACACATAGCGCACGCAACACAATGAGGGCTGGACTACCGACTGTACGCTTGGTAGCAAAAGTGGAAGCTGATAATGACAATGAGAATGATGCTAAGTAATGTCCTGTTCAACTCTTCTGGCGTATAACCCTAAAGTATATCGCATGTTCAATCAATCAATCAGGTGCCCTCTCCACAATGAAGGTAGGTTGCAATGGGTCTCCAACAAGCCCAGTCTCTTGCCCTTGATGTACACTCACTCATACTGCTGTTCGTCCATCTCTTGATGTTATCCTCCCACTTGTAACGCTGTCTGCCTTTTGCTCGCCTACCTTGAACCTTTTCCTCTAGGATGATCTTTACAATACTGTTATGTCTTTAAATGTGACCAAAATATATAATAGAGCCAGTTATAATCTAAAAGGGTTTAAGATGAAACTCATCATCATCATCATCATCATCATGGTCATTAGCATGTTATAGTATATCAAATATTGCTTCTCCTTGTTTGCTAGTTTTAAGTGCTGTGCATCGAGTGCTGGACTACCAACTTCACCTCTCGAGATCTCTTGATGACTAAAGCTAAGGTCGGTATGGATGTTGCTAATGACCATGATGATGATGATGATGATGAGTTTCCTCTTAAACCCTTCTAGATTATAACTGGCTCTATTATACCAGCTTCTTTCTTTACTTGTTTACGTTTGCTCTTAGTGATATCAATTTCGTCATTTTTGCAAGTGTGCAGTTCCCTAGTTTCAAGACAGTACTATTGTAATTAGCAAAAAGGTCGTATTTATTTGTCAGTATAAAAACATTAGAGTTTCATTATATATTAGAGTTTATATATATATATATATAATACAAATAAATACGACCTTTTTGCTAATTACAATAGTACTGTCTTGAAACTAGGGAACTGCACACTTGCAAAAATGACGAAATTGATATCACTAAGAGCAAACGTAAACAAGTAAAGAAAGAAGCTGGTATAATATATATATATATATATATATGCGTGTGTGGTAGATGGCTAATTCATTGTCTCTGTCACAGCGAAAAAGGTCTTAGTGTTTCCCAAGGTCCTCTTAGTGTCCTCGGGGGAAGATCTTACTATGTCCCTCCACCCATGAAGAAGATTCAGACAGTTAAGTCTGTAATGACACTGGCTCAGACAGACTTAACGGAAAAACGGTTCGAGGACGACTTAGAGATTTCCTAATCAAACAAATGCTCAAGTGATAAATGATTTTTGGCTTTCTTCGGCGTAACTTCTGTAAGCCCAGGATTTATGTAAATCTGAATAACACCCGGAAGTAGTTATGATAACATTATTTAGCGAAAATAAGCAAACGGCATTTACGAGTTTTGTGTTTTTATCTGGAAGAAAGCATCAGGAAATACATCAAACATGCGTAACATTCGATACGCCTTGAATGATTGACATTTTGCTAGCTGAAAAGAGCAATGTTAATAGATTCATTGAGTAAACTTGTTACTGACATTATTAAGTATGTGATTTCTAAATCACTATAAATGCCGTTTCCAAACTCGGCTGAGAAAGGAAGAGTGCGTGAAGCTCAACTCAGCCACGACGGCACAACGAGCAAAAATACCCAGTTACACAGTTTTACCATTCGGATGAGGGTTCCCCTATGCAAGCCCCTGAAACCCCGTTTAACTGTAGATTTTTTTAGGGCACATTTGGAGCTGATTTTTTTTTCTACCCCGCCAAGACCGCACAACCAGCGACAAACATTCCGTGACACATTGTGCCATCATTCGGATGAGTATCACCCGTGAGCACGTCCCAGAAACCCGCTCAATCCATTGGTTATATTTAGGGTCCACAACGGCAGCCAGGTTGCACTTTAAAATAGAAAAAGAAATTACGTCTCACAGTGGGACGGGATTAACTAATAAAAATGAGAAGGAGGAGGAGAAGTTTGTGTGGAGGCTACCTACCTTATCCTGTACAACACGATTGTGCTGCCGAAGCTAGCATAATGGATTCGAAAACAAATGCCTAAGGAAACTGACGACTGTAAGAAAGGCAAAGAATTAAAGACCTTTTTGCCAGCCTCTTGCATTAACAGTTATAATTTCTATTTTATTCCTCCTCCCACTTCCCCTTTCCTTCTAAGATTGTAGTCTGTAGGGAATACAACCTCAAGACGAGGTTCAAGAAAGTCAGTTCAAACAGCCGCATGGCAATGCAATACTGAGTCACGTAACGGTTACGAAATGAAATGCGTTCCTCGGTGGATGGGGTCATATATTGAGCATATTGTGAGTAACAACGGACAGACACTCAATAAGCTGGCACTAAAACCTAGGGAAAAAACGGATCGTAGACGTACAAGAGAAATGCAAATATCTTCTTATTCTTCCTAGAGTTCACCGGCTGAAAACTCCGGTGGCCCGGGAGAGGGGGGGGGGTGGGGGGGGGGGGGGGGGGGGGGGTTAATTCCACTACTGGACTTGTGGTCTTGTTACAGAACTTCAGTATTGTGAGCACATTCGTTTTAGAGATCTATCTTGTTTAAGTGCAGACTGTCGGTTACTTGCTACAAAGGTAGATACCCCCAGACTTCGAAGAAAACCCCTCATTAGTGGATTCTTATGGCATACTCGTTAGGGAGGCAGTGGGCCTATTCTTGTTTTCCCCATAATTGGGCACCTGAATACACATGGGGAAAAATTCATAACGTCAACGTTGTTGAGAGCGGTCACAGGTGCTATTCTAGATTCCATCTTTAAATATCGACAATATTGAACATGCTATAATGGAATATAAGAATAGACTGTGAGCCGTCTAAGACGTCTATATATATATATATCATTATGAAGTTAAATTAGCTTATTGATCATCATCATCATCATCATCAGTTAGCATCATAATCTTCTTTTTCTTCTTCGTGTCTCTCAAATATAACATGAGACCTCAATAAACTTGGGGCAACTTACAAACCCCTTGTTATATCGTACAGTTCACACCATATCCTGACCATCGTAGTCACCTCAAAATCTGTCGACAGAGTAAGTCACTTCACTGCCACTGATGACTTTATTCATAACTTTGCGGTGTACAAAAAAGAAGGCGGGGTGAGAGGGAGGAGTGTCTTTGAGCCTGTTAACACGTTGACATCAGCAAAATGCTTACCAGTCTGCGAACTGATCGGACTGGAATGATTAGACTACATACTACTATAGAATTAGATACTAAAGTAGGTTTTTTATTGATGGTATTCCTACTCGCGGAATTCCGATTTTTGAACTGATAGGAAGATAATAACGTTTTTCTCTCGAAAGATCTGAAGAAAAAAAAATTGGAAAAGTTAACCTTGTCTGACAGTAACAATCAAACCCTTGTTTCTAAATGTAATCACATGATATAGACGCAGCGATAATGACTCACAGATGATCCAGTGTCTAAATACAACAAAGCCATTTCTCAGTCTGCATTGAATAAATGCCGGAGTTAAATTGCTTAAACAACTCAGATGAAAACGAGAAAATGGAACAAGGGAGAAATACCGGTTGTCACAACTCGTCATGAAATCGCTCCAAGAAATGAAAAAATCAAATTTAACCTGAGCAAAGAAAGGTCAAAAAGATTACCTCAGTCTTTTCAAAGATGCAGTGTCATTCATTAGGCATACTTTTATTCCTTTTTAATTGAATTATTACTGTCTTCTTTAGACCCTTTTATTGATCGATGTCACTTTTTAATGTTTCACTCCATAATTTGATTCAGTCACACTGAACAACATTCAGTTAACATAATTCAAATGCGTATTCTTCCGTGTGTAGTGGGGTAGTTGTATGTGTTGTTGTCTGAACAAGCGTCTGTCTAAAACATATGTACTTTGAGGTACAAATCACGAAAACATAATGTTTTCTTTGGCAACTTACCTATGCGGGGAGTCGCCGTGGCAGAGCGTCTAGACGCGCGCCCACGGATCGGAAGCTCGTGGGTTTCCTCCCTGGTGGAGCCGGACTTCTCTTCAAAAATTACCTTGGCTCTCAGGTCGACCCAGCCTTGAGTGGGTACCGGGTGCAGTCCCGGGAAGTAGAGGCGGACCGTCTTGGTGATGACCACATCCCTCATCTCGTGCCATTGGTCAATAAAATATAGGTCTAGCCCTATATGCCCTAAATGCCTAAAGGTGTGGTCAAGTGTCCTTTACTTTACTTACTTTACATACCGATGCGAGTCGTAGACTGTTCTGCCAGCACTAACAAGAAATCCACGTTTTTTAATTTAAATATTACATAAAAATTCTTGTGTAGATTCATTTCACCAGTCAAGGGATGTGGTTTACAGAAAAACGCTTAAAATACATTGGAACAGCCATAAAAAGCAACAAAGAAGTTTTGAAAGGATCAGGAGCCCGAAGACAACTAATCACAGACATCAGAAGGAGACAGTCATCATTTTTCGGCTATTTTATGAGAAGATGGAAAATGGAACATGTGGTGACCACTGGAAAGATCTGTGGAAGGAGGGATAGAAGAAGACAACGTGAGAAGATTCTTGACAGTCTTGTTGCATGGCATGGAGGTGTGTCAGCACACGAACTAATACATTCTGCAGGAGATAGCAGATTGTGGCAAGGCCCACGCCAGTCGGCAAGGTACCTGATGATGATGATACACTATTCGTATTGGGACGAATATTTGGTACCGCTATTCGTATTAGGCTAAATAGTGAAAATCCCTAATCGGTACAGCCCTATTATTTATAGAATCTTATAAACAGCATTAGTTTATATATATATATACTAGCTGTACTCAGCCACGCGTTGCTGTGGCCCAGAATGGTAAACTGGTAAACTGGAAAAGAAAGAAAATAGAAAGCGCACCTTCCTAATATGATTAATATCAGTCATTGCTCAGCTACAGAGATAGTCTGATATGCCGACTCTAGAACACGCAATATATAAGTGAATGTCGATATTAGTGGTCCTTTAAAGTGCATTGTTAGAGAGAGAAAGAAAAAACATTATTTGTTTATCGCAGGCTAAAGCATCTTCTGTGCCTAAACAGCTGAAAGTAAAGCTGACTATTATACCTCTAACTGACCAACAAAGCAGAAAAAAATGAGAATAGCCGAGGAAAGCGATATTAAAATATAAATATTAAAGAAATAAGAACTTTAAAATAAAATTGTAAGCTGTCTGAGCTAACAATGTCTGTCATAAGCCCCCCCCCCCCCCCACTACCCCCTTTATCCCTCCCCCAATCATATCTCCCTCTCCGAATGACTGAAAAATCATCATGTGGCGGAATTGTTCAAAGAAAATGTTAAGAAATGAGAACTTTAAAATAATGTTTTAAGCTCTCTCAGTTAACAGTGTCTGGCATCAACTCACCCTTATACCCCCCCCCCCCCCACACACACACACACAGTCATATCATACTCTCCGAAGTTTGAGAAAGTTATCGCCTGACGAAATATTTTTATTAAACTGAGCGTGTCCACCCAACTGAAATGGTTAGTATTTATCTGTACTGAGAAGTAAATGTGGCCAGTGTAACAGCTACCACATCACCCATCGAGTACCAGTACTACTGCTACTACTACCTTCACAACAACAGCAACAAAACTGTCACTACTGTCTGTGCCGGTCGGTGTAGCCAGAGGAGTCAGCGCCGCATGCTGTCGCCACGGACTATTTAGTTTAATCGTGCCCCCGATATAGCAAAAAAATAAAATCAATCACCTAACCGGTGATGGAACCCACAGTAATTTTCGTGATTAAAATAAAAAACGTACACTATACTCACAAATAGTGGAGAAAAAAAAAACTCGCACCCGTCATCTCTTCCTCTCCGAAGGGACGATTTTTAATTGACCTTGGCATCCGTGTCGACCTAAACCAAACTGGACTTTAATCCGTCTAAGTTAACAGTTTCTGTCATCAACGAATAGTTTTTAATCGAGTGAAGCGTCGCTGAAAGGCTAATTCGGACTTTACTGAAATCGGATGTCTTTGGGCGATATGCGCAGATATCACAACCTAGATGTAAACCAAAACACAACGTGGTAACCGCCCTTTTAAGGGAAAAAGAAACATTTAAATCCAGCGGGAAATCGAACAGCGGTCACCCGCGTGAAGGGCTGAATACTTACAACTATACTAATGAAGACAGAAGACTTTGGGTCAGATATCGCAGCCTAGCTGTAAACCATCAACACAACGTGCCAGCTGCCTTCTCAAAGGCGAACGAAAATTACCCGTGATATGAACATTGAGAATCACGTCACCGCTATCGCATGCTAGATGTAAACCCCTAAAATCGAGCGAAAAAAGGCGTAGATATCACAGGCTAGCTATAAACCACAACACAGCATGGCAGCCGCCCAGTTTAGGGCCAAACAATTATTTATGTATCACCGAGCGAGGAATCGAACGCTGATTACCAGCGTGACAGGCGGTATGCTTACAAATATGCTACCCAATAACCTAAGCATTTGGTAGAAATGAAATAATATAATAAGGTGAAGTTCTGTGTTTTACACACACACACACACACACACACACACACACACACACACACACACACACACACACACACACACACACACACAGAGTCAAAGGGGGCCAATCAACTGAAAACAAATCCGGGCCGGCAACGAAACAAACAATGAAATGATTGTTGCAGGAGCTACGTCACTCGTGGTTTGTAAAACACTAATAAATGGAACGTGCGCAGAGTCTAAGGCAACGTTGTGCGAACATTTTAAAGCGATCGGTAAAGAAATGTCGAAGATGGATCATGGGGGAAAAGGCATCTATTGGCAGCTCTGCTTAACATTCAAAGGTGGCCGATCAACTAAAAACAAAACCAGGCCGGCAACGAAACAAATGATGACTTGATCGTTTCTGGAGCTACGTCGGTCGTGGTTTGTGCGATTTTCTCACACAAAAACACGCGCTGAGTCAAAGGCAACGTTGTATGAAAATGTGAAAGCAATCGGTTCAGTAATTTCCGAGTCTATAGTTAACGACCACGGAAAATTAACATTTTTTTTTTTTAATATAGATATATGTATGTGGTGTGTTGTGTGTGTGTATGTGTGTGTATGTGTACCTATTGCACGTGCGTGTGTTCGTCTTGTGTAATTTATTTGCGTATACGTGCGTAAAAAGCAAAACGAAATTTATTCTCTGTTTAAATTTCAAATAATAACTGGCATCATGAGGGCTAGTAAACTGTAATGACTGAAGCATATAAAGAGAATGGCAGACAACAGAGAGCTGAAGAGGAGTAGACCCAGAGACAAACCAAAAAGACAGTAGAGAGTATATATATATATATATATATATATATATATATATATATATATATATATATATATATATATATATATATATATATATATACAGGCAGACCCATAAACAATTCCATAGCTCAACATTACCACAAAAAGCTATACTCTATCACATCCCCAAAGTATGGATAATTATGCCCCCCAAAAACCACCATTTCTGCCAGATGCACTGACAATTCCACTGAGACAGAGGGCGACTTCAACAAATGTAGTCTGTCATCAAGAGATGTACGCCTGCGGCTCAGATCTATGTCAGGTATCGATCTCCTCCAATAAAGTATCCGGCGACAATTTCCAGAGGGAGAAACCTGGCCAGTCTCATGAACTGATAAAATTAACCTGAGCAAAGAAAATTGGGTTTGGTGAATTATTTCCACCGTAATAAATTTTACTGTATACTTGTTTTCTTCTTTCTTAATTGAGCTAAGAACAGGAAATAAAACCACACGCTTCTGTGTCAGTCCAACGAAAATGACAGAATCAAGGCCTGTTAATTGTGTCGTGTTAGCCACTCACGAAGAGAACTGATTGCTTATATCAGAAAGGGATAATTGACATTCTTTGATCGTGAGAAGGAGAAAGCTAGAGTACATCGTAACAGTAGGAACGATGAAGGGGAGGAGAGGCAAAGGGAGACCGACAGCAAAGATGCTGGGCAGTTTGACATCATGGCGTGGCAGATGTCCTGTGTCAGAGTTGAATGAAAGTACACGAGACAGAAGGTTGTGGATATTTCATGACTACCAATGCCACACGACATCGACTTTAAAAAAAAAGAAGAGACAAGAGCTTGTTGAAAGTATCGTATATATATATATATATATATATATATATATATATATATATATATATATATATATATATATATATATATATATATATATATATATATTTAAAGTATCTAGAAACCATGACTTGTTAACCCTTTGGCTCGGTAATATGGATATCGCAGCCCTTCAGACCTAATTCCATAATAGATAACATAAATCTAGGAGAAATGTGGCTTTTCTGCCTACCCCTGGGCGTGAACCCGGACCACATTGAGTTCGTCACCCTTCTGGTTTAACCAACTACGCTAGCGAGATATTGGTGTAAAAGTTCATTAGTAGGGTCGTGTCATGGAGATTTAAGCACTGGTGTATGTTAACTGTGTCATGAGATTTAAAAACCAAACAGTCCTGAAATACGACATACAGGGAGACATACATGTCAGTATTCTGTTGGTTAGGGCGCTGCGTGGTCTCGAGGTAAGGTGTCCACCTCGAGTGTTAGAGGTTCCAGTTTCAATCCCCAGTAAAAGGCTGGGATTTTTTCACATGGACTTAGACTTCTAGTAATTCTCCCTTGTCTCTGGGTAGTGATATCGGACGCCCGTGTGCATTGTTGCGCGCGTAAAAAATCGTTTGGCTACAGAGCCCTGTGTACTGAGCTGAGCTTCTTCGGACTCATTCTTGAGTTAGAAGAAGAACGGAGCACTTATGGGTTACTACTCGTGTGCTATGATTATGATCCGTTGTTCAGACCTCAAACATATTTAGTTGGTTACCTGTGACATGACATACTTGTCGGTACTGGAGTCTGTTAAATGTGACTTGATTCATGTGTGTCTAGTAATGTATATCTATTTTGCTTTTAATTCCATATATTTGTCATTCACACTACTGTTGAGTTTGAAGCACAAGCGTATATCCTTCCAATATGACGTGGTCGAAAAATCTGCCATCAGTGTTATTATACAATATCTGTACTGAATTTGGATATCTGCGTCATGAAAAAACACTGTCTTCTTCTACTTCTATTGTCATCTCACCGATCCCAGTTTGTACACCTGTGTCGTGGTTTTCTGTGTGTCGCTTGTGCTTCTCGGGTGGCTTGGATGATGGATTTGTTAATTTTTTTTCTCAGGTTTCAACTACACCTTTTATCAAAATTTTTCTTGGTCTTCCCCTCGCCTTCCTCACAGATGTTCTGCTGTAAAAGGCTCATATGCAGTTTTTCTGTTTATATAATCAGACATGGTCTCGTTCCAACTTTTTCTTTAATGCTAGTATTCGTAACCCTGTCTCTTCTCGTGTTAGTGGCATTGCTGAGACAGCGCATTTCATAGATATTTATCTTCTGTTCTAGTGCCCTGTTTATTGTCCATGTTTGGCACTGATAAAGTAAAGTATGGATAAAGATGCTATAAATCATTTTCTGATAACACCAAGCCAGTTTTATATAATTTATAAATGACGCTATGGCAAACAGATGTTAGCATTAAAGAACCATTTTCCACGCCCTCTGCGTATTGGGCATATGGTGCTAGACCTACATTTTACCGGTCAGCACTTGGTGAGTGGTGTGGACAACATCACACCGGCCGCCTTTACTTCTATGGACTTTGCGTGGTACCCATTTAAGTCTGGGTCGACCTAGGCGCTAACGTAATTTTTGCAAAAACAACGAAAAAAAGGTGGGGGGGGGGGGGGGGGGGGGGCAGTGTCGAGCTTCGTTAGGATTTGAATCCCCGATTTTCGAATCAGCGGGCGAGCATCTAGCCACGGTGTCTCCCAAATGTCGATGTTGGTGGTTGTAAATGTTGGTACGTTAAACACTTATCAATATAAAGAAGCCGTCCCGATATGGGACGAAGTTTTTTTCGTTATTTTAATGCTCCCACTCCAACTCTTACGGTTGTTAGGTGTTTCTAGGAATTTCGTCTGTGTTATTCTCATCCGAATGGTGACACTTTGTGTCACTGAGTGTTTGTCGCTCGTTACGCGGTTCTGATGGGGTTGAACCATAATTGGTTTGGTTATTTCGTTATTCTACATTTGTCTGTACTGGTGTCTGTTATCGCTTTATATGAAATGTACGTCTGTACTGGAGGAGCGTGTTAACCACTTTATGTCTAGAAATGTCGATACTAGAGTTGGTTAATTTAACAGAAATAAGTGTCGATTTAGTTTGGTTTTTTTTTTTTTTTTCAATTTTTTATTTGGGGTGGTCTGAAAAGGGGTGTGGGGGGGGGGGGGGGGGGGGGGGGGGGGGGGGGGTTATACTGTCTGAAAAATGTTGATACTTTTTTGAGTTTGGTAATTGTGTTATATGTAACACGAGTCGGTTAAGTAGCTTGTTATATCCATTTGTGAACTAAATGTTAGTACAGTAGTTTTTTAAATGTGCAAAGAGGAGGAGAAAGAAGAAGAAGAAGAAGAAGAAGAAGAAGAAGAAGAAGAAGAAGAAGAAGAAGAAGAAGAGGAGCAAAAGAAGAAGAAGAAGAAGAAGAAGAAGAAGAAGAAGAAGAAGAAGAAGAAGAAGAAGAAGAAGAAGAAGAAGAAGAAGAAGAAGAAGAAGAAGAAGAAGAAGAAGCAAAAGAAGAAGAAGAAGAAGAAGAAGAAGAAGAAGAAGAAGAAGAAGAAGAAGAAGAAGAAGAAGAAGAAGAAGAAGAAGAAGAAGAAGAAGAAGAAGAAGAAGAAGAAGAAGAAGAAGAAGAAGAGAAGAAGAAGAAGTAGAAAAAGAAGAAGGAGATTACAATCTTTTATCTGCACACAAAAAAAAATGTCAAAAAAATATTAAATAGTGGAAAGAATGTCTCAGCATACAATTATATTTGTGAAGATATTAGAAAATATTATTGCAGCCGATAGCTCTGTTACCAAGATTACAAAATGGAATGAAAACATAGTTCCTAGATGGGTCATAATACTTTAAGATATTTCTGAAGTCGGTTTCCATGTTACAGATTCGACAGCGGAAATCGCAAAGCCGCTTCTCTTGCATTATAACCCTGGTGTGTAATCGGTATTTGTCATGTAATGGTTTCACTATATTCGATTTAGTTATATTCTAGTATACCACGCAATGCCTCATGCTTTACAGTAAGTGGATGTTTCTCTGCAAGATTTAAAAAAAAAAAAAACACTACTTTGCTCTTAGAGGTAAAGTAGGCAGATGTGAACCAGCGTCACTGCACACGTGTATAAACCATAAGTGCTTTGCCACCACTAAGGACAGCTGTTAAGAAACTGTCCTCCTGTGTCGCCGTCCGCACTAAACTCCGTAGCTACAGCGATGGTCCTCCATTTACCCCAGAGTGTTTACTCTGGTACCCATTTCCTGGGTGAACCCCGGGAACCGCCCGGTTTCGAACACCGGCCGTGAGCTGCAGCGAGTCGCAGCTGGATTTGAAAGCGAGTCTCCTATCGACTGCGCTAACTTTACTCTTGTTCAACGTTGCTTTTCAAGCATGTACCTGTCTATTTTATGTATTTCTTTCTATCAGCATACGTTAAGTTGAAATATTTGGGTGCCCTGAAAGCAGCAAATGTAAAATGTGTTAAAGACGTTGAGTGCAGCAGCAATAAGTAGCATTTCACATAACGGAAATGTTTGGTGCGATCCATCTTAGTGAACTGAGGTGAGGAAGAGAGATTTTAATTAAATAAAACCAGTCTTGATTTACGGAAGTGAGACTGAGAAAACAGAAGTACGTCGCAGCAAAGGAGAAGGGAGATATGTAAGACAGTTTATTATTGTCATTTTTTGTGTGTGGTTCTATAGACGAATTATGAGAATACATGGACAGATAAAAAGAGCAGTGAAGATTGAAAAAAAAAACTGACTCACGAAGAGAACAGACTGCTCATATCAGACAAAGACAGTCTACATTCTTTGCAAATGTGATGAGAAGAAGAACACTGGAGTACAGCGTGATGGTAGGACAGCTGGCAGAGAATGGCAGAGGGAGACCGAGAGAAAAGATGCTGGACAGTTCTACATCATGGCTTGGAGGATCATTTGTGTCAGACCTGATTGAATGTACACGGGACAGAAGGTTGTGGATAGACATGACTACCAGCGTAACACGACATTGAGTTTGAGAAGAAGAGCATTGTCGTGGCATACAAGAATAACTGTATCAAACCAAAAGTGGCCATATCCGAAGCATTAGGCTGTGGACGTCTTCGTCTTCATCAGCTGCAGATATAACCAGCCCCTAATAATCTCTGTCAGTCAATGTCAGCATGCGCATACACAGCACCAAGGATGGGAAAAACAATAAAATATAATATTGGTGCTTATCTTGTAATTATATTAAGCATGTCTATAGAGATAACCGCGTATTTTAGAGCACTAGCATGGGCAGCAGAAGAATATAGCAACCACGACCACACGGGAGAAGATTCCATATCATGAGGCCCGCAGAAGACATGAGGCAACCAAAGGCATAGCTACAGCTATAATCGCTAAACTTAACAACGAGATAGATCGACTCAAAAGTGACATTCCAAGCTCTCAGAGACGAGAAAGAAGCATCCAAATCCCAACGAGATGAAAAAAGAGATGAAGTAACAGGCCTGAGAGCTATCTTGAAACACAGAAGCGGATGGAAACAGACATGACGAAATTCAAGGAGGATATCATGTCTGCACTTACTATTATCCTGACACAGAAGGAACAGCCAACAAAAGCGAAGAAAGACGAGACAAGTCTCACTGATTTACGGAAGACCCAACAGCTTCTCGCGAAAGAAGTCACAATGATTAAGAAAGCCCTTGCTGAAACAGAGGAAAAGTTGCGGCGAGCATACGAAAAAAACAACAGACTGAGCAAGGAACTACAGGCAACCAACAGAATTATGTAGGAAAGAGAGAAAGCACGAAAAGAAGCAGCAAATACAGTCACCCAAACCTCAGGGCGCCGAGACCCAGAACCAGCCATGTCAATTACCAGACAAGAAAATACCGACGCCGCTGATGTGACAGATTACGGACGAAACCACTCTACAATCGAATCAACGCATTGGGGAGCTGGAGGATCTAAACTACTTTAACCCAGAATTGCCAGAGGATGATGTACCATGGTCCTCACCAGAAGAACCGATCCGACCGCCAAAACCTGAAGTTAAACGAGGTCGATACCGTCACCACAAACATTAATGCCAGAGACGACACCACCAACGCCAAAACTACCTAAACCCTATGTAGGAGAAGCACTCTACAACAAGGACACAAGAAGACCAGACCCCACC
Organism: Candidula unifasciata; assembly: GCA_905116865.2. Lineage (NCBI taxonomy): Eukaryota > Metazoa > Mollusca > Gastropoda > Stylommatophora > Geomitridae > Candidula > Candidula unifasciata. Next base: position 255,105 of record CAJHNH020000550.1, read on the forward strand.
ATTATTTCCTTCATTACCTGCCCAAAGCAAGCAACCGCCAGTCCTTCTTAGGATAGGCAGTCCCCTCCCCTCGGAAACAGCAAACGGCCAATGAAATCTACCCAAAATCGACTCAACAGCCAGTGATCCGGAGCGCAGCAGAGGGCCAGCCAGTTACGAAAGCAGACAATAAAGCTGAAAACCACAACAAATATCAAGCGAAAAATACTGAAAGCACAATCAAAAACCAGATGAGATGAAGACCAGAAACGACACCACAAATATAGCGGACAGAAAAGAGAGCAGCAATGCAATCTGACCTAGCTGAAAGTGGTCAACTTTAAAAGATAGATAAATAGGAACAGTCAGTAGGAGTAACATGCAGTGGCTACTGCACTGGAAGACTGAGCACTCAACTGAATGTCCAACGTAATGTGACGTCGATTGTGAAAACATAAAATAACATTAAATCTTTCTGATTTGGATACTCTAGAGAACCATAAGAAAAGGCAATTCTATTTACGCTGAGATTTATGGAGATTGAAAAAAAAAAAATCGCCTACTCTAATTGAGATTTTTGTTGTGAGTGATTAAATGAGTATTGAAATACTGATTAGAACATTTTCGCTCAACTCATTTTAACGAGGTATTTTTGTCTTTTATTTGTATTTAGTAAAATTTCATATCAGTATGTCTTGTTGAAATTTATTTACGTGTATTTATTTTTTTAAATTAAGAAATTTTTCTATGGCACCATTTTTTCTGTAAGCTTACATTTTTCACAAATGGTGCCAAATCTGTAAAATAACATTTTTATTGGTGATCTGCAACAACAGAAGGGAACATTTTCACGCCAATGATGAAGTCTAGCAGAAAATAGGGCTATAAGCAAAGTAAGTAAAAGTAAAGACCCTTTTCAGGCCTTTGGCGCATCGGGCATATGGGAAGAGCGTCCCATATTTTTACAGACCTATTGAAACTAGGTGGGTAATGTGGCCAGCATTACGCCGGCCGTCTTTACTTTCCCAGGACAGCCATCCTGGTACACATTTTACGCTGGGTCGACCTGGGACGCCCCATACTATGCTAAAAATTCATGCGGCTAGCAGTGGATTTCGATCGCGGTACGTTGAATTACGAGTCGAGCTAGCAACGCCTAAGCCGCGGACGCCGCAGGGACTGCTATACTTCTATTTGAACAGACCAAAAGGCACTTAGAGTGTCATATGCTCAACATCAAGCCGGCGCTTACACTTGCCAGGACTTTACTGATTGGGTTGGCCTGAGCCACAAAGTATTTATTGTGATTTCAAAACCACAACTTTTGATCCGACAATCGCGCGTCTATTAGTTGCACTACTGGAGTTCCTATTGAAGATCTTTACACTATTTATGCAGATTGCATCTTACACCACACATCTCTCTCTCTCAGTGTGTGTGTGCGCACGCGCGCGTAGTGCGTGTGTGTGCGCGCGCGCATGTACGTGTGTCTGTGCAATAAGGCAACTCTTTCTCTCAAAATATTTTATCTAAAAATGCTTCGATTTCCTGGAAGCCGCTTATTCATTAAAATTACAATATGGACTAGCAGATCTTTATGAACACATATTTCCTCTACAGGTCCCAGTTATCCTTTTCTTACAGGTGCAGCTGCTGTAAGCTCAGTGCAGATCCATAATATTTGCCTTTAAATCCGATTGAAATCAATAGCTGTCAGTGAAGCTGAAATCTACAATCGATTCAGTTGCGTGTACAATTCCAATAAGTTTCTGAGTTACCCCCAGTGTACGGTAATGAAAGAACATGTTGCCACACAACGGAAGTAATCACGTGGCTTTACTTTCACTAGCAATTCCCGACCGTTTCTTGGGCCGTCATGGCTGCTGTGAGAACGCAATGGTTAGCATGCTTGCCCAAACGACGCGATTGCAAAGACTTCCAATTCGCATCCAGACTGATTTAATAATAATAATAATAATAATAATAATAATAATAATAATAATAATAATAATAATAATAGTATTAATAATAATAGTAACTATGACATCATCATCAGCATCATCATAAAGTTCTTTACCAGCTGGCGCAGGCATTCACGCATTTCCACAGATCTCACTTTGTGGTGTTTTGGATCAATTCCGCTGCTGATGTTCCTCCATGCCCCTGTCTTAACCCATCCATTATCTTGTCTCTTGGTCTGTTCTGCCTCTTCTAACAGTGATCTTTCCAGTTGTCACAATATTTTCTCTTTCTGAATGGTTCAAAGTCACAACTGGTGTCAGACAAGGATGTGTACTGTCACCATTACTTTTCATAACATACATGGATAAGATCACTGTAGAAGCAAACCCAGACGTGTATGCTATAAACGAATTACTTTTTGCTGATGATCAAAGCATACTGTATCAAAATGAATATGATCTACAGGTAAAACATCTGACTACTCTCAAACAACAGCTGTTTACAACATAATATGAAAATCAGTACAGAAAAAAACAGAAGTTATTAAGATCAGCAGAACACACAGGCCACTGAATATAAATGTTGGAAGTGCCAAAAAATCAAGCAAACCAAAGAGTTCAAATACTTGGGCAGTATATTACAGAGGATGGAAGAATGGACAGAGAGATAGAAACCAAGAATACAGAAAGCAAATGCTGTCACATACCAACTATCACCTCTGCTTAAACATCCAGATATAACCATGAAGACCACAAGACAATTGATAAACACCATCTTCATTCCAACACTACTTGCTACCAGTGCCAGACATGGACAATCAACAAGACCCATGAAAGAAAAATAGAAGCCTGTAAAATGAAATGTCTAAGAAAAGCAGCGAATAAGACCAGACTAGACAGGATAAAGAACATAGACATTAGAAACACTGTCAAAACTACACCACGTTTAGACTACATAGAACATCAAAGAATGAAATGGTTTGGACATCTAACCAGGATGAAAAAAGACCAAATAACATCACAAATTTTCAACCAAAGAAGCTCAGGATATAAGGCAAGAGGAAGACCAAGGAAACGGTGGATTGACGGGGTCTCCGAAACCTGCCAAAAGCATGGCCTCAGAACATCAGGTGCTGCCCGCCTTGCTTATGACAGGAACTTGCATCTCCCCACAACGCTTAGCGGCATACGTGGAAGGAAAAAGTAAGTAAGTAAAGTACAATATTTTCAAGTGTTCCTTTTTTCTAGCATACGACGGGTATTAGTCAACATCCTAGGGAGTACAGATTACCCGTGTCATGTTGGTCATATAAACCCCGAGTGCCCAATAATCAGTATAATATGCCCATCATTTGGTTGATGCTCCTCGAAACTTGTAAAGGGTCCTCTGCATTTTACCTGCCCAGGAATAGTTCTGTAGAGGGTCTCTACTTTCTGGAACCTTCTGAAATCTTTATACTTAGAATTGCAATAATATATGCATACTAGCAGGTTTTTGATCGGTAAAAAGCTGTTTCGATGAAATAAATGTGTAAAGACACTTTGTAGAGAATTTATTGAAAAACAACAACTCTTCTTTCGAATTTCTAGAAATTTAAAAAGACCTTGATAGCTTACACCGGTGATTCTCAACCTTTCCTAATGCGGCCAACCCTCTAATACCAGTACCTCATGTTGTGGCGACTCCCATAAACCGTTCAACTTTTTTTTTTCGTTTGTGCTACTTCCTAGCTTCATGGTGAAACAATGTGTTTTCCGATGGTCTTTAGGCCAACCCTCTGAAAGGGTCGTTTAAAACCACAAAGAGGGTCGCGACCCATTAGGGTTGAGAACCGCAAAAAAATAGCGAAAAAACATTTACTGACACCAATTTATCAAGGGGTCTCAGAGTGTGCAGTCAACCAGGTAGATTGCTATATGATTCGTTGGGGCAGTTGACACTGGACTGAAAAAGGGGGGGACTGCTTTTTATAACAACTCTGGCTCATTTGCTGTAGCTATTGAATAGGTAATGCTGTGTTAAAAAAAACACTGACATTGATTTTAGTGGTGACTAAAAGACAATTTCTATCCCTCGATTTTGGGCAGGAGGGGTATTGTTCTGATTAGAAAAGTAAAGTTAAACGGTCCATCTCTAATCTCTCTATCTTTTTTTTTTTTTACCCCACAAGGACTCACAAAGCATAAAC
>CAJHNH020000550.1:259250-276750 GCA_905116865.2 Candidula unifasciata
TTAAGAAGTTTTTCTATGGCACCATTTTTTCTGTAAGCTTAAATTTGTCACAAATGGTGCCAAACGTTTTTAAAAATAAACATTTTTATTGGTGATCTGCCAACACAGAAGGGAAACATTTCACCGCCAATGCTGAAAGTCGGATCAGAAATAAGGGCTAATAAGCAAGTAAGTTAAGACGGTTTAAAGACCCTTTTCATGCCTTTGGCGCATCGGGCATATGGTAAGAGCGTCCATATTTTTACATACCTTACCTATTGGATACTTCGGTGTGGGTAATTTGGCCAGCTTTTACGCCGCCCGGCCGTCTTTACTTTCCCAGGACAGCCATCCTGGTACACATTTTACGCTGGGTCGACCTGCGAGGCCCCATACTCTGCTAAAAATCCATGCAGCCAGCAGTGGGTTTCGATCGCGGTACGTTGGATTACGAGTCGAGCTAGCAACGCATAAGCCGCGGACGCCGCAGGGACTGCTATACTTCTATTTGAACAGACCAAAAGGCACTTAGAGGGTCATATGCTCAATAGGAATAAACTCACAGGGTTTAAAGTACAGCAGGGATCTACCAGTCTTCAGTAGAAGTTATCCTCGTCGACACACGTTTCGGCCCACGATTCCTAGACGCATTCGGAGGTGGGCCCACCTGAGTTCATGAAGCTCAGGGCTGGTTCCCTGCTGCACGAGATTACCGGATGGTGTTTTACTTTCGGCCAGAGACAAGACGACTTGGTGGTTTGCAGAAGGTACTGTGAGATAAGAAGTCGCAGCGGCAATCCGGCGCTTACACTTGCCAGGACTTTACTGACTGGGTTGGCCTGAGCCACAAAGTATTTATTGTGATTTCAAAACCACAACTTTTGATCCGACAGTCGCGCGTCTATTAGTTGCACTACTGGAGTTCCTATTGAAGATCTTTACACTATTAATGCAGATTGCATCTTACACCACACATCTCTCTCTCTCTCTCCGTGTGTGTGTGCGCACGCTCGTGTATGTGCGTGTGTGTGTGCAATAAGGCAGCTCTTGCTCTCAAAATATGTTGTCTAAAAATGCTTATATTTCCTCGAAGCCGCTTCTTCATTAAAATAACAATATGGACTAGCAGATCTTTATGAACACATATTTCCTCTACAGGTCCCAGTTATCCTTTTCTTACAGGTGCAGCTGCTGTAAGCTCAGTGCAGATCCATAATATTTGCTTTTAAATCCGATTGAAATCAATAGCTGTCAGTGAAGCTGAAATCTACAATCGATTCAGTTGCGTGTACAATTCCAATAAGTTTCTGAGTTGCCTCCAGTGTACGGTAATGAAAGAACATGTTGCCACACAACGGAAGTAATCACGTGGCTTTACTTTCACTAGCAATTCCCGACCGTTTCTTGGGCGGTCATGGCTGCTGTGAGAACGCAATGGTTAGCATGCTTGCCCAAACGACGCGATCGCAAAGACTTCCAATTCGCATCCAGACTGATTTAATAATAATAATAATAATAATAATAATAATAATAATAATAATAATAATAATAATAATAATAATAATAATAGTATTAATAATAATAGTAACTCTGACATCATCATCAGCATCATCATAAAGTTCTATACCAGCTGGCTCAGGCATTCACGCATTTCCGCAGATCTCGCTCTATGGTGTTCTGGATCGATTCCGTTGCTGATATTCCTCCATGCCCCTGTCTTAACCCATCAATCATCTTGTCTCTTGGTCTGTTCTGCCTCTTCTAACAGTGATCTTTCCAGTTGTCACAATATTTTCAAGTGTTCCTTTTTTTCTAGCATACGACGGGTATTAGTCAACATCCTAGGGAGTACAGATTACCCGTGACATGTTGGTCATATAAACCCCAAGCGCCCAATAATCTGTACAATATGCCCATCATATGGTTGATGCTCCTCAAAACTTGTAAAGAGTCCTCTGCATTTTACCTGCCCAGGAATAGTTCTGTAGAGGGTCTCTTCTTTCTGAAACCTTCTGAAATCTGTATACTTAGAAATTGCAATAATATATGCAGACTAGCAGGTGTTTGGTCGGTAAGAAGCTGTTTCGATGAAATAAATTTGTGAAGACCCTTCTTAGAGGAATTTATTGAAAAACAACAACTCTTCTTTCGAATTTCTAGAATTTAAAAAGACCTCTGATAGCTTACACCAGTGATTTTCAACCTTCCTAATGCGGCAACCCTCTAATACAGTACCTCATGTTGTGGCGACTCCCAACCGTTCAACTTTTTTCGTTGCTACTTCCTAGCTTCAGTGAATATGTGTTTTCCGACGGTCTTTGGCCAACCCTCTGAAAGGGTCGTTTAAACCACAAAAGGGTCGCGACCCATAGGTTGAGAACCACAAAAAATAGCGAACATTACTGACACAATTTATCAAGGCTCAGAGTGTACAGTGCAACCAGGTGATGGTTAGATGATTCGTTGGCAGTTGACACTGGACTGAAAAAAGGACTGTTTTATAACAACTCTGCTATTTGCTGTAGCTATTGACTAGGTAATGCTGTGTTAAAAACACTGATATTGATTTAGTGGTGATTAAACAATTCGAAGATCTCGATTTTGCAGAGGGTATTGTTCTGCTTAGAAAGAACAGTAACGTCATCTCTATCTCTCTATCTTCTTTTACCCCACAAGGACATCACATAAGCGATAAACACCCGATGACACAAAGTGCCACCATGTGGATGAGGATCACCGTGGAGAGGTCCCAGAAACCGTGTTCAGCCATTAGGCCATATTTATGGCCTGGCTATATTGCGGCCCCTGACAGGGTGGGGCTTCAAATAACGAAAAACTGCATTTTCCAAGGAGATGACAAGATTGAGTAACGTCATGCAAAATAATCACAGAAATGAGAGCTATTCCAAATTCTACATCCGATTGGCTGGCGAAAATAAACCGTTTGCCATGGCGACTCTGTTGATTGCGAGATAACTTACAACCACCTCCTTTTTAGGACGTATTTTGTGTTATTTGAAGCCCCACTCTGGCTTTTGCCAGGGGCCGCAATATAGGCAGGTCATAAATATGGCCAATTGCCTGAACGCGGTTTCTGGGACCTCTCCACGGTGATCCTCATCCACATGGTGGCACTTTGTGTCATCGGGTGTTTAACGCTTATGTGATGTTCTGGTGGGGTATAAATTCATTCATTCATTCATTGCGAGAATCAGCCAGTAGTCATTTAGCTCACTACACATCAACCTACAGTCGCATTTGTTCAATGGCTTACTAATCATGGGAAGGAAGGTGAAAGAGGCGCAAAAGGAGAAGAAGAAGATAGATTCATTCAACTTACGCTGACATTTATTAACAGGGCAGTACTTTGTTTCACTTTTCTTGTCATCTGTTTATGCAAATGATAGTGATATAACGTTTGCTAAAATTACAATATACTATCATATGCCCTAATATTGGTAACTCATGAATTACTATTTATACCCTACAATTGTTCAGACAACGCAGAAAACGCAGACTACAGACAACATAGATCGTTATAATCATGAGGAAGTACACACAATAGACGAAGTAATCGACTCACCCACATAAAACGAACTTTTACCCTGTTTGTTTTACCCTGCAAGACCACATTAACAGGTTAAACTCAGCATGCTGTAAATACAACATTAAGATCAATGCAAAGAAAACTAAAACAATGTAAGTTAGTAAGAACCCTGGACCACTACACATACAACTGAAAGATTCTGGCCCCAATCAAGTTAGGGATTCAAATATCTAGGAAGTATGATCATGGAATATGGCAGAATTGAAAAATAGAAGCCATATGTCAGAAAGCAAGTGCACTTATATATCAGTTGCCCCCATTATTAAGTCATCCAGACAGAGAGACTGGTTATCAACAGCATATTCATTCCAACATTATGCTACCAGTGCCAGACATGGACAGTATCTAAATCTCATGTACACAAAATCATCACCTGCCAGATGAGATGCCTTAGAAAAGCCAACAACCTAATCTTCTGAGACCGAGTGAATAATAGTGCCATCACACAGATTTGGGGAACCACACCTTGTACTAGATTCATTGAGAAACAGCATATCAAGTGTTTTGGCCTTCTCGTTAAAATGCGGCAAGATCAAATACCACCACAGGGACTAAATCTCAGAAAATCAGCTACAAGAGCAAGCGGGTGGCCGCGAAATATTGAATCGACAACATTAAAGACACCTCTTGGCTGGCAAAAGCCAGTAGCAGCCAGTGTGCATTGGATCGTAAATTATTCATCCCCACGCCTCTGAACGGCAGAAGTCTTGCATAATGATGATGATGAATTCTTGAGCAGTTTTATGTTGATCAGCATTTTGTATAACTGTGGAATAATATTCAGAAATTAAAGAAAATGAAAACCCGACATTCAGTGATGATGTAATGTTGTAGAGCTTATGCTTTGCCATCCACTTGTTCAATGCAGAGTTTTTGCAATGAACGGTGCGTGGTCAATGCAAAAATCTAGATTAAGAATTGAGGCAATGATGGCCATATTTTTTTCAAGACAAAATTGTATAAGATGTTTTATATTAAAGCGTCAACGGTTGTCCTTTACTGTGTAAAACTGCTTCTTCAGAGAACAATTGATGGTACGATCGTTTAAATGCTTACATAAATGTTCACCATACATACATATGATTGTCACGGTTCAAAATTCCGTATAATCATTAAAGACTATACATACATATGATTGTCACGGTTCAAAATTCCGTATAATCATTAAAATGCCTTATAAGATAAGTGCTATTGTTCTGCCCAATCCATATGGTAACACTACACTTCTTCCTATTTTTCTTTGCTCTGTTAGCTGCATTGACTGTTATACTACCTTAACAATTTTCCTTTCCGGACACTAATAATTGTACATTATTAATGTACCTACACTATCATTTATCATACATATACATTAATACGCCATTTAGCTCTGTTACCACCACATCACCCATACCCTAAAATCTCGCCTACTAAATGCTTTCCTATCTTGACAGTTCCAATGCTAAAAAGCTCCCTGTTTTTCTAGCTCATTCTACTAAAAGCTTCCCATTCCCATAGAGGCTTCCCTACATTGACAGCTTCCCTAATGAAGGTTTTCCTACTGACAGATAAAGTACTGACAGCTTCGCTACTGAGCAGCTCTCTTACTGCCAGCTCCTTTACTGTCAGCCCCCTTTCTGCCAGCTCTCTTACTGCCACCTCCCCTAGTGCCAACTATCCTACTTGACAGCTTCATTACTGCCAGTCCCCCTTCTGCCAAGCTCCCTTACTGCCAACCCCCTTACTACCAGCTCCCTTACTGCCAGTCCCCTTTCTGCCAGCTCTCTTACTGCCAGCTCCCTTACTGCCAGTTTCCTTTCTGCCAGCTCTCTTACTGCCTGCTCCCTTACTGCCAGCCCTCTTACTACCAGCTCCCCTAGTGCCAGTCCCCTTTCTGCCAGCTCTCTTACTACCAGCTCCCCTAGTGCCAGTCCCCTTTCTGCCAACTCTCTTACTGCCAGCTCCCCTAGTGCCAGTCCCCTTTCTGCCAGCTCTCTTACTGCCAGCTCCCCTAGTGCCAGTGCCCTTTCTGCCAGCTCTCTTACTGCCAGCTCCCCTAGTGCCAGTCCCCTTTCTGCCAGCTCTCTTACTGCCAGCTCCCCTAGTGCCAACTATCCTACTTGACAGCTTCATTGCTGACAGCTCACTTATTGGCCGCTCCCTTCGAGACAGCTCCCCAGTGACAGCTCCCCTACTGCCATCCCCTTACTGACAGCTTCTCTGCTGAATGCTCCCTTCCTGATAGCTTCACTACAGACAACTCCCTTAATGATAGCTCCCTCCAGACTGCACCCTACTGACATCTTACCTGTGACAGCTTCCCTACTAATAGCTTCCGCCACTAACATCTTCCTTACCCACCTCATCTCCCTCACTGACAGCTGCTCGTGTGGCAACTCTCCTACTGATAGATCCTTTTGTGACAGGTTCCCAGCAGAGACAGCTTTCCTTTCTGGAAGCTTTCCCACTCTCTGTCTGTCTGTCTGTCTGTCTGTCTGTCTGTCTGTCTGTCTGTCTGTCTGTCTGTCTGTCTGTCTGTCTGTCTGTCTGTCTGTCTCTCTGTCTCTCTGTCTCTCTCTCTCTCTCTCTCTCTCTCTCTCACTCGCTTTCCTAACGACACCATCACGATAATTCTCCAACCCCAAACATCTCGGAATGCTACTCACATACAGAGATAGTTGCGCTGGCTGTTCGACGATCATCGAGTTTAGTTTGAGTAAACAGTTCAGCCAATAAGATGCATGCTTTTAAGGTAATGAAGAAGTGAGATTAAGTGGACGATGGCGAATAGGCCTTGGGCACGATCTGCCTGCCAAACAAATCAGTTTGATTTAGGACAAGGGAGAGTTATAGACAAGAAAAGAAAACAAGAACAGAATGGCAAGAAAAGGGCTATTAGGTGATCATTCTGAGCGAATAAAAGGGAAGTAAACATCAATGCGCAATGGAAATGTGAAAGAATGCATTGACGCGGGGAAAAGGGCTATTAAGTGAGGTTAGAGGGTGACTGAAAAACACGGGGGGGGGGGGGGGGGGGGGGGGGGAGGGAGGAGGTGGTGAGATGATTTCAAATTTATCTATAATATAAAACTCATGACGGAAAAAAAAAAAGATTGGAGCTTTTGAATTGAAATGTTATCGAAAAATTCTTAGAATACAATTGATCAGGAAGAGGAAAAACATCGACATTCTGAACGGACTGAACATCGAGGAGAACTGGCTCATAAACAGCATCCTGTCCTGAAAGTTAAAGTATTTTGACCAAATCAAGCGTCATGGTGGCTTGTAAAAGACGGTGATGGAAAGTGCAGTTTGTGGAAGGCGAGGCAAGGGTCGACCACCGCGAAGATGGATACATGACATTGAAGATGCATTGGCATTGAAAGCACATGGGGCTGGAGAGCTGGCTCGGGAAAGGGATACTTGCAGGCGTGCCGTGAAAAGAGCCACGTTCTGCAAAGGACTTGCAGATTAATGATGATGATAAAACTATTACGTTGACCCCATGGGGGACGCAATGTTTCGTTATTTTAAAGCCCCACCCCGGCTTTTGATTCCATGATAGATGCCGTAAAACGGAAATATGTGGCTTTTCTGCCCACCTCCCCTTCCCACTTCAACCCCCCCCCCCGCACCCCCACCCTGTGCTTAAGATCGGACCACAACGAGTTTTTCACTGGTTGCCGCGCAGCTGGTTTAACCAACCTAGCTAGCGCCTCGGGCATTTAGGTGATTGAAATGGGATTAAGACCGATAAGCTGCATGCAGTGAGATACGATAGTACCACCAAGCACCATTTGACAATGGAGCTTTCGAAATTTGAACGCATGTGGTTGTTTTATCTCTGTGTTATTTACTTGTTTTACATGCTTTTTGTTCGTTAACCCATCACAATAGTCTATATCGTCTTCTAAGCTTATTTTCGTATCATATTTCTAGCACTTAGTGTTGACTGAGATGGTTCTGTAGACTCTCTTCTGTTTCTGCTAATAATGCTGGTAATCTGCGAATAATAAATCCGAAATAGCATCTTCTTCACTCGCAACCTGTTTGCATATACTGGCAAAACATGTTGAAAAATTGGGAACTAACAAACTTTCCTGTCGTACTCATAAATTTACTTCAAATACATGTATGGATCATCATCATCATCATGTAACACTGCGTGTCGTAGGGTCACATGTTGCTGTTGATTTACTGATCAGCTCTTTTACTTTTAAGGGGCATGTGCATTGAACTTCATGTCATGTCAGTCAGGTTCTGTATCCAGGTCTTTCTTGGTCTACCTTTTATCCTCTTTCCCCCTTCACCCTACTGAGCCCTGTAGTATTGTTTGTGAGAAGCCGTTAGATCTTATTTAACGTCTGTACCATTGTATTATGGGAGGCTAAGAACCAGGGAACCAGACCTCCGGGACGACCCAGGGTGCGCTGGGAAGACAACATCCGACAGTCCCTAACTGACAGAGGACTGGAATGGAACAAAGCCAGAAAGATAGAGGCGTCTGGCGATCTCTCTGGCAAACCTCTACACCCCAAGGTAGAAGAGGAGCGACTAAGACAGAAGACCATTGTATTTTCCGTCTTTTCCTGCATTAAAAAAAATTTCAAAGTTGCTAGCTGGCATGGGTTGGCTGGCTAAATGACATTGGCAGCGACAACATCACCAACCGTATCTGTTCCATTAATCGTGTGAAATGGTGAGCAACGTCAAAACCTATCGGAATGGCATATAATGACCAAAGCACTGGGACTTCCATCAGTTTGTGTGCACGTGGTGCGCGGACATCATCTATGTTGTTATGTGCACAACTAGAGCAGCAGTCTGGCATGTTATGACGAGCAAGCTAACAAGGAAGGACAAAGACACAACAGAACCTTTTCACTCTCTCACAAATATATAATCGCCTTGGCTAAGTTGTTACGGCATTTACCTAGCTATAGGAAGGTTGTGGTTTCATTTTCGTAATACGTCTTTGAGTAAGCAAGCAAATATGTCATACATCTATAGGAGGTCGTCACTGAAACTGCGGAGTTATATTAACTGTGCGATTCTTTTGGTTGTGGGGGTTTAAAAAAAAGAGAGACTGAGCCATATGGGATCATCATCCTCAAGTGCCTGCGTGACTCGGATGGCTATTTATTACTAATGTTTGTGATACGTTGTTTTCGAGCCCTCCATTTTTCAAAACATCCTGGTTCTTTGTTTTGGCTACCCAAGAAACTCTTAGGAATTCTGGTTCTACAACATTAATAATTAAGTCTAAAATAGAAGTGATTCCAGTCTAGCGTCCCATCCATAATTGTGTTGTGTTAATTACTTCCTCGTGTAACTTAAAACCATTGATTTCCTTGTCGTATGGATGTCAACAATGATGTTAATTCAGACAGCTCCCTGAAGTATTACTGACAGAAGATAGCAGAGGCTAACTTAATCCTTGCTGGCATTTTCTAATTTTTAATTTCATCTTTCTAAATTTCATCTTGTATTCTTTTATGATATTCCCAATATGCATATCATCATAACATGCTTTATTAGTAAAAAATACCACTGCTTGGCAAAAGATGGGTGATTGAAAGGGCCGACGAATGTAAGACAAGCCTGTGTGCCCAATTTGTGACCCTTTGAAAATGAAGTTCGTTCGTTCGTTCGTTCGTTCAATGAGAGATCTGAACACATATCCCACCTCTAAAAAAATGAAAAATGTAAGAAAAAAATACCAGTTACATTCAAGAGAAACATCCCAACGGTGTATCTGACCAATGAAATTGCTCACTGCTTGACAACATGACACAGAAGCATATCCCATGAGGGACGATTGATCTGTTTAGCTTCTACCCGATATTATAAAAACAAACCTGTCTCCATGACAGACCAACTGGGAAGATCCTTGATACCCACGAAATGGTTACAACTGGGACACATGTAGGGCTTATACGAAAACCCCTGTACGGTCAAGGACTCGCAGAATGGGCGAGAACTAGGCACCCATATGACAGACAAAGCAGTGTTCTTCTTTTCCTGCAGCTTCTACAGTATGCGTCATCCTTAGTTGTACTCATGTTATTTTTCCTTGGCGGAGAGTGGATCATGCTGTATGTGCAACACTTGATCTCTAAATACTGCGCAGGCTTTGTGCTATAGAAATGAGGAACCTTAAATCTCTTGGAATCACTGGCGGTTGCCATGTGAGTTGAAGATGACCCGTAAACAAGCTATTAATTATGGCAAAGGCAGAGAAATGTGCACGTCTTGGAACAAGACCAAAGTTCAGAAGTGGAAGAAACACGAGAACTTTCCACCAGCGATTACAACCGGTGAACGCTAAAAGAAGAACAATCTGTTGGCTGTTACAATAATAGAAGTACATGACAGAGTGAATTCGAGGAACTGGAACAGAGTGAGTTGGTATAACAACAAGATGGGCCCCAAGGAATTATGAAAAATATGCAATTTCAACCAAAATGATGGAATTCATTATGAGAACTTGTTATGACCACTGGAAAGATCTGTGGAAGGAGGGATAGAGGAAGACAACGAGAGAAGATTCTTGACAGTCTTGTTGTATGGCATGGAGGTGTGTAGGCACACGAACTGATACATGCTGCAGGAGATCGTGATAGAGAGAGGCAAGATAGCCCACGCCAGTCGGCAAGGCACCTGATGATGATGATGTGAGTAACTTGTTAGTAAATGAGTTACGGACCCTTTTTTCCCACTTCTTCAGGCGCATTGGGTATATAGGGTTAGACCTATATTTTGTAGACTAAACGGCACTCGGTGGGTTGTGTGGTCAGCATCACGCCGGCCGCCTTTACTTTCCAGAAATGTACCGGGTACCCACTCAATGCTGATTCGACCTGAGAGCCAGTGTTACTTTAAAAAAAAAAGTCTGGCCCTGTCAGGACCCGAACCCACGACCTTCCGATCAGCAGGCCAGCGTCTAGCCGTTAGACCACGGCGGCTCTCAGTCTTCTTCTTTTGTCAAAATCTGCTTGTGCCGCTAGGCGTCGCAGTCTATCAGATGATCGGCAACCGAGCCAGGGCGCGCTCAGTCGCTTCATATGCCGCGATGTTATGAAGTTTCAAGTTGTCCGTGACTCCTTCAATCCATATTCTTCTTGGTCTTCCCCTGTCTCTTGGTGTTTCGTTTTTCATGTTGTATGCTCTTGATGCTGGCATCGTTGGTTCCATTCTCATTAGGTGACCAAACCATTTCATTCTTTGCTTCTCAATAAATTTAACGATGGGTATGGTTCCAATAGTTCATGTGATCACATCGTTTCTCACTCGATCTCTTCTGGTTTTATTCGCAGCCATTCTCAAACATCTCATTTCACAGGTGGTTAGTCTTCTCTCGTGTTCTCTTGTTAATGTCCAAGTCTGACATTGATAACCTAATGTCGGTATAAAGATTGTATTTATAATTTGTTTTTTTTATCTCAGCTGGGACAGCAGGGTGTTTTAAAATTGGGGCAAGCTGGTATGCGACATTGTTGGCTTGTTGGATTCTTGCTTCGATCTCTCTGTCTATTTTACCATTGAATGTAAAGATACTTCCCAAGTATTTAAATTCTTGCACTTGTTTTAGGCTGTGATCACAAACATTCCATGTTCCGATTTTTGTCGCTTAACTAGTTTTGTTTACAATGAGTGAGAGATGGCTGACCTGTTCTCGAGCTCTGATTGTTGTTACGTTTGATGGATTTTCTAATCTCATATATTGTTTCTAGAGCAGATTTTTGTGAACTCTTAAATCCACTGCCGATTTGCTGGACCTGACACAGATTCATCCTTAAGAGAACACTGGAAAACACGTAAATGAGTTAAATACCTCTTATTTCCCACACCGAGTCCAAAGAGAAAGAACGAGAGTGAACAATTTTACTGTCAAATAAACAAGAAATGAAAAGCTCATATTTGAACACACAGGCGTTCATACTTGAGATATTGGCACTATCCTCAAGGGAACTTAAAAAATGCAAAATGCAATTTATCGGGCAAACGAAACTGCAGACGAAATTCGGATTACATATATCATATATCCTAGTGATCCTTCATCATGATCAGGAGACACATCCAAGAAGACAGCTTTCACTTAAGAGGATTCTGCGGACGACGCCTAAGAGGATTTCGTCATGTTTATTGGAACGTAAATTGTCTAATGCAGAAATCTCAGGAACCAGGGATTACAAAGTATGCCTTGAATAATTCAACTTTGGAATCTCGGCGTGTCTGCTGAAAAGGTGTTAGGACGGTTGAGCTTGCTCGTTTTATTAATAAGTAAAAAAAAAAAAAATTAAAAAAAAAAGTAAAGCACCCTTTACCACGCCTTTAGGCGTATAGGGCATATAGGGCTATACCTAAATTTAGAGACCAATCGGCACAAGATGGGTGATATGGTCAGCATCACGCCGGCCGCTTTTACTTCCAAGGACTGCATCCAGTGACCACTCAAGGCTAGGTCGACCTGGAAGCAAAGGTTATTTTTGACAAAAGTCCGCCTCCAGGAACCCGCGACCTACCGATCCGCGGCGAGCGTCTAGCCGCACGGCCATGACTACTCCCTTTTATGTTTAGTAAACTAAGAAGATGTAGTTTAAATGTCATTTAATTTAATCTGGTTCTTTATGTTGAGAGGTTTAAAATAACTTATGACAAACCGTTTGAGCTATATTTTACATTTGATGTTTTAAGATCCTTTTTATGTTAGATGGTTTCAGGTAGTTTTTATTTTGGATGGTTTCAGATTAATTTAATGTTTCTTGGTTTTATCTAGTTTTTATGTTAGTTGGTTTAAAACTGCTTTTATATTCGATGTTTTAAAATAGTTTTTAAGTTCAATAGTTTATTAAAATGTTTTCGTGTTCGAAAGTATGTCTGTTCAATATTGTTTTTGAACTTATCATTTTTCAGTTGTTAATGATTGATTTTATACTGCATAGTTTACACAAACTGTTTTGTTAGATTAATTTTCAAGACAGTGGAACGTTTAGAATAACGTTGTTACCTCAGATGGCATAATATATATTCATCTTAGACGAAAAGAGTAGTCCAAGGGCGCTGCCCGGGCAACATTTTGAGTTAAAAATCTATCCAAACTATTTTAGGATCCTCGCCGGTGTAACGGAATTCGTGCACTGCGCTAGGATTCTTCATACTCATGGTTGGGTTAGAAGTAGAACGGAGCACTCATCGGTTACATTCGTAAGCCATGATTTTGATCCGTTGAATAAACATCTGAGACGGCTTAATGTAGTCTCTTCTATTAATATAGCTTAGGATAATGATTATGTAAAGTAGTTTCAGACGGTTGTTGTACCAGACATACCTCTGGAACATATATCCACCGACCTGTCTCTATCGATTTCTAATATCAGCTGTCCTTTTCTAAGAGAGTTAAGGCTGACATTGATTCCTCTCCAAGCTCCATCTCTTGTCCTAGATTCCTAACTGTCCTTCCTGTCATTTTTATCAAGAAACATGTCCTCAGATAAATGGTCATCCCTGAATGACTTTTTTTTTTTTTTTTGCCGCGGCATTTGAGTGAAGGCTTGATTTACTTTGAAAGGCTGCTTTTACTTGTGGATGTTTACAACTAAGATAATAGACCACTCTGGTAGAACTGGAGCTGTGGTAAAAAGTCACGCCGTGTAAGAGATACGGACTTCACCATGGACAATTGGCTAACACAAACACACACACACACACGCACGCACAAACACACACACGCACGCACGCACACACACACACCCACACACACACAAACATATACACAGACACATACACACACACACACGCACAGACACACAGACACAGACACACAATAAAACACACAGACACACACACTCACACACAGGAGAGAGAGAGAGAGAGCGAGAATACATCATGATTGAAGCATCAGTCATGCCTCTTTCGCTATGGGTCCTGTGTTGACTTGGTTTAAAAAAAAAATATATATTTTAGACAACTGACCTAGCCTTCCAGGTGAACGCTGGCTGTAAGGTGTGCTAAGAAATTAAGTCGGTTAAAGGCAGTTGGCTTTAATTTGACAACATCACTCAGCGTGTGCAGAATTATCTGATAAAATAGGACTTCAAGTACTACATGAATTTACTTCAGTTGTCAGTACGACAAAGAGGACCGACCGCAAAATGTTAACAGTTCTTAAAGCTCGGGTCGAAGGCTGCAGTTTCCCGTGGGACGCAGACTGAGACTTTGGGAGTGGGGGGAGGGGGTTGTTAGGGCCAGTTCTAGATCTTCTAGGGTCGTTAAAAGCGGTCACATCGTGTATTATCTAGCAGGCTTCATCCCTGGTGAGAATGTTGAAGACAATACAACCTGACACCCCTGTAACGGAGAGCAGCGGGTGAGAAAGGCCAGGAAGCATGAATGAATAGTCAATAACCGTGTGCCTGGACCTTGTGGTGTGAGCAGAAGTAGTTTGCTATAACTTATGAGTAATATTTCTCTGTAATTTTGATCTTGAAAAAAAAAAAAAAAAACGTAGTCTAGGTTGTTTTGACATCTGATGACTAAAAAAAAAAAAAAAAAAGCCGCTTTCGGATGCAGATCCTCGTCAAGTTGCATTAAGCATTTATTGGGTATAGGTAATATCCTATGATGTAAAAGTGGGCGGTGTGATGTTGACGTCAACGCCCAGTGAAAGCCGATTGGTCTATAAATATAGCATCATGGGCTTTGCTGTCTCCATTATATTTTTGTATTCTGAGATTTACGAACCAGTGTGGATATGTTTAAGACATGAACCATTCGAATAGTTTATGTTTTGCTCCTTTTTATGTCGGCATTATTGCAACCCCACAACCCGCTAGTCGCTGTTGACCTTCAAAACAACTGACAAAACATTGCATCACTGGTTCCAGAATCGAAATTATGTTTTATAGCTAAAGAGGCCCTGATAAGTTCTAGTCAATCAAATAGTACAAAACTGACTTTGATCGTTTCCGTCATTAAGGCTGAGTATTGAACGTAAAAAAATCATTTGTCTGTCTTTCTGTCTGTTGGTCTGTCTACCTATCAACCAATCTATCCATCCATCCATCCGTCCGCCCCTCCGTCCGTCCGTCAGTCTGTCTGTTTTTTAGTCTTTTCGTCAGTACGTCTTCCTGTCTCTTTCTTGGTCTGCCTGCATGCATGTTAAAGTGACACTTTTTACGAAAGTTTTATGTAATGAAACATGACTATTGCAACTTTATTGTCTCACCTTCTGCTTTTCCCCTCAAACTTCCTTTTTCATCAGGTTCCCCGTGATCTCTTAGTTGCGTTGTGTCCTCAGTAAACTACGACGTATTCTTCTGGATATCTAATTTGCTAGAGCCTTTATGGCCACTTCTAATTGCTTGCTTATTGTCTTCCCATCTTCCCACGTCTCACTGGACCTTATAGTAATGATCTTTCCTTGATGTGTGGTGCTCCATTCCTATTATCTATTTTTACCGTTCAGTCGACGCCTGTAGCTTGGGCGTTGTGAACGCGCTTTGTAACGCTGGGGTGCTCGGTTCGATCCCAGATGTGCGCGATTCGACAGCAGACCGCTTTGCGTTTATTTAGACAGTGGTATCGGAAGCCTACATTGCAGGGGTAATGACAAACTACAGAACGTAAATTTGCCTATAAAAACCACAACAGCACAAAAATTCCGGGGTTGATTCTGCAATGTCCTTAAAAAACAACTTTTAAGTTACTTCTGTTTGTGTTTGTAAATTGGTGCTATCTGTGTATAATATTTGTATCATAAATCCTTGCTGGAAGTATATTTCCTGTTCATGTTAATTGAGCTTTTTTTTTCCTTAAGAAAGTTCGTAAAATTAGGCTTTATTGAATAAAAGAGGTAGTAAGCCGTGACTTAGGCTTTGCTAACGCGCTTCGTAATGCCGGGGTGCTGGGTTCGATCCCAGCTACTGGCCTTGCGCCTTGCTTTGGTTTCAACAGTAGTATCGAGAAGCCGACCGTCTAGGAAGCAATGGCAAACTATTGGACTGTAAATTTGCCTAGAAAAACCACAAAAGCCTAAATATGCTAGGGTTGGTTCTGCAGCGTCCTGTAAACGGACACGCAACTAGCTTAACTGTATTAACACAGTCCAGTGGAAGATCAACATTTACCAGCCACAGGTGGTAAAACTGTAATATGTAGAAATGATGTCTAAGCTGTAGTCACATTTACATAAACAAAATATAAATGATAGCTCAGAGCAAATACTTCGTCTATCCTTCCAAGATAGCCCCGTCACCGGAACCTTTAGTCCCGTCACCTGAACCTTCCGGAAATGGCCACTTTGTATGATAAACGGTGAAGGTTAGAGTTTTGAAGCTTTAAAAAATAGTTAAATCGTTCTGCGGAGAGCCATACTGAACAAAAACAGGTGCGATGAAGCCGATCTTCAAAACTGTAAAACTTTAACCTTTACCTGCCGAAAGCGTCGTAGTTCCGGCAACGATCCTTTTGGGTCTCCCCGTAGCTGTTGTACTCATTGACCCAGCGAGCGGTAAAAGGTCTGACAAATTCGCCAAGGAGACCATGGAACAGCTCACCCATTTATAATTTGTATAAGATTGACCCAGTTATAATTTGTATTAGGTTGGGCCAATTATAATTTGCGTGAGGGTGACCTAATTATGACTTGTATGAGACTGGGTCGAACCCAAATGTGTAGTGGTCACACACACACACACACACACACACACACAATACTTTCGCTTCTGGGTATGGATCCAGTATCTTCACTCTCAATGAATTCCAGAAAAATTTGACTAAAAAGCTCAACAAAGTGGGAAAGAGGAAAACGTGCACAAAACAACACAACGTAACGTTTCGGCCAGGCAGCCTTTTTCAAACACAAGTGAAATACACAAACGAGGAATGGAGAGTATGTAGATCTCTAAGGGGTGACGTGAGCGACGTTTAAAAAATGTGATGCGGAATAAATGAAATAAAATAAAATAAACGATGGCTAAAAAATATATTCACAATACTGGGAATAAAAGAAATGCAAGTGTTAATGATACATAAATGATATTGATAAGAAATAGAATATGGTAATAATATAAAATAAAATAAAATAATTAACATTTAAAATGTGATAAGATTAGAACTATTTAGATGAAGGTATGTTGGATATTGATACCTCTTGGACTAAGAACGCCAAGGCTGTGGATAAGGCGATTTTCCAAAGCGAGGCGGGTAGTATGATCGCCAGAGCAAGATTTTAATGCTGTGACAGATATGTCATCTTTACCGCTGTGGTCAGGGCTATTAAAATGAAGAGGGATTGGTTTGAGTGTCTTCTTGTCGATATCAGAGAGGTGTTCCCGGAAACGATCAGCTAGCTTCCTGCCAGTCTCCCCAATGTATGCCATGCTGCATCGTTTGCAGATAATTGCATAAATTACGTTGCGGGATTCTCAAGTAAAAGGTTCCCTAATTTGAAAAGAACCATTATGGAAACTGACCGAAGAAGTCTGGACAACGAAAGGACATGTTTTGCAGGTGCTGCGTGAGCACTGAGTAGTCCCAAGAGGAAGTGCTGTATGGATCGGTGGGAGTCGGCTTCGGACAAGTATGTCTTTAAGGTTGCGATCTCGTCTGTAAACTAATCTAGGTTTCTCACTAAAGATAATCTTGGTGTCCGGATCAGAGCGGAGGATGTCCAAATGACGAAAGAATACTTTGGAAGCAACCACATTGTTAGTGTGAAAAGTCAAGATCAATTTAGGTCCATCATTGGTGGAGTTACGTTTGGTAGGAAAAGCATCTCTCCTGGTGATTGCTAAAACTTTGTTTAGAGCCTCTTGTAGAATGTGTTCCGGATAGAAACGGGCACGGAAGAATTCAAGAAGTTCAACTGATTTATCAAAGAAGTCAGAATCGTCAGAGCACAACCTGCGCAATAGAAGGAGCTGTGAATATGGA
>CAJHNH020000550.1:281750-334250 GCA_905116865.2 Candidula unifasciata
CTATGAATGACTGATGTTCCGAAGACTGTCTTTGAATTACTGCTGTTCATTTAGAATGTATGTAACTACTGCTTTTCGAAAGACTATCTATGAACCTATCCTGTTGGGAGAACCGTGTCTGAACCTCTGCTAGTTTAAAGACTGTCTATCACCGACTGAAGACTGTGAATGACTGCTGTTCTGACGACTGTCTGTAAATAGACAGGCAAAGTGGGTAGATATAAGATAGATGGAAGTAAAAAATACAAAACAAATTACAGCGGAATTGAGAACATAATAGGAATAATAAAGAAGAGTATAAGGTAGTACAGGACTCAGGACTGTGAATTACTGCTGTTCTGATGACTGTCTGTGAATAGACAGGCAAAGTTGGTAGATATAAGATAGAAGGCAGTAAAAATACAAAACAAATTACAACACAACTGAGAACATAACGGGAATATTCAAGAAGAGGATAAGGTAGAACGGGAAAAGAAAAGTATTGGTTGAGATAAGAAATAACATACGTAAGGTGAAAAGAGGAGGACGACAGAGTAAATGACACGACAAGGCGAAAAAACCCACAGAAACTGATAGAAGAGGATAACATAGAAAGATAGAGGATATAAAACACACAAAAGAGAGGAGAAAACAACTCAGGAAAATAATGACAGACGATGTAAGATTTAAAAAAGTAAACAACACAAGCACACAACTAAAAAAATATTTCAGTTTCAGAAAACGTAGAGCATTATTCTCAGTTCCCAACTTTCCGGAAGTTAGAAAGCCAATTACTGATCGATGTATAGAGGCGTCCCAATATATCCGTTCAAGACGTGGGCAGGTGACAAAGCGCACAAAACTCAGTCTGCGTCATCTATATATGTGTGTTTCCAATTTAATTGTTGGAAATGCATTCGAGATTTAAATGAAGAAATCGTATGTTCGCGTGAGAGGACAGCAATGGCCTAAATATATATATATATATTATATATATATATATATATATATAATATATATATTATATATATATATATATATATATATATATATATATATATTATATATATATATATATATATATATGCCTACACATAATACAAGAATATTGCTAGGCAAATCGTCACACACTTCAAGTAATGTTTGATCACTGTCAGAAACACTGAAAAAACAAAACAAAGGACACCCTTTGAATTGAGTAAAAAGCTATGAAGCCTTTGTAAAAAGTATCTAGACAGCATGCAGAAGACTACTGAATGCAGCTAAGGAGAAGCATTCAAAATGCTTGCAATAGTGAAAATATTAGAGGCGTGCACAAGG
This sequence comes from Candidula unifasciata, assembly GCA_905116865.2. NCBI lineage: Eukaryota > Metazoa > Mollusca > Gastropoda > Stylommatophora > Geomitridae > Candidula > Candidula unifasciata. The sequence continues at coordinate 283,050 of CAJHNH020000550.1, forward strand.
GGATAAAAGCTGCGAGAGGCAGACTACGCCGTTGCCCTCTCAATACCACGAACAGCTCTAGGCAATGAGGAAATTCCTATAGAGATTGTCGCGGCCGTCCGAAGTGGATAGATGCTTTTGTGATGAGTAGGAGTTTACCTCTCAACACTTCACCTCCACCAGAGAAACTAGACTATTATCCGAGCTATGTTGATCTCAGACAAAGTCCTGGATATCCAAGAAAACAGCCATATTTGGCTCGTCATGTAAATACACAGCAGCTGCACTTAGTACCCACAGGAGTAGGAGAAGGGATAGATAGATATCAAGATGTAAACAATGAGATATCAAGATACACAGTTAACCCCTCCGACTTCCTCCTCTCCTGGTATAGATTTATTAATATTATTTAATGAGCTCCCACCAAATGCTTTTCCATCTTAACAGTTTAATTAAACATGTAAGAACAGACACACTTAGAATTAAAAAAACTTATGCAGGATAAGACCATATATTTGATTTAATAACCTAGCAATCATTTTGGTTATTTATATTTTTAGTCAACAGTGATGGTATGGTGGTAATGAGATGTTTCAGCTAACTGAGCACCAAAGATTAGAGTGAAGTGATAATGGTGGTGTTTAGTTACATAAATACATGGTACGTAACATATGGTATTTTTAAAAAGGGGAACCTCTGAGAGCCCTCGTGTTGGGTCCCTTCTTAGCTGTTCCAACTTTTCCTCCCAGCTAGTTCCCAGTTCTCGACCTCGTTCCCACCTAGTTCCCAGCTGGCCGAGTTCTAACACACTGCAGTATCGTGCAAGTGATGACCCTCTATTTCTGTTCTCAGAATGGACTGGTAGTCACCCACAAGGGCGCTGGGAACATTCCAGCAATCGCCAAACCGGAATCGAACAGTTAGAATTACCTCTACCGTCGATCTGAGTTTGTTGCCAGTAGGCAGCAATATGAAGGAAAATTAAGAAGCTAGTAGTATTAATACATCTATCTGTCTGCAAGGTTAAACTCCTCCCTTTTCTCGGTTCTACCCAACCCTACAGGAGATGATCTAAGCCACGCCACTGAGGTACCTTGCAGATCAAAATAGCTATCAATAGGCCTGACACTCAAAGATCGGCCTTGACCAAGATCAGACATTCTTAATTGGTAAACATCTGTTCTCCAGCCAATTCAACTAGCAAGTGTAACAATCCAGCCAGCGAACGCCGTCATGTCTAGAGTTACCTACCAGACCACTTAATTCCACTGATCTGCTCTGTTCAAAAGGTCCCACTCAGTCTGTGTTATATAACATTTATGACTCTAAGGTTCGGCTCATGGGAGATAATCTCAGGTGTGACAATTAGTTCCCCATTGCTCGCCCCTACAGTCTGTCTCTGGTCAGGAGATAATTATACGACACTGGGATTCAGAACATCTGACGGAGGTTCTAACCTTGAGTTAGAAATTCATATGGGATGGGTGGGGTGTGGGGGGGGGGGGGTTCCTGCCTCACCCACTGTGCTTTAAAAGTGGCATTTAATTTCATTCAGTATCTGCAAGGGAAGCTGACATATTCTTCCACGGGAAAAAAATGTGGGCCATTTTTTTAAATTCATATAAATTTTATACAAATTAAAATAGTCTTATTAAGTTGAGTAGAGATATTTTACTATGTATAAACTCTCAAACCACACAATCGCGCGTACTTGTCACGATGATGTGATAGGCTAAACTTAACGCTTGATATTGACCCTTCTTTACTTCTCATATAGGTCTCACTCCTTAAATAACCACATTCTTACATTCCCCCCGTCTACCAACCCACGCATTAAGCTACCTAAGTGTATGGAATAAGACTTAAGTACAGAAGACAATGAAACAAACCAGAACTTTCGCCGCTGTTTACAACCAGCAAACACAATGAAAAGGATTCACATACTTATCAATTATAAATCGTTATCATCCAAGTCTTGAGTAATATCAAACCTACTCAAGCCTCGGGCAGTCGCTATACCTCTAAACGTCATTAACCCCTCCTGTAGATCGTATTGTCTTAACCTATAGCGTATTTATCTCATTACTAAATTGGGTACTAACCAAACTCAATCCTCACAGTCCCCCCCCCCCTCCCCACCCCCTTATCGGAGCCCCCCTCCCCCTTCTTTTTAAACCAGAAAATTATATTTGCGGCGTTTATTTCACTACTTGCATCAGTTTGTAAAAAAAAAAAAATCAGTTTAGGAGCTGTTTACTTAACATCAGGATAAAGAATACAGAGAATGTAAACATGTCACATGTCAAAAATGATCCTTCTATTTACTGCAGTCGCAGCAGTTTTACACGCGAACTTTGTAGGTTGCGGTCAGGTTAAATCTGACGTTGTCAACCCAATAAGTCTCCAGTCCAAGCTGGCAGTAACAGCAGCTGCGCATGAGAGGATACATTGCTTGCTGCCAGCTATTTTCGAGTCAGACAGGCTAGAACTGTGTTTTTTCTGTGTGACTGTGCACCTAAAAAATACAACTTAACCAATGATCTAACTTATATCTCTGCAGATTTCTCGCTAATCACAACGTTTTGAGCTTTGTTGTGCGTTTTTTATGGCGTCCTGTGTCTTCAGTGCGGCTCGTTCTCTCTTTCTTAAAGGCGACTGGTAACTCATCCGAAGCGTCGCACACTTTAGATCAGGGGTGTTCAAGATGTCAACATGTCAACTAGTCGTAAAAAGTAAGTAAAGGACCCTTTCCACGCCTTTAGGCGTATAGGGCGAACCCACGACCTTCTGATCCGCGGCGAGCGTCTAGCCGCTCGGCCACGGTGACTCCCGTCTACTAGTCGACCGGCAAGCAATGAGAGGCAACCCACAGTCTTTGGCTTCAAATTCAGAAATCACTAGCGATCTATTTTAGACACTTAGTTAAAGTAGACGTTATTGTGTAAAGGTACAATAGCTCTCGACCCCTGCAGTAAATCGTAAAACGAGCGCGGGATTTCAGAAACCTGATTTAAGCTTGATGGGGCTCTAAGCTATGTAAGGCCCTGAGCTCGTACTGTTTTAAATTATACCAGCTAATCTCAGAAAGCTTTAAAATATATACCCATTTTAAATATACAGATGATGAATCAATTTTGTCGTTTAATTTTTGGCAAAATAAATATTAGCGACTGTTCTGCCGACTGTTGAGACGATACTGTCACATCCTCTCTTATGAATACTCTGCATAACTAGTAATCATGTTGCATAGTTGTCTGTACTGCATGAGAATCCATATTGTACGACCTTCCGCACTGCCCTGTAATCAACACTGCGCATTTGTCCACACGGTACGTCCACATTGCACGATTGTCCCATACATTTGTTCACATCGCACAGTGTCCGAAAAACCTATGTATCTGTGTTGTACAGTTGCCCACACTGTATAATTCTCCACATTGCAGTTTCCGAACAGCACAATTCTCCATTTGCATATTAGCAGCACTGCACAGATCTCTGCAGTGCACGGTGTGCTTTTTTGCAGAGTACTCTTCATTGCACTGTTGTTTTTATTAGATAGATTACACTTCTGGCTTTTGATGGAATTTCTGATTAAAGTTGAACTCTTCTCGTAAATGGTCTTGGCTCACAGGTCGACTCAGCATTAAATGGGTACCAGGTAAAGTCATGCGAGGTAAAAGCGGCCAGTGGGATGTTGACCATATAACCCATCAAATGCTGACTGAACTCTACAATCTAGGTCTAGCACTATATGCACAATGTGCCTGAAGACGAGGGAAAAGTTAGTTTACTGATTTTTTAAGGTGGAACCGTCTTTAAGTTTAGGTGGGCGTCGTTCATCGAGGTATACGTGGGCTTCATACAGGTTCCATTTTCATGCTAAGATATGAGTTCGAATCTCGGGGTTGCATTAATTAGACTGTATGTGGATGAAAACTGGAGTACTTTGGAGCAAGGGAAAAGCTAGAAGGGAAGTGATACACTAACATAGAAGCCACAGGACAGTTTGACATCTCGACACTGAAGGAGATCTGTATCAGACAACTGACGACACACAACTGGGTGGAGTGTTTTGAGTGTTAAGCTATGAACTGATATCACAGCGCTTGGCATGTTCCCATTAGCTCCCTTTCCTCATTTTCAGCAGCTAGCGAAGAAATCTAATTCTAATGGTGACAGTGTCAGTTTAATTAAATGTCCTTGTTGCTTTTCCTCTGAGGGAAGAGTATGCACCAGATGTCCTATTCACTCCAGGTTTCATGATTCTCTCCATACCATAATGATCTATTTGGGTCTCCGCATTGTTCACTTGCTCCTAAAAGGCCTTTACACCGTCTGAGTGGCGTGCATAAATGCTCCACTTATTGGTGCCAAATCAGCTAATCTGTCCGCCTATTTATTTCCCAACATATTTATTGCCGCGTGGATTATAGGACTTTGAAGAAAACATAATGTGTGTGTGTGTGAGAGAGAGAGAGAGAGAGAGAGAGAGAGAGAGAGAGAGAGAACGAGAGAGAGAGGGAGGGAGAAAGATTATAGAAGACATCACCCATCCTGTGCCGATTGGTCTATATAAATATAGGTCTAGCCCTATATGCCCTATACACCTAATGGCGTATGATCATCTCAGTTGTTCCGTACTGTTCTTTTCATTGCAGTTTCTGCAGCCACTGGTGCCATGTAGTTTCTGTGTGATTCAAAATACACTGACTTTATAACACGACGGAGTTACACTGCACTATAAAACGAGGCAACCAAACAGTTGTAGTAAAGATAGCAAAGGACTCCTTTCACATGTGAATCTGAACCGGAGCTTTCCAAACTGTTCTTGTTGGTAACACACTATTTAGAAACAAACATAAGTTCAGAATAATTCGCTGCTCCTCCTTGAAGCATGTCAAAAGTGTGGCAGCCATCTCTAAATTGTATTTTTCTCGTCACTGTGTTCGTCTATTCTTTGATCTCCAAAATGGAGCCCCGGAACGTAAACGGAGAGGTACGAATTCGATCCCAGTACTTTCGGACCAGTCTGCAAGCGTCCAGCAACTGCGCTATTGTGGTTCAGTCAACTGTAAACTGTCGTTTCCGATGCAACACAAAGTTTACTTTCTTTTCTTTTCTCACACTGACAGCAAGAATCTATCGTATTATCAAGCAAAATGGATAAACGTAAATTTCACAAAGGTCTTTGATCGTGGACGAAAATTAAAAATTCCTTTTCTTCTCAATCTTCTCAAATGACAGCTGAAAATTTACAAACCTAATGTTTATATAATATGTCAGTATCGTTTATATGGGCTATTTAATCTCGACTAACTCGACATAACTTTTGAAAACTAGAATCCTAATTTTTCCTTTAATATTTTGCAACAGTCTAATCTTTTCTACTTTGTTTTCAAATCATTTATGCAACTGCAACGTAAAATATGCGACACATCAGTTACGAACTGTTAGTATAGTGTCTTCAGATACCTATGAAATTTTTGATAACGCAGGATCTCTCAATATATTTTTTTAAAGACACACAGACATGTGTTTGTGTGTGTGTGTGTGTGTGTCTGTGTGTGTGTGTGTGTGTGTGTGTGTGTGTGTGTGTTTTCCTGCTTAAATCTATTGCGATCTTGCAACATCAGTTGTATATATATTTGAAGACGCTAAAAAAAGGTTACAACTATAAACAACATAGAACATCGCGTTACCCCAGAAAGTTGAGATTGTATTTTTCTATAAAAAGCTTATAGAATGTTATCTCATGTTACATGTCATAACGACCAGGGAGTCAATGCGAATTTTGAAGAATAATTCCACCACGATTTTGATCTGAATTCACGATAACAGAGCTGACAGGAAAGCTAGCCACTGTCATACGGAGGCGGTCCGTTGTCGATGGTGAAAACTCCATTATTAGTTCATCGGCTGTAAATTTCGGTGGAAAGTTTTAGTTGTTCATCCATTTCTGCACTTTGGCCTTCTTCCAGAACTTGAGTTTTGCGTACACATCCCTTTTACAGATGTAGTTTATTTGTGAGCAGGCAATTTTCTCCTGTAGTACTGAAACCGCAAGAATTATTTTTTTTTTAAAAACTGTTTTCGTTGTTGTTTATAACTTGGTGGCACCATTCCATATTCTAAAATCGCTAGCGTTCTAATATGTTTAGGAGAGCTCCAAACAACTGCCTTAAAATATGTCATTTGTGTAAGAGTATTTGTTTTGATCTTCCTCAGGGTGCCTGTACACAGCCTATTGTTAGTTGGTGCTGTTGGGGTGTCCCTGAGCATGTTCTTCATCCCTGTTTGCGGCAACCTGGCCTCGCTCATCATAGTTCTCATCATCATGGGCTGGTGTATGGGATGTCTGGACTGTCTGGCCAACCTACAGATCATTCAGATGTTTGGCAAAAACGTGGGGCCTTTTCTACAGGTAGGGAGTTTGATGATCAGCGTGCTTTGTTTGTTAACGTGTTTACACACACACACACACACACACACACACACACACACACACACACACACACATACACAAACACACACAAAAACAGACAGACAGACAGACAGAAGAGAACAACAGGATCAAGATATGAAGGGCGTGTGCATGCCTGAAATAAGTGCATATCTAAAGCAGCCTTTGCATTACGTGCTCTTCAGGAAAGAGGCGACTGGTTGAACATTGACAAGTCACCCAGCCTAGGAATGGATGTCTGGATCTCCGGTCTCCGGCACTCAAATTCACTTTCGCCTGTGATGCTGTTGAAGACAACATCCGGTTGCTGTCACTGTCTAGGTCTATGAGGTAAAAATTGTACGGGGCCACAAAAGAGCATGGGCATTCGTTGCACCCTGTGTAGACAGAACAGTCCGAGAAGCCAGATGTGCCTTCTCTGCGACTGCTAACAGCATGACGATGGAAGTGACGTTGACGTCATCATTATTTGGCTTGAATCCCATTTGTTTCACTTAGTGATTCTTTGAGTATGATCCTGTGGGTCACAACTTAATCTATTTACGCAAAAACTGGATTGAGTCACTATAAAGGTCTACCGTGCATAGGGTCACCTGTATCGTTGTCCTGTCCTATACAGGTGTTGTCGGCAATGAAAAAGCAGATATATTGGCTGACACTGCCATAGTTGCAGATGGGTGGCTTATGGGTGGCCCTGATATTTTAATCCGAAACAGAAAGACGACGATCGGAGGATTCTGGAGGCAATATGTCGGTATAGCTGCTTCGAATGCAAGGAATACAGATTTTTTAAAGTCAGACACGCGTAGTAGCACGCAAGCCTTATGGAAAGTCTTGTCAACCGGCATATAACTGTCACTCCTAGTCGTTAGAAGCTGGTGTATATGTTGAGCAGGGTATCCGAGGACCTCCTAGCGTGGTACTGACACACAGATACACACACACACACACACAGATATATATATATATATATATATATATATATATATATATATATATATATATATATTAGGGCTGTACCGAATATTCGCTTCGTATTCGCTCCGGGGCCGAATAGTGGACCTAATAACTATTCGGTATTCGGCCGAATAGTTGCGGTCGGACCGAATACGAATAGAGGTTACACCCGTTTCTGCATACACTGCGATGGACTGAAATAACTCTCTATTTAAAAAAAATAGTTGCTGATGCCTAAGTTTGTCGTAGCGGGAAAACTGCGACCCGGTTGCGTGGTACCTAAGCTCTCAAGGTCTTTGCCTGCTGACTTAATCGAGGCATTACAGCAGAGGTTCTCACACTGGGTGCGTATGCCAGGGGTGCGGCGGTGAAAATCAAGAAAAGTCGGCTATAAATTGTGACATTATTAAAGAAGGCATGAAGATACTTAAATTTAAATTGTCTTTTCTCGCCACTGTCAAAAAGAGTGTTTCCTCCCTGTTTCGCTCTCAAAGTTTATCATACTGCATAAAATGCCTACCGCAGCATGCTAGCAATTGTCTTTGTATTTATATGGAGGTGCGACCGATCCTCCATCTGTATTCGTGAAGTCGCAGCGGATAAGTGATGTTGTGATTAAATTTTGGCTGAAATTTTAAAGTGGAAAATGTGGTCTGTACAATAGTAACTGTTAGCCTCGTCAAGTAAGAACTTATAATTAAAGGCAATCCGTTCTTTTTTTGTTGTTGTTGTCGCTTGTGTGTGTGTGTGTATGTGTGTGTGTGAGTGTGTGTGAGAGAGAGAGAGAGAGAGAGGAGAAAGAGAGGGAGATAGAAAGAGAGAGAGAGAGAGAGAGAGAGAGAGAGAGCATTCATGCATTCGTTCTTTCAGGGTGTCTTCCCCCAAATCAAATTTGAAGATATTGCTTACGAGAATATGAGGGTGCGTTTAAATCATATCGAACGAACGGCAGAGCGAACGATGGTTTTGAAAGAGGCGGGAGCGCGAAGACAACTAATCACAGACATCAGAGAAGACAGTCGTCATTTTTTGGCCAAATTATGAGAAGAGGGAAAACAGAACTTGTGATGACCACTAGAAAGATCTGTGGAAGGAGGGACAGAGGGAGACAACGAGAGAAGATTCATGACAGTCTTGTCGCATGGCATGGAGGTGTGTCAGCACACGGACTGATACATGCTGCAGGAGATCGCAGATTGCAGAGAGGCATAACGCCCACGCCAGTCGGCAAGGCACCTGATTGTGATGATACACTATTCGTATTCGTATTCGGCCGAATAGTGAAAATTACTATTCGGCACAGCCCTAATATATATAAATAGGTAGCCGTTTGGGTCAGTGGACAGGCAGATAAACTTCCAGAATCACACATTTAGGTATAATAAATATTTACTGAAATCTACGAATAAAGGCCTGTACTAAAAGCAATGTATAAGTGGGATGTTGCCCAAAGGAAGGGGAAGGACATTATAAAGAATAATATAAAAAATCTCCTCCTCGAACCTATCTCAACTCTCAGCTTTTAAGAGCACCAATAAAGAATGTCGCGGTGAGTGGAAGCCGAAACCCACAGCCAAGCTGCTTTAGTAACATGAAAAAAAAATGTTCGTTAGGCGGGGACTTAGACTTATAGTGTTTTAGCCCGACAAGTTATGTTCTGTATGAAATCTAATTAGTGGTAATAGTAAAACTAGGCACACTAACTACAAGTCCTATTCCGAATCAAAACAAACGGAACTATAATCATCTCTTTGAACATCTGTTTATTTTCCTGAACACAAAACTGACGTGCTTAACAGATAATATTAACAATTAACATCGTGTTCCTCCACTCCATGTGCTAAGCACTTCAGCTAACGCACGTTAAAGTTAGCACCCAGCAACCTTAAATTAAATATATCTGAGCGATGATACAAACTGATATATATATATATATATATATATATATATATATATATATATATATATATATATATATATATATATATTACCTATTGGAGGCAATTCAGATCTAACTTTTGAATGTACCACCCATGAAATCAGTCAGACAACCCGTCTAACTCGGCTCAGTCTGCCTCACCTGCGCGCGTTCAGAACATTTGCGTCATGCGACAACAGGGCCACAGTACAGAGTACAAGCCGAGAGCCTGATACCAAAAGGCATTCCTCGCCCGGTTCCAGGCCCTTTTGTAACCTCCTGACCCTAAGCGTGCCAGATTTTATTTCACATTCAGCCAAACCAAAACTAAAAAAACAGCCTCGGCCACCAGGCTACATGACAATTGAGTACTAAAATGCATTGACAAAATTGTCAATTATAGTGAATCTTTGAATGTGAGTGAACAAATAAAAATTGTTAGGGATCAGGAATGGGGCTAGGGGAGGGGGCATTGATGCCTGAGATGTTTTTTTTTTTTTTATATCAATGTTGCAGATACCTTGAACAGTAAAAGTAACAAAAAGATTTCATGGAAATAGTTGATGACTGTAAATGTATAAACGATTTTATATAGACATGTGTTTTTTATTGTGTGTGTGTGTGTGTGAGTGTGTATGTGTGTGTCTGTGTGTGTGTGTGTGTGCTTTTCATCGCAATTTAAATTATACATTACCCCCCTAAGCCCCCCCCCCCCCCCAACTAAATGTTTTTATCTTCCTCGGATTATCACTAAATACATATTTATATTTTGATCTCTTACTTAGGCCATACATTGCTCCTATGGTATCGGTGCTTTCATCAGCCCGATGATTGCATCAGCGTTTCTGCTGAACAGAGACTGCACGCCTTACATCGACGGCTTCACCATCGAGACCCCTACATACGAAACCAGTTCCTATAATGATTCTAGCGAACACCTGACAATGATGACACTACATATTCCACCACAGCCTCAACGCGTGTTCAGATACCGTCACATGAGCAAACTTCCCAAAGCTTTCTACATTCTTGGCGGCTTGCAGGTAAAGTTTCGAATCAAACCCTAACCCAGTATGTAGAGTTTAAGTAAAATTCTGTAAAGCAATGTTTCCTCGTTGTGAATTTGAACAAATAGGACACCGGCAATAGATTGCACAATTTATTGCCTTGGATATTTCGATGTATCTCGTAAGGTGAATACTACATTAGTGAATTGTAATCGATTGTGAGTTTTAGTCAAAGAATTAACTATTTTGCTTCATTTCAATGAATTGTTACTGTAGTATGCACCTGACGAAATACAGCGAACACATGCCAGGTAATAAATTGTATAAACTACTTCAGTTGCTCAGTCAGGAGACGCTCCATAATACAGGTGGGCTGTAATGGAATTCCAACACTTCTGTCTATTGTCCTAGCTGAACGCTCTGAGACTTCTGTTCGGCCACCTGTTGATGTCTCACCGCTTGTATCGCTGTCTACGTCTTAGGCAGACGTTAACCAACATTTTGCTTTAAAAAATACAATATTTTAATGTGTCAGAAATGTTTCACCTGTTTCTTAATTTGTTTTCCCTTATCTTTCAGCAACTCTCTCTTCATTTCTATTCTCCACAGAAGCTCTGTATTTGACTGTTTTTCAATATCATGTAGCAGGTCCTTTGCATAACGTCACTCTCATCATCGTCAGCCTGAAAGAAACTCCTTTCTCGCCAGCTCTCCATGATTAATTTCTTTTTTTTTTTTTTCAATACATTATTTAGTCTCTAAAAGTTAGGAGATCTGAGAAGCGTAGTGCAAACTACCCGGAAAAGTGCTGCGTAGGCATATGTGGTAAAGTACTCAGAATAGAGTTGTCTTAGCGTCTGATGTAAAGTACTCTACAATAAAGTGTCTTGGCATATAAGGAAAACTACACTGAATAGAGATGTTCGGTTATCTAACGTAGAGACAACTCTATGTGGATAGATTTTCTCGGATGCCTGAACAGCTCTATATAATGTTTTGACATTGGACGAAAATTGCAAATTTGTTTCTTTTTTGTTTCTTCGTAATGGCGCAGTGCCGGATTCGATCCCGATTGCAGGCGGTTTGGTAGCAAACCGTCTTGCGTTGGTTTCAACAGTGGTATCGAGATTCAACTATTCGGGAAGCAATGGCAGACTACAGAATATAATTTGTAAACCCCCCCCCCCCCCCCAACCCCTCTCCCAATAAAAATGATAGGGTTGGCTCTGCAAAGGATACGCAACTAACTTCTTGTCCAAACGGCAATTGAAAACACTTTTTCGACGCTGTTACAGTCCCCAAAGTAGGAGACTTGTAATAGAAGCGGCTTTGTAACTTTATGAAGGGCACACAAGAAGGAACTCTTGGCATGGAACGTTTTATATATATATATATATATATATACATAATATATATATATATATATATATATATATATATATATATATATATATATATATATATATATATATATATATTTAGCGGTATGTCTTTCCATACAGGGTTCTTAATGTCTTAGGCGAAGGAACAGTGAGAAATGACACCGTAGCCAGTCATTTCCAGGACTTTAAGTATACACCATGTAGGTGTGAATGCTCTAATCATCTTTTAACAAAACAGTGTAACTATATAAGACAATGAAATTGTGTTTATACTGGTGAGAGTTGTACATGAGTGTTCGTGTGTGTGTATACATGTATATATATATATATATATATATATATATATATATATATATATATATATATATATATATATATTATTCATCGACACCTTTGCGTATTTCCAAACGATCGTGTTATATTGTTCTACCAAGAGACATATGGCCTATGGCGATGGCCAGCGTGATTAGTAAGACCCGCCCGCTTAAGAAAATTCTTCCACATTTATAGCTTGGGATTTCAGGACCGTTTTTGTCAACATCTGCGTATTTGCTGAAATATACTTATGATACTATGTAGTTTGCCATATTATGTTTCAAAAAAGAATATTGACTAATAAAACTATCCCACACCAGCTTGCCATTGCCGCCCTTGTTGCCTACGTGATATTCCAAGAGAAGCTCGGAAAGCTGAAGCCTCGATATGTAACAACAGATCACCATGACAGCAGTCACGCGTTGCCAAGTTCTAAAGGTAACTGACTCACTGTTGGCCTCTTCTATTGTTTTTGTTATGCAAATGATTCAGTGTATATACAAGAGAAACGTTGTCATTGTTGAACAATAATATATCTTCTTCTTCTTCTTCTTCTTCTTCTTCTTCTTCTTCTTCTTCTTCTTTCTTCTTCTTCTTCTTCTTCTTCTTCTTCTTCTTATTCCTCTTCTTCTTCTTCTTCTTCTTCTTCTTCTTCTTCTTCTTCTTCTTCTTCTTCTTCTTCTTCTTCTTCTTCTTCTTCTTCTTCTTCTTCTTCTTCTTCTTCTTCTTCTTCTCTTCCACCTTGTACCTCATCGAAGTGTCAGGGGGAGATGTAACGTTCGTTGATGTGCTCTGTCATTAGCGCTATTAAGACAGCTGTTCATTTCTGTAATGCTGTTCTTAATGCCATAACTCCATGTTTTCCGAGATCTTTCACTCGCTCTTTTCCCGTTGTAACGTTTTAGTATGGCTCGCTGTGCCAGGTAGTACTCTGGCATTCTTGTTAGGAGTCCAGGCCACATTATTAATTGTTCGTTGATGACATGTAAGTCTGGCTTTAATTCTAGCGACTCTTGCTGTTGTAAATTACGTTCTTGTAGTCCATGCAGTGTGGTATTAATAATTATGTCTGCCCACAGTTTTCTGATACACAAAGCTGTCCATGTCATCGTACCAAACTATTCTTTCTTTATCTCTTTAGGTCAGTGGTTCTCAACTTTCCTAATGCCACGCCCCTTGAATACAGTTCCTCGTGTTGTGATGACAACACACAAAAAACTTGTAATTACTGCCTTTATTTTACCACTTTTGCGGTAAAGGCTTTGAGCCTGGGGATTTACGTACGAATGGCTAAAGCTGTCGCCACGACTGTACTGGTGGGGATTTTTTTGTTGTTGTTGGGTGTGGTGACCCCAACCACAAAATTAATTTCGTTGCTACTCCATAACTTCAGTGAATATCTGTTTTCCGATGGTCTTAAGCGACCCCTGTAAAAGACCCACATGTTGAGAACCGCTGTTCTAGGTCTCTATGTACCCCATCTCTCTCCCCCTACCTCTCTTGCTTTCACGATGAAATCCATTGGATTGTAGCCTTCTGGCGCAGTAATCAGCTTCCCCTATAAGGTAATTTCTGCACTTGTCTGTTGGGGTTTTATCATTCTCCTCTCTTATAAAACCCCATATTTGAAGCTTCCCCATATGAAATCCTCCCAGGCGTATCCTGCCTTGTTTATATTTTCTGCTTTTAAAACAGTCGGCGCATGTGGCTAGTCGCTTCCCAATGCCTAGGTGCCGTGTTTGATCCCAGCTGTAGACGATTTGTCTTGCACTGGCTTCGACAGGGGTACTGACAGCTGACTGTTCAGTAGGCAGGGGCAAGCTAATAAACGTACAAATGTACCTCTAAAAACCATAACAGCCAAAAATGCTGGGGTTGGTTCTGCAACTTCCTGTAAAGGATACGTAACTTACTTTTTTTTATTTGTAACAGTTAAGATAACCCTTTAACGTTTACTGCCGCTGGCCTGAGACGTCTACTCCCTCCCCTGTTCTACGGCAAGAGATGTGATGAGGAGGTGATCAAGTCCCTTACTTCTGATCTTAACTTTTTCAGTAACAATCAACTCACTACTATAAGTTCCTTGCTTATTGCAAAGATATTGTATGTTCTTGCATTCTTCTACAATAAACAATTTGGTTCTGAGTTATCAGTTTGGCTACTTCTGGCCTGTAGTGTCTTGGTCTCCTTTAGATGAAAGTATTTATTGCTTTTGAAATCAACTTCGAGGGTTTGGATTTAGTGAAAACAGCAGCTGCTTGGGACTTAAAGAGTTTAACTTGAACTTCCCTTATCATTTTGACTCTTAGCCGAACATAGATAGAGAGATTAGATCGTATACTAAATGGGGTCTTGCGCATTATACTAGGATGCACAAAGAATAGGCATGCAGGGCGATGCGTTCCTCCTTGATCTTCCAACCATAAAAATGAGAACATACATCTGCCTAGCATACCATCCTATGCACAGTGAGATTCGCAGACAGAAGGGTAAGTAAGTAAAAAAAATGTAAAGATCCCTTTTCACGCCTTTCGGCGCATCGGGCATATGGACAGAGCGTCCAATATTTTACAGACCATCAGCACTCTGTGGGTAATGTGGTCAGCATTACGCCGGCTGTCTTTACTTTCCCAGGACAGCCCATCCTGGTACCCATTTTAGGCTCGGTCGACCTGCGACGTCCCATACCCCGACAAAAATCCACGCAGCCTGCAGTGGGTTTCGATCGCGGTATGCTGGCTTACGAGTCGGACTCGCAACGCCTTAGCCACGGACGCCGCAGACAAAATGGTAGCAGGTTAAAAATAGGAAAACCCTGGGTGGGTCAGTCTGAGGATATTTTTCAACTAGTTTGTTCAACTAAGGACATAGAAACTGGTGAGGAATTTGTACGAGTGCCAGCAGAGCGGTAAACATCTATTTTAGTCTTCATTGAACTAGTTAGAGAATCCAGAAAACAAGGCACGTTGGTAGTTGAGGCAGTGGTTCAAGCCATAATTGTTGAAAAATTTTGCCACGAGATGCAGTTTTTCTACATTGACAGATCTGTCGTTCAACACGTACAAAGTTTATGGGCTTTTATGGTTCTGGTTCGATGTAAAACTGTAAAAGAAGATAAAGTGTTTTTGCCTCGACTACAACTCGTCTGTTTATGGAGGTGATGGCGATAACAAAAGCTATGATGTATCTAGAGGCACAGCATTTTTTTTTTCCAGACGTTCTCTCTAAGTGATTCCATGAGCATGCTTAAGAAGATAGACAAAGAATGGATTCGAAGAAAATGGCTGGAGTCGGTGAGGAAATCTCGTCTGATAGGAATGAGTTTCATTTTTATGCCAGCACACTCTGGGGTAAGAGGGAATGAACGAGCGGATTGGATTGCTGGCAGTCCACGGTAGGTACAGTTTGAGCAATAGACCGGGCTGACATTCTCAGTGCTCTCAAGGAGCAGGACGAGAATATGATTCAGGAGACGACCATGAGTCGGCAACATTCACAAGACCGCTAGAACTTTAGGTGAAAAGAGGTGTCGCCTAACATGAACACTTTACGGGTAGCCAAAGAAGAATAGTAAACCAACACGAAACTGGTGTTAGCAGTTGTCACACACTGGGGGATATTGTGAAGATGGGATCCTAGCGTTTACGGACTTGGCCAATGTGCAATGAGGATAATCTGTCAATTAAAAAACTAAACTAACTAACTTCGCGTAGCATTCAAAAGATTGTCTGATGTCACTTTTTACTGGGCCTGAGTAGACCACTGAGTTAGCCATACCGTTGGCTCCAAAACCTACTTTCTGATGAATACTGAATCTGGACCACTGCTGTATATTAATAGCTTATGTGGTTATAGTTATCCAAGTT
The DNA here is from genome assembly GCA_905116865.2 of Candidula unifasciata. Classification (NCBI taxonomy): domain Eukaryota; kingdom Metazoa; phylum Mollusca; class Gastropoda; order Stylommatophora; family Geomitridae; genus Candidula; species Candidula unifasciata. The sequence continues at coordinate 298,934 of CAJHNH020000550.1, forward strand.
ATTCTCTATCTGTTGCTGTTACCTCTCTCTCTCTATCTCTCTCTCTCTCTCTTTCTCTCTCTCTCTCTTTCTTGCTCTCTCTCTCTCTCTCTCTCTCTCTCTCTCTCTCTCTCTCTCTGTGTGTCTGCTTTGGGGTTGTGTTTGTTTATGCAGGCGCCATTGTGGAACTTTGATTCGTTTACTCAAGCAAAGAATGGAGTCTTAGAGATCAATGAGTTGGAAATCCACGTGCCAATATCTCTTTCAATCCCACCACCAAATGTTTTCCCCCCCACACACAATTTCAAAATATTACTTCCTTAATTCTGATATGAATTCACCTCAGCTTCCGCCTGAGGCAGTTTGGCCATCTGTGGGAAAATACTCATTAATTTCATTCGGTTAAACAGGCACAACGAGAAATAGATCTAGCATTGTGAGTGAGTCAATGAGCAAGCGAGTGAATGGTTGAGGGCGTGAGTGATTAAACAAGCGTGTGAATGAGTGAAGAGTGAGTGCTTGATTGAGTGAGTGAGTGAGTGAGTGAGTGAGTGAGTGAGTGAGTGAGTGAGTGAGTGAGTGAGTGAGTGAGTGAGTGAGTGAGTGAGTGAGTGAGTGAGTGAGTGAGTGAGTGAGTGAGTGAGTGAGTGAGTGAGTGAGTGAGTGAGTGAGTGAGTGAGTGAGTGAGTGAGTGAGTGAGCAAGTGACTAAGTGACTGAGTCCGCCTGTCACAACATTCCTCCTACACAAGGGGCCAGCCGACAACTAAAGGCTTGGCCTGCCCCGCCAAAACATAAAGTTAGTGGTTACAGGTAGGTGGTGAGTGAGTGAGTTAATGAGTCAGTCAGTCAGTGTGGGACTGAGTGAATGAATGAGTGAGTGAGCGAGCGACTGAACAAATGAATGAGGTAGTGAGTGAAGTCGTGAGCGAATGAGCTAGCAAGTGACTAAGTGTTTGAGTGAGTGAGTTAATGAGTGAGTGTGTGTGTTAGTTAGTGAGTCAGTCAGTGAGTCAGTGAATACAAATGTTGTAGACCGGTTCTAAGAATATCATGGGTGAAGAAAAGAACAAATGCATCCATACTTTAAGAACTTAATATTGAAGAAGGCTGGATATCAAAGACGACAGAACACAGAAAATTGAAATATTTTGGTCACTTGAAACGTCACGAAAGTTTAGAGAGAACAATAATGGAGGGGTATATTCATGTAGGCAGGCCAAACAATTTCTTGAGGCCTCAGAGATGTGGTTTTACAAAAGAATGCTTAGAATACATTGGACAGCCAAAAAGAGCAACTAAGAGGTTTTAAAAGGGGTTGGAGCCCGAAGACAACTTATCACAGATATCAGAAGGAGACAGTCCTCATTTTTCGGCCACATTATAAGAACAGGGAAAATAGAACATGTGACCTATGGAAAGATCTGTGGGAGGAGGAATATAGGAAGGCAACGAGAGAAGATTCTTGACAGTCTTGTTGCATGGCATGGAGGTGTGTCGGCACACGAGCTGATAAATGCTGCAGGAGATCGTGGATTATGGAGAGGCATGATCGCCCACGCCAGTCGGCAAGGCACCTTTTGATGATGATGATGATATGCCTGTAAAGAAAGGAAGAAGAAGGCCTAAGAGAAGATTGGTGCAGGATGTGGGGGATGATCTCCAGATCGGTGTTTCGGACGCTGGACATCTTGCTTGTGATCGAGTTTTCTGGAGGGTTGTTATGGGAGCCAGCTTCTGCAAAGGACATGCTTCTACTGACTGCAATGAAGCAGGACAAATTACTTCAAAAGAGAATAAAAAAAAAAAATTACAATCAATGAAAGAAATGAAAAGAAGATTACACGGTCAAATGAAATGATGAGAAAGCTCTGAGACAGAGTTAACATGGCAGCTTTAACAACTTAAAAGAACTGCCTGTGAATCCTAGTTCAACGGGCAGCAGGTCTGCGCTATTCCATCATTGTAAGCATTCATTTAAACTTAACCGACATTCTTGTGTTAACAGGCTGTGTATTTTAGCCCAGCACGCAGCAGGTATATTCGTATGCATCATTGTTGCCACTCGTTTGATCTCAGCCCGTGTTATCATGTTCACGGACTGTATTTTTCTTTAATGCCACCACGATTAAGTATTAAAGTACACAAGCAGATTGAATTCACCGGTTGGCGCAGATCGATATTGTCATCTGCCAAAGAGAAGCTTTGCCTCAGAACATCAACTGTTGTCTTAATGTTTCCAGTCGTCTTCTCCCTCGTCACAATGTTCATCTACCCCCCCCCCCCCCCTTTTTTTTTTCTTTCTTTCCAAACACACACTCGCACGCACACACACACACACACACACACACACACACACACATCTTGGATATCAATTTATTTGATAATTTTAATTATTTTGATTTATTTAATAATGGCCGGTGATGAATATTTAATTAGAGTACTGAAGTTAAATGCGAGAGGAACCAAGAAAACTGCATTAGGTTATCTATTGGTCTTTCTCCGCAGAACGTCTAACCGCATGTCAAGAGCGTCACACAAAGCACTAACCTCATAGCTCCGTAAAAACTACACTTGTAAATTAAACGATGTGTCCTGTGAATCAAACCCACGACTTTCTAAGCGCGAGGCAGCGGCTTGCCAATTCGCTACGGCGACCTCCAGAAATGGAGTGTATGAGTTGAGGATGAGATTTGCGTACATTAGTGTGAGACTGGCATACGTTTTGTGAAAATGGCATATGTTAGTGTGAGAATGGCATATGTCAGTATGAGAAGGGCATATGTCAGTGTGAGAATGGCATATGTTAGTTTGAGACTGAGATACGTTAGTGTGAGAATAACTTATGCTAGTGTGAAAATGGCATATGTTAGTGTGAGAATGGCTTACGTTAATGTGAGACTAAGATACTTTAGAGTGAGAATGGCATATGTTAGTGTGAGACTAAGATACGTTAGTATGAGAATTGATTACGTTAGTGTGAGAATAGCATATGTTAGTATAAGATTGGCATGTTAGTGTGAGAGTGGCATACGTTAGTGTGAGACTGATATACGTTAGTATGAGAATGGCATATGTTAGTGTGAGAATGGTATACGTTAGTGTGAGAATGGCATAAGTTAGTGTGAGACTGAGATACGTTAGTGTGAGAATGGCATACGTTAGTGTGAGACTGAGATATGTTAGTATGAGAATGGCATATGTTAGTGTGAGACTGAGATACGTTAGTGTGAGAATGGCATACGTTAGTGTGAGACTGAGATACGTTAGTGTGAGAATGGCATACGTTAGTGTGAGACTGAGATATGTTAGTATGAGAATGGCATATGTTAGTGTGAGAATGGTATACGTTAGTGTGAGAATGGCATAAGTTAGTGTGAGACTGAGATATGTTAGTGTGAGGATGGCATACGTTAGTGTGAGACTGAGATACGTTAGTGTGAGGATGGCATACATTAGTGTGAGACTGAGATACGTTAGTGTGAGAATGGCATAAGTTAGTGTGGGACTGAGATACGTTAGTGTGAGAATGGCATAAGTTAGTGTGAGACTGAGATACGTTAGTGTGAGGATGGCATATGTTAGCGTGAGATTGGGATACGTTAGTGTTAGATTGTAATACGTTAGTGTGTGGATGGCATATGTAAGTGTGAGGATGGCATACGTTAGTGTGAGAATGACACACGTTAGTGTGAGATTGGGATACGTTAGTGTGAACATGACACACGTTGGTGTGAGACTGGCCTACACTTGTTTGAGATTGCCCTAAATTAGTGTGAGACGGGCATACGTTAGTGTAGGGATGACATACGTCACATTGAAATATTGTCATACTTTAGTGTGAGATTGGAATGCATAAAATATAAAACTAAATTGAGTAAGGTGTGGCAATGGCCTAATTTAGTCTTGTATTCGACTGGATAAGGTATGGGATTGAGTTTGGTGCAGGAGTGCATATTATTGGTAATAAACGTGACTGAGTTAGATGTGGGATTGGTCAATATTATGATTGTCATACAGTAAGTGTGGAATTAAAGTCAAGTTGTCTGCATAGTGGCATGCTTCGGTAGTCAAAAATGGTGAGCGTCCCATTTCTGCAGGTCATTATTATGTTTTGGAAGTGAGCAAGCAGACATACTGAATGATTCTGCACCACTGGGTGATGAATTTGTGCATGTGAAGACTGATGTTGTTGAAACTCTTTAGGGCATGTGAACAACGCGGAAGAGCTAACAGATCACAATAGGCTCGGTAATATTGATACGTGACCAGACACTCAATGCTAAAAGAGAAAGGCAATACAAACATGAAACCAGACTGCAACAGGCACAATTAGCGTTGCAAGACTGTGCTGGTTGCTGCTGATGGGCATGGGGCTTTGTGCGAATGTTGTATTTATTTATATTTGCATTTTATAGTTAGTGCCTTGTAGGAGAGAGCGAGTACAGTTCAGGGGAGCAGATGGATCACCATAGTCTGGTGAGATTGATGCAGTAGGGAGTGATGAGAGGTTCTGGCAGATGCTCGAGGCTCAGAGGAAAGGCAAGACGGGCGTTTAATCAGAATGCTACTGGCACCGTCAGTATCGGAACTCTTCCCTGGCTGCTGAAGATGGGGACAGAACGCTTATGGGAATGCCCTGAGTCCTGTGATGTCGGTTCTTGAATCAACTCAAGTATGTTTGCATTTAAACAGCACAACCTGGTTCTTAATGTACATTTTTTTTTAAATTTTCTCTTGATCTTATAGATTTATATTATGATAGCTGCTTCCTAGGAGACAGCATGCATTGAAATACCCCATGTACAGTAACGTCGATTGCAATAATATAACATAACAGCCCCGTTCGTTATCAGTCTTTCTATAATGTTATATGGAGGCATAGGGACCAAAGCTCCTAGCATGTGTCACTAGCATGAACTCTCAATAGCACAATCTGGTAGTACTGTAGATACTATGTGTTGCACATGCACCATGATCCCTATTTCAGCCTGCTTTGTTAACTCCAGTGAGTTTGGCGCAGAGCATGCTGCAGAAGCTGCCAGATCAGAAGAGCAGCACTCTATGTGCTCTGTCTGTCCGCCTATCGCATCATCCCCCCCCCCCCCCAATACCAGCTGCCAATCAACAACTAAGGGCTTAGTCTGCTCTGCCAAACATAGAGTTAGAAGTTACATATATATGTTTACTCCTCAGGTTTCAAAGTGGACACCGTTGGTGGGTGGTTAAGAGATACTTGCTGCGCATGCGGAACCAGAGAGGTCATCATGGTCACTTTCTTGACCTGCATATCCCTGTTCATCTTTGATGGTCTGCAGGTCAGTTGTGCTCAGTCTCCTTGAGGCGCTTTTTTTTTTTTTTTTTGCTCCTAAAATACTTTTGTAATCTAAATTAACCATCTGGTTATTGGACACACCTGAGACAACCCCACATCTTCCTACAGAACTAAATGGTTAAAAGAGGATTAGAAAGTAAATCGAACAGTTGCATTCAATTCATCAGTTTTGGACATATATGCCAAACTATGTTCACCTTTTATTGTTTGACTATTTAGAATCAATATCAGAGTACTCATTCAAGTCAATGATTCGAATATTTAGGAGAAGTCCTAAAACCATAAGAACGATAGGAGAATGAATAAAAGCAGGACATCTCAAGGAATCACTGCATCATAGAAGATAAGTGATTGACGTTTAACCCGTTTAACCCCACCATGATATCACAACGAGCGATAAACACCCGATGACACAAAGCGTCACCATTCGGATAACCCTGGGATAGGTCCCAGAAAACCTGTTCAATCCACAGGTTGAGATAAATTAGGACCCCCGGCAACAGCGAGGGTGGCGATTGAAAACAACAACAATACTGCGTCTGACATTGGAACGTAGTATTGGTATGTCGCCATTGAAGATTAGCGTGTCTTAAGAAGTTAGTTTCAATGACTATGAAAGATAGAATTGAAATGTAGAATATGCCATAACGTATGATAGTAAATCTTGAAAGGTATCAGGTATATAAAGCTAGTATCGTACTGCTATTGACCAAAAGGCACCCAGTATGCGATCTTGTCAACATCATGCCGACAGCCTTTACTTCCCAGAACATTACCTGGTACCCATTTTATGTTAGGTCGACCTGGAAGCCAATTTAACAACAAAGTTTTTAAAAAATCCGCCTCGATTAGAATTCAAACCAAAGACCATTGAGTGGACAGGTGAGCGACTTGCCACTATGCAACTACCACTCCCGAAAGTCTTATCAAATTCCATAATGTGAAACATTGATTGCATAAACCAAATTTATCTTATGTTTCCACTGTCCTCAGTCGTCATTCGCCAATTACATCTACACATATGCCCACGAGTCAGGAGTAGAGGGACTGAAGAAATACGAAGGTGCCGTTCTGGATGCTTGCTTCTGGGTAAGAAACTGTTTTGGCTTGTGAAGAGTTAACCCTTTAAATGGATATGATGGATAAATCTAACGCAGCTAGCTCGGTGGCTATGACGGTTATAGCTGTCAGGGACTGTCTACGGCCAGTCTCGAGTAGGTATGGCTAGCTACAATATGCACGCGCGACTCTCACTGTTTGTTGGAGTGTATTCACTTGGCAGAAATGTTGAATGTTAAAGTAAGAATCGACATTAAAGCACTCGTGACACTCCTGTGTGTGCTCCGTCTCAATCTTCAGCAGCAAGCGAAGAGTTACAATTCCGATGGTACCAGTAACTGTCTGATTGTACATTGGTCTCGACTTTTCCTTAAGTTTTAAGCGTCAAGCCAGATCATCCCCAGGTAACAACCCTCGCAGCGCCATTCTCCTCAGACCTTGATGATCTATGTGTGCCTCTGCACTGTTCACTCGCTCCCAAAGGGTCCTCATATCTAGCTTGGCATACATTAGTTAATCACCAAGTAGTGCGAACCGGCCAGTCTATTTGCATGCTCGTTTTCCAACACAGTAGCACCACCTGGAGGAAATATCCAAAGGACGCTAAATACCCAGGGCCTCTAAAGCGATGCTTGCCACTATGCACGGAGTATGCCTGTCTCCACCTTTCTCGACATACTCTGTGAGTCAGTTACAATTACGACATGTATGTACAGCTGATTCTAAAACCAGCGAAGGGCAGCAGTGACTGCCTCCACCTCCATTCTCAAACTAGACGATGTTATATATGCCAGGCAGAAAGAAAAAAAAATCTTTTTAGTAGGTATGTATGGGGTCATACAGTGTTTACTGTCAGCTTGTTGCGATTGGTATCCTTCCCAGGTAACAGTACACTGATCGTACTGGTGTCTCATTCTCTCCAGGACATAATAATCTTCTTTCTTTACTGATTCCTTTGCTTGTTCCCAAAGAGACTTGACCACATCTGCCTTGTTATGTATCAATTCACCACCCAGTGGTGCAGATCCAGCCGATCTTTCTGCCTGTTCATTACCCTCTATGGCCTGGAGAAAAAATCCAAATTATGCTCACTACCCGTGACCTTCCCAGTGAAGCTTGCCACTCTCCTCGAAGCATCCCTGTCTTCACCTTTCTCAGCATGATTTTAGAGTCTGTTAAAATTACGACATGTATATACATCTTGTTCTCTAGCCACCGGAAGCAGTGGGGTCGTGTTTAAATCCTCATGGCAATGCCATGCAATGACTCTAGATGCATGCTTGCTTCGAAACAGTTTAACAATTGTTGCTCCCTCCTCGTCTTTCTCCTACTCCTCTACGTCTTCTTCTTCTTAGTAATATTTCTTTCTGTCTTTCTTTCTTTCTCTTTTTTTTTTAAATTTTTTTTCTTCTTCCTTTGTCTTCTTTCTCTTCCACCTCTTCTTTCTTTCTTTCTTTTTTTCTTTCTTTCTTTCTTTCTTTCTTTCTTTCTTTCTTTCTTTCTTTCTTTCTTTCTTTCTTTCTTTCTTTCTTTCTTTCTTTCTTTCTTTCTTTCTTTCTTTCTTTCTTTCTTTCTTTTCTTCCTTCCTTCTTTTCTTCTTCTTCTTCTTCTTCTTTCTGCCACTTTTCCTTATCCTATGGTGTTTGAAAAGAAGATCTTTACATTTTTAAGGCTGTTTTTTAATGCTGGCGTTCCATGTTTTGCCTGTTCCGCTCTCAGCCTCTGTATTTCTTCAGCATGGCTGTCTGTGACAGTTGGTGCCATGTCATTCTTGTCACACAAGCAAACCATCTTCTCTTCTGTTGCTCTTTAAAGAACAGTGTGACTGGTTTCAGGTCCAGTCTTCTAATTACTTAATGTTTAATGTTATCCCTTCGTTTTACATTGACATTTGTTCTTCTACATAGCCTCTCCCTTTTTATTATGGGCCCTCATCAGTTTCCTTAGATGTCTATATTTGACACTGATAGCGTAGAGATACCCTCCCTTTTCCAAAGTTACTGTAAAATTTGCCGTGGTAGGCAGCAGTATTCTTGTGCCAAATGTGGTATTGCTTGTCCCCTTAGCACATCGTTAAGTGATGACTATCCCTTCTTCCTTTTGACTGAAAATTGTCGCTAAATCATTTGCTATATTTAAATATCTAATATACATGGCATACCTTTGTAACAAAGCCACTAATGCGAGTTTCCCTAGAGATAGAGATTGCCTATCAGGGTTAGAGTTTTCTATTACCTTTTTTTTATAAACTGTTTAAGAGCAGCCACTTATTCGTTAAGGACTCCAGTCAACAACTCCAGTGATACGTGCACAGCAGTAAATAAACTAGGGCGTAATTAATGAATGAATCGCATTGCAAGCTTCTGTGAATACTAAAGATTTCCACAGGGATAATGAAGCTTAACTGAGATGTATAGTCTAGTGGCCATTAGACACGTCCACCCTGTGGCTAGGGATGATGCTATAGAGAAGGTCTAGCACCCATTTGAGAATTAGCAACATGTCTCAGAAACTCGCATGGGCTAATGAGAGGAGAGTAAAACAGTATTTATTTGTTATTTACAGAGTGGGTGGTTTTGCCATCTTCTTACGTGCTCTGTCTCAAACTGCTTTTTTTTTTTTTTGGTTGTATTATTTTATTCTTAGTAGTCTTCCCCCCCCCCCCCCCCCCCCCCCCCTCACCAACATTATTTCGTCTACTTCTTCTTTGTCCTCGAATGTAAGACGGTGCTGCGTGCCTAACTTGTAACCCTTGAAAATGAACTTCGTTCATTCGTTCGCCCCCCCCTCTTCTTAGTCATCATCATTATCATTATGTGGTTCCCTAAAAAATCACTAGGCCGACGAGATGGGGTAACATCCATGATTTGTACCTACGGTTTCTATAATATGGGTTAAGCCAGGGCTATCTTAACGCATGGACCGGCTGGGCACTTGTGCTAGTACATTTTACCCCACCAGGACATCACACAAGCGATAAACACCAGATGACACAAAGTGCCACAATGTGGATGAGGATCACCCGTGGAGAGGTCCCGGAAACCGCGTTCAGCCATTAGGCCATATTTATGGCCGGGCTATATTGCGGCCCCTGGCAAGAGCCAGGGTGGGGCTTCAAAATAACGACAAATTGCATCTCACAAGGAGATGACTAGGTTATTAACTGGGCACTTGCCCGGGGGTCTGCGAACATAGGGGTCCCATTCTTCTTCTTTTCTTCTTTTTCACCGGCTGTGAATTCCGGCGGTAAGTCACGGTTGTTCGTCCAAAATGGACTTTTGGCTTTCACCTTGACCTGAGTTTTGCGTGTACATCCGTTTTACTGGCTTATTTGTTTGCAGTACTCGTTCCCCGCCTCTCCGGCAGATGTACTCCGACTTCGGAGGAAGACGTCAAGCCTATTTCTAGGTTGACTGTGGCCATTGTTTTGTGTGGGTCGAGATGTTGCCTTATTTGTGTGGTGTCCTCTTTGACTTTTAGCAGGTGTGGCCCCCGGCATGTCGTCCTTAAGGCAGCTCTATGTAGAGTTTTCAGCCCTCAAGGGAAGGCAGGGGCAGATCATGGGCATTCCCCGCCATCCAAGGAGGCTTCCATAAATGCAGAGCCGACACATGATGCTCTGGTTCTGGGCTCACCCAAGGAATCGTCACGTCCTGCCCATGACTGCTTAACCTCACAACCGTGTATTGAGCTTCCCGCGCTACAAGGCTGCGCTCTCCGGAGATCAGCGGGGAGCAGCCCGCAGGTCTAGGACGTTTGTGGCCACACAAATAGGTACATTCTTTTTCATCTTACGTTAGACACCTTTAACGTTGTTTCAGCTGTGCCCTTAGCACGACAGAATGGGGAAGCAAAGTGCGTCAGGCGTGGCTGCACCTGTTTGGTCCCAACACTCGGGCGAGTTGGACTAGTGGATACGGACATTCAGACTTTTCCTAATCGGTACGAGTTATGATCGTCGGACTTTGAGCTTGCATGTGGGCCGTGGGGTGTAACTTTGTCGGACATTGTTTTCAAGCCAGCATATGAATAGTTGCTGCCATGGTGTACCTCAGCGCGGTGACGACGACACTGAGGATTGACAGAGGCTTGTCCGTAGGTAGGATCTTGCTGCGAGAAGTCGCCCACAAGAGATGTTATTCGTCTTGGCTGCGGGTAAATCTCTCGGTCAGGGTTGAGTCTCAGCAGCACAGTTTTCCATTCGCTCCCGAATTTTAACCAAGAGTTGTCATTTGATGGTACATTTAGCAAGCAATCCTTGAGTTTTGTTACTTTTCACCCATGCGTTTGGGGGCGGGCTGGTGAGAGCCAGAAAGGACTCTACACCTCTAAGGGCCGCCAGCTCCGAGATCCCCTGCCAACTCTGTTAATGCTCATTTGAGACATTATCAGTGGCGCACGACGGGGACGTGCAACAGGAGTCTTGCATGAGGTTCCGTAAAACCAGAACAGTGAAGGACTGGCGCCCGAGTGGGGTACGGAATATCTCCTTATACACATCACATCAGACTTAACTTCCCCTCATGCCTGTGACCGAAATCACCGCGCCACGGTCCCATTCTAATTTTTTATCTGTATGTAATCTTTGTGAGCGGCTGTCGTAGGGGTCCCAGCTGACTGATTTTCCTGAGGCCCATAAGATTGTTGAGACAGCCCTGGGTTCAGCACCATATACCCTATCGCCCACTCTGTTAAAATTGTCTAGGTGGGGAGGGGGGAGGGCGGAAAAGGGGGAGGGAGGGAGAGATTGTATACTGACATATCTATCGACGTTTCATAACTAGTAAAGGGAGATAATCACACAAATAGGAAAGACTGATTATGGGAAATAAACTTGGCTTGGCAAAAATCAGGTGGAATGTTGTAAAAAAAATTTAAATAAATGTTATTATTTTGCTATTAGAGACCAGTTTTAATGTACTTTAAAATAAATTACTTGATTTTATTAGATAAATACCAAATTATGAGCAGATGTAAGCAACATAACATCTCCTAAACCTTGTCCCAATATGGGATGCAATTGTTCGTTGTTTTGAAGCCTCACTCCGGGTGCTGCTGGTTAACCTATTTTTTTTTACCTTATGTTCTTCCCGTCCTTTTTAGGATGAAATTTTTCATTATTTGAAGCCCTACTCTGGCTCTTGCCAGGGGCCGCAATATAGCTCGGCCATAAATATGGCCTAATGGCTGAACGCGGTTTCTGGGACTTCTCCATGTTGATCCTCATCCACATTGTGGCAATTTGTGTCATCTGGTGTTTATCGCTTGTGTGATGTCCTAGTGGGGTAACAATCTACTACTACTACTACCACTGCTGGTGGTAAATATCCAGTCATCTCCTTGTGAGATGCAATTTTTCGGTATTTGAAGCCCCACCCTGGCTCTTACCAGGGGCTACAATATAGCCCGACTATAAATATGGTCTAAAGCTGGGTGCCTAATATAAACCAACTTATGGGTTGAACGGGGTTTCGGGGACCTCTCCACAAGTGATCCTCATCCGCAAGGTGGCAAATTTGTGTCATTGGGTGTTTATTGCTTGTGTGATGTCCTGGTGGGGTAAAATGTACTACTACTAACTGTCCAAATATGGGACACAGTTGTCCGTTATTTTAAAACCTCACTTTTGCTTTTGCTAAGGGCCCTAACATAACCCATCCTATTGGTTAAACAGGTAACTATGGGTTTGGGCCAGCTTTTGGGTCTGTTTGCCTTGATCGTATTAACACTGCATGAGTCCTTTTCAGGGCTTCTGGAAGCGTGCAATGCTAGACCATTTTAAATGGAGCACATAACCTAGTCACAATTATAACTGAAAGCTTCCCCTTCAGGGATACTGGTTTACATCATGATTTTGTTCTTTCTACAAAACTGTTGATTGTGATCATGATAATAGCTTCACCCCAATATGGAACACAATTTGATTATATTTTAAAGCCCAGACCTCGGCTGTCATTGGGAGCTGTAATATAATGTAACGGTTGAACAGGGTTTCTGGGCTTTTTGCCAGGGTGATTCTCATTCGAATGGTTGCACTTGGTTTCATCGGGTATTTATCGGTCGTTGTGCAGTCCTAGTGGAATAGAAAATAACTCACTCACCCCTATTTAATATACTTCGCAACAATATGGGACGCAATTTTTTTATGTATCAAGGCCCTAACCTGGCTGTCATCTGCATAATGTCTGCTTTACCTTATATGACTCATTCTGTGGCTATGTTAGCGCAGTCGATAGAAGACTCGCTTTCAAATTCAGCTGCAATTCGCGGCAGCTCATGGCCGGTGTTTAAAGCCGGGCCGTTCCCGGGGTTCACCCAGCCTCTAGGTAATGGGTACCAGAGTTAACACTCTGGGGTATATGGAGGAATGTCGCTGTAGCTACGGAGTTTCGTGCGGACGGTGACACAGGCAGTTTCTTATCAGCTGTCCTTACTGGTGGCAGATCCCATATGGTTTATAACCGTGTGCAATGGCGCTGGTTCACATCTCCCAACTTTACTTTTTTTTTTTTAAACCTTTTTATATGACTCTTCCTACCTCTGTTGCCTTTGTAGGCTAAAAATCCACTCTTTTATTAGCTCACATTTCTGCATTACCTGGGAAGTATATTTATGTAAGTCATTGCATAGTTGTGATCTATGCTTGGTATTGCTTTTAAACCCATTTAAATAACTGCAAACTTACAGTATAATACTAATATGAAACTTCTACAGAATAGAGTTTAAAAATTATCTATACATGTAACAGGGAATTTCTTGGTGCTTTCTGGGAAATATGGCATGGCCACACTGAGGCTCATTATGACAAATGTTTTATGTGCACATAAAGATGGTCCACCAAGCTTAGATGCTTACACATTCTCATTTCCTAAGTCTCTTGATAATAACACACACTCTCTTTCTCTGTTTCTTGATGTCTCTCCCCCTCTCTGTCTGTCTGTCTGTCTGTCTGTCTGTCTGTCTGTCTGTCTGTCTGTCTGTCTGTCTGTCTGTCTGTCTCTCTCTCTCTCTCTCTCTCTCTCTCTCTCTCTCATTTGCTCCCCTCACAGCCTCATAACTGATTTGGTCTCACAAATTCTTCCTTTATTGATTCTCATTCAGTAACTGATTCTGTTTGTCTGTCTTTGTATTACAGTATGTCTGTCTTTTTCTTTATCACCTTGACTGCATCTGACACCTCCCATTCAATTATCAAGTTCAGGTCAAAATACTGGTATAATGTCTTTTTATTGTTCACATTATTAATTAGACATTTTTTTTTTAAACAGCAGTGAATTGCCTTTTCTTTACAGGATGTTGCAAAACTAAACCCAGCATTTTTTTTTTAACTTTATGGTAAGCTCTTGATACCATTGTCAAAACCAAGGCCTAACTGTCTGTTGCCTAATCACTCGCAGCTGGGATTAAACTAGGCACCTCAGAATTAGGAAGTCTGTTTGCTCACATCTAACTAAAATTAAAATGTCAACAGTAAGAACTTTATGACAATTTTAAATGCTGAAATGCACAAAAAACACAGTATTGAAGATAAACTAGTTTACAGATAAAGCATAATAAAGTAACAAATTTCTGTCATGTTTAAAAAAACAACAGCAACTGTCCTAACAAAACTATTATGCTACAAAGCTACATTACTAAATACTCTTTGCATTGTTTACAAAAAAACACTGAAGAAACAAAGTTGACTAAAAACAACCAAGCTGGCAAATTTCATATCTGGACTTATATAAACTATCTGAAAACAGTTATAGTCTGCCACATTCTCTTTACAGCTTTATAAAGCATTCCCTTAATAAAATTATAGTTTTTGAGGAAAACAAGTGCACAGTAATCTTTGTATTAACATTAAGGTCACAGTAATTTCTTAATAAAAAGTAATAAATGTAACAAGTTTGAATTACAGAACAGAAAAGTTCAGATGTAACGAAAATTATGTGTGTGTTTTTCCCCCAAAATACATATGTGACAGTGAACATTCACAGCTGTCCTGGCTCAGTTGTTACTAGTGAGAGGATTATATATTGTTTTTTTTATTCTTAACAACACACCTCAGGGGTCAGCCCAGCCTCAGTAAGATAGTAATAGACAGTGTCCAGAATGGTTTTTCCTAATTACTCTTTCTGGACTGAAACTTTAAGATTTGACATCCAATGACTCAAAGAGCCACTTTTTGGATGCCATGCAAATAAAAGCGAATCTGATACATTCTGTTAAAAAGTATTAAACAGTTATTTGGCAGTACTCTGTGGCTACACGAAGCAGCATGCTGGGGGCAATTGTTAGTATTACTACTACTGTTACCTATTTGATTATATGCAAGATTATCTGACCCTGTACCCTTACAGATAACTGGTGAGTGTTCGTAAAAGGGAAAGTAAATGTAAAGGCATGCAGACCAACTGGCTAGCATTGCACTAAGGCATATGGAAAGAAGCATGGACAGAGCAGATATCGTCAACGCTGTACGGAGTGAGCTAGTGGATAATAAGGAATTCCTGACATTAACACGATTTGTGACATAGGAGTAAAGAATGGTGAAGCACGTCTATGCGGTCTTCTAAGATGAGATAGGAGAAAATATAACCAGCTTCTCATGGCAACAATTAGTAGAAGTACTTTGGAGTGGCTGCTCGGAGGACTGAGCACGCATGGGAATGCCTAATGTGCAGTGACGTCGACTGTGATAACATTACATAACAGATAACTGACATTCCTCCCTGTGTGAATTCCAGCGCCTCTTTGTAAAGGAAAAAAAATTATACCCATGGCCTCCCTAACAAGCATGTCATAAGAGTTTATTAAAAAGAGTGTTTCCTTTAAAGTCAGAGTGCATCTGTCTGAGAGGTTAGCAACCAACAATATGCATTCAAATAATCCAGATCTGAAAAATAGATGCACCCATAAAACTTAAGTCTTCAAACAAGACTAAAGTCCAGAAGTGGATGAACAAGCAGACATTTTTTCCGGAGTTTACAGCCAGTGAATAAAAAGCAAAATTAAAAAACTGACATTCCAAAAATATAAAACTGACCAGCTTGTCATGAAATAATTGTATTAGCACTTACAAGAGATAAAATATTTATAAAAACTCAAAAACTAGGTATATTTATAATCAAGCATAGCGCCAATTTCCAAGAGATTATATGTTGCTATATACAAGGCTCTGGATGTTGAGTTATACTCGTTTAAGTAAAACGAATTGAGTAAGTGATGTTTCATATTGTGTAGGCAGCTTTATAGGAATTTGTGGGTGACAATTAAGCTCACACTGTGATGTCTTCTTTAAGAAATGAAAATAGGAAAGTGAGTGAAGTTCAACCCCAGCAGGTTGCATGATGAGCAACAAACACCAGTAACACAAAGTACCACCATTCGGATGAGAATCACCCAGATGCAAGTCCCAAAAACCTTCTTCAACCTTAAGGTTATATTAAGGGCCCCCGGTTACAGACATTGTGGAGCTTTAAAATAATGAAAAATTGTGTCCCACATTAGCAGGGGAATTAAAGATTAAAAAAAACAAAATGCTGGAATAACAGCAGATAATAATATCTAATTTGTATCATTAAGATATACTTTGAACATAAATTTATTTTCCCAAAATGGTGAATTTCCAAGGCAATTACATTTGTAGCTTTAAATAGTAAAGAGTCCACCACCTTGTACAGTACTATTTTGTAGCATAACCTATATGCACCATTTAAGACATTCCATCTTGTTTTGCTAAGTTTACTAAATAACCATGTAATGGTTTTATTGGGTTTTTTTTTTAGTTATTCCCCTGTTTCATGACTTATGTGTACAGTGTGATCTTGTGTTCTTGATGTCATTTCATCACCATTCCCATGTTACCTTTTACCTAATAAGATATTTTTTTGTTCTAATTGACTGACAGAGCCACCTAATTACTCTCTTTTAGTCTGCTTAACAATCTTCCTTCCACATTTTGAGAAACTCCTCAAAGTTGATCTTGCCATCTTGGTCCTTGTCCACACTGGCGATGTATTTCTCTGCCTTTCCTTTCCTGCCGTGCTGGGTCAAAAGTGCCTGCAGCTCATCAACACTAATTCTACCAGACTTATCTTTGTCAATTTTTTGGAACAGTGCCCGCAGTTCACTTTCCCTGTTTTAGAGATAACAAAAATATATTACTAAAAGCACATAAAACAATTTTGACACATTAAAAAACAGGTTTTTCTTCAGTCACAGATGGCTCTTACTTCAAGATCTTTTTCTTCTGTCTTCATGTATGTATGTATGTAGGTATGTATGCATGTGAGTGTAAGTATGTGGTTGTCTGTGTGTGTATTCAGGTATGTATGCAAGTATGTATGTATGTGTGTACAGATGTAGGTGTATGTATAGATGTGTGCATGTATGCATGTGTGTATGTATATATATGTATACATGTGAGTGTAAATGTGTGGCTGTGGGTGTATGTGGGTGTCTGAACATGTGACTGTATGTGTGTGTATGCATGCGTGCATGTATAGGTTTGTACATATGGAATGAATGTGTGTGTGTGTGCATGTATGGGTGTGTGTTTTCTGTTTGTGTATGTATTAGATGCATGTATGTATGTATTAGGTATGTCTGTAAATGAATGTGCATGTATGAGAATGTAAGAGTATATATACGTGTGTGTGAGTGTGTACGATTGTGTACACATGATGTGTGTATGCACTATTATGTAATGCATATTTCTTTATTATATCCATAACATGCATTATTGGTAACAGGCATTGCTACTATGAGTGCTTAGAAGGGCCGAATGTCAGACGGGCATGCATGCCCAATTTGTAACCCTTCGAAAATAAACTTTGTTCGTTCGTTCGTTCACCCTTAAAAGAACAGATGGCATGTTATGGTAGAAGAAGTAAGGGTCTCACATCTCCTTTGATAGATGATACCCCTAACTTGCAGTGCTGAAGTTGTTAGCATACTTATAAGCCCACAGTTATAAGCTTCAATCTCCAATTACTCGGATTCTTAAAATTTGCCTGAGCTCCTAGGTCGAGTAAGAATGAAAATGAGTACCAGGAAATGCCATGGACAGTAAAGTTAATACTGAATTTCTGTTGGTCCTTTTTTATATATATTTACAGACACACACACACATATATATATATATATATATACACACACACACACACATATATATATATATATATATACATATATATATACACACACACACACACACACACACACACACACACATATATATATATATATATATATATCAACTTTTTTCCTCTGTGAATAAAAAGAAACGAGGGATCTCTTTGGTAAAATGTTTACACTCTTTGTTTCTTGCTATGGATTATTTATTCAATTTCTTAGTCCAACCTTCATTTAGTGAGTGCAGGTGTATCACTGTTAGAGCTACAGAGTTCAAAGCCTTGTGCACCTGTCTTAGTGGGCAAACAAATGCTTTGCAGATCAGACCACAGAGGCAGAACTGTGTAATTAAGTCACACATTTCAAAAGAAACATTTGAATTTGAAAGCTCATTACACATTACCATTAGGGTTATCCATACCTAAAATGGCTGGTGGGAGCTGCTGTTGTGTAGTGGCCAGATGCTCATCTTTGGTTGTGGGTTGAGGCCCTGGCGGTACCTGAGATGTTTTGAAAATCACCTTGGCTTCCAGGATAAACCAGTCTTGAATGGGTACCAAGTAAAGTCCTGGAAAGCAAAAACGGCCAGCATGATGCTGACCTCATCACCCACTAACTGACGACTGGTCTATAAATATAGGTCTAGCCTTACATGCCCAAAATGCCTGAAGGTGTGTAAAGGGTCCTTTACTTTACTTTTAATACGACAGGTAAAGAAAATAATCAAAGAAAGCAAATATGCTGTAAATGTTCATCACTTACTCAACAGATTTAGGATCTCTCAGGCTCAGATGGTGAAGTAGCTCCTCAAGAGAAATTTTCTTGTCTTTGTTCTTATCAATTGATTCAAACCAGCACTAAAACATTATCATAATAGCAAACATTCAGTTACACTGCAAATTATAACATTAGTAAACAGTGAATTAAACATGTTAAGTTTTTTCTTTCAATGTGTTAAGCATCAGGACAAGGGTGAATACAAAAAAGCAAAAGGAGTTTTCATAGCACTACAAGCATTCATTTGCTGGTGTCTGTGCAGAGCAGTAGAAATTAAATGGTACAACAGATTCACTAATGTTGAGCTTTGGGAGCGAACTAAACAAGTTGCAGTGGAGCAATAGGTGAACAAAAGCTGTTGGTGTTGGATATAGGCTGCGAAAACCTGAGGTCAAAATAACTAAAGTGGCTTTAAACTGGAGCCCACAGGGTCATAGAAATAAAAGCAGACCAAAAAATACATGGAGAAATGAGCTAAAGAATGAAGTTAGGAAGAGAAGAAAATGGGGTAAGCCCATGTCTTAGCAAAGGATAGAATGAATTGGCGTTAGATGGTTGAGGGCTTATGCTCCAGCAGTGGATAATATCGCAGCAAGGGAATAGTTGATCATCCTGTGCTCAATGGGTGGCATTGACTATTGTAATTCTGTATGAATGTGCAATGTCTTTAATGTGGCTAACCCACATTCATCCTGGACATCTTCTTTCTCTTGTATTAGATTTACTGAAGCAGCATACTGCCTGTGTTAATCACTGGTGCAGCTACAATCTAACAGATTTCCAAACCATTTGATCTTCTTTCTTAATTTTCTTTTTAAATATATATGGTTTTGTTCTCATAATGGTGCCATGTGGGTTAGGGGGCCCCATTGTGGGGAAAACAAGAATAGACCCACTGCATTCCCAAGCAGGACATAGGCATCAGCTAAGTTGAAGCTTCCTCTAAAGTCCGCATCTACCCAGGCATCAAGGAACAACCAGATGCACACAAATAAGCTAGTACACACACAACTCAGATCCTGGCACATAGTTAAAGTCCAGATGGGCAGACAACCAGGACTTTCTGCTAGAGCTTACAGAGAGTGAACAAAGAAGAAGTTTCATAATCTGTCTAAAGGTATATTTTCTCATTCAGTCTCAGATGATTACACTGGCTGCTTTCCTCAGGCATCTTATCTTGCAAATGTTGACTTTATTTACTTCCGTTTTTGATTGTGTCAAAACTTGTCAATGGCAGCAGAGTGTTAGCATACATATTTAAGGTATAATTTGTTGCTTTTTATTAATATTGTTATGTTTGACTTTTTGGTAACATTTTCTACTAGAAATTTTGATAAACGTTTAAGATTAAAGCAAGGTATCCATGGTGAAATGGTTAAGACATTAGTCATGTGAACACAGAACAGGTGGCATCAGTGATTTTTTATTTGTAGAGCTAGTGAGGATAAGATGAAACACTTAAGGATCAATCCAGTGTGGCATAGTGATAGTCCTCACTAAACACCTGTACACTTGTCATTTCCACATCAGTGACATATCATATGTACATCATCAGTAACAACTTACTTGCATAATACTGACAAAGCTTTTTGTACATCCTTGACACCACCACTATAGGCTCTCGAGGCTGAAATCGTCAAACCTAATGCAATGAACATCGTAGGTTTGATCCACAGACACATCATTCAGTTCATGAGTGCAGATTTGGCTGAAAATCCTTTCGGATCATCACTGGAGATAGAGAGTTCATTTTGCAATTCTCTCTGCAAGCAGGTGCTAGCCATTATGCAGAGATAGCTTACGGGTATGGATAATGCTCTGGGCAATAAAGTCGATCCTGTTAACTTCAACTTTGAAACCTCACCTGTCCACCAACAACTCACCTGTACATCATCAGCGGTTCCCCCAAAGCCTGAGTTCAGAAGAACTTGGTAGAGTTCCACGGCTGACAGACACCCACTCTTATCCTTGTCTGCCTTAGTGAAGAAGGTCTTGACATTGTCTTCGAATTGTGGCATTATTGCAGATCAAACTGACAAAGTTTCAGGCTCTGTTGAAATATGTGGTGATCCTGAGAGAGAAGAAATATGAGCATCAACTTAACATTTCTTATATCTGTACAACTAAAGTTGGCTACAGTGTTGCCCCAGTTAGGGAGATTTGGTGGGTGGGGGGGGGGGGGGAATAACAATAGACCCACGCAACCCCTAACAAACATGTCATAATTAGGGACTAATTTAAAGGTTGACTGAAATTAGATGTGCTGGGCAAAAAAATCACATATATCACCTGCTAAATGTAATTCACAACACAATGTGACAGTTGCATTTTTAAGTGTGACTGCAGAAGAAGAAGCTACTGACGTATGAGGTGATCTTGCAAGGAAAACATATGACCATTAATTTCATATTTTCTTGTTTCTGGATGTTGGCTACATACTGTGTACCCCCTGCAGCCTTTGGTAATATTGCAGGTACATAGTGAGACTCTTATCACTCCCACAGTGTGATTCTCATAACACTGTCTGGAATTAGGAAAATGATCTGAATGACTATAGCATAAGATCTAAATGCAGATAAGTGAGCAGTTATGTCTACAGTATCAGTTTTAATTACATCATTATTTTAATCTTTTTTGTTTTTATTTGTTTGTTTATTTTATTTAGCTCTTTATATCCAGACAGTTGTAGCTGAAATACTTTCTGTCACACAATTTGTTGATCTTTAGAGTAACAATCTTTGAATTTCTAGGGGTTAAAATGGCTATCTGACCAAAGGAATTAAAGTGACAACTAAGGACACAGATGCTCAATATAACAAAAACACAAGACAGAAAAACATTAAGAAATTATAGTATCATGTACAAAAACATATAGTAGTTAAATTAAATTTAAGGACATACAAAAATATTAAAGTATGTGGTTGCTAGAAGTTCCCTTAATAAAATATATCACAAAATAAAATTAAAATATCAAATCAAGAGTATTATATTATAATTAAAATTCGTTTAAAAAAAATGTGGGGTAGGGGGAGGGGGAAGGGTGTAGATCATAAGGCAGACAAAGATTGTGTCTAGAAAAGGTTAAATCGGAATAGCTTTTCGACAGCATGAGTGCCATATTATCTTTCCCGCTATTTGATTATGTTAAAAAAAGTGTGTCAGGAAACCGAATGGCGTGAAACCGTACTGAATTTAGAACACATTGATAGGTCCAGGATATGAATCATAGACTGGTTTCGCTTCAGTTGATATGCAGGTCAGCGACTCTGGTAACATACATACACCTATATGTCAGGTGTAGTGTGTAGATCAGCTGTTCTCAACCTTTCTTATACCGCGACCCTTTAATACAGTTCCTCATGGTGTGGTGACTCCCAACCATAATATTATTTTAGTTGCCACTTCATAACTTCAGTTAATATGTATTTCCAATGCTCTTAGGCGATCCATGTGAAAGGGTCATTCGACCCACAAAAGGGTCACAACCCACAGGCTGAGAATCGCTGGAGTAGATGAACATTAATTAATACAGAGTCGACCTTTTACATTTCACCCAAAGGCCAATCTCCAGTGAAAACTCATCTTTTTCAGAATTAAACTAGATAAGAAAAGGGTTGGGTGTTGATCCACGTGAGCAGTTAAATACATCTGTTAGTATATGTCCAAGACTTGCATGTTGAACTGCCGTACATCCGATTTATGCAGGCATTTGTTGACCTTGTTAGCCTTTCCGGGAACAAATCTAGGGTGGTACTAACTAGGGTCGGTGTTCATTAGATGAAAAATAATCAAAGCCGAGTGGAATTACTCGTCGTAGACTAAAGGCATTAAAAGATGTAAATAAATCTTTCAGTTCCAAACAATGATATGTGATGAGCTCATACTTGTGAGTGCCAGCCGTCCAGTTTTGTTATTTAATGTGTGAGTCGCAACCATCACCCCGCGTGTTCTCTGACTTTCTAAACTTGAATAGAACATACTGAAAATATCTGGCTCTCCCCCATGGAAACTACCAATTTCTAAACCAGTCATGCACTTGTGATTTTCCAAAGCAATTATAAATCAAAACCCTAAATCCCTGAAACAAGTATTTAAGGGCCTATGGAATTTTATCGTATCCGGAGCTGTACAAGAAGTATTACAATATCGACGTAGCAGGTTTCGAAGTCACTTGCAAATGACTTGTTAGCAGAGTTTTGTGTCCATTTCGACGATAAATTGGTCTCGTATAGCTACACACACAGTAGCTAATTCTTCTTCTTCTTCTTCACTTCCTCTTTTACCACTGTGGGTGTCGAGGGAAATATAAGGTTCTGTTTCTAGCTCTTCTGGCCGCCTTGATCATAGGCACATCGTGCTGTTGTAGAGTTTCTCTGATGTTATCCTTCCATCTTATTCTTGGTCTATCTCGTGCTCTACGTACTTCTTCTCTGTCCATGTATGCTTTGTATGGTATTGTGTCACAAGGCATTCTGTCTAAGTGGGCAAACCATTTCACTTGCTGTCTTCGTATGTAATTTAGAAATGGTTCTGTGCCGACTTTTTCTCTTATGATCTCATTCCTGATCTTATCTCTTATGGTCACTCCAACAGCCCTTCTCAGACATCTCATTTCCATGGTTACTAATTTTCTTTTACGGTTTGTTGTGAGTGACCATGTCTGGCTAATTCACATCAGCCAAATTATTATGCTGAGATGAGGTGTAAAACAGTATTTTTCCTGCAGACCAAGACAATATGGAAAATATTTTGCGTACATCGAAAAGAAAACCAAATGAAGATGGTATTTTACTCAATAAATTCTGTGTAACAAAATCACAAATTGTAGCTAATGCAATATTTGTAAAATAAAGTTACTCTGTTGTGCTTCTACTTAAAAAATAGACAAATCTGACAACATAACTAAATGACGAGTTCAGATAACATCCATTCAGTTTCTCTTTGGCTCTTATTACATGCATGGCTGAAACATACTGTCTTTTCACACAATTGGAAATCAAAGCGAAAATAAAATGCTAAACAATTTGACAGCCTGAAGTTCAGAAATGGATTTTTACTCGCTCCACAATAATACTACATTTTGGGACGGAAATTTTTCCTGGATCGCCAGAAAATGTCCGCAGACCGGTTTCAGTCCGCGTACCACGGGTTGAAGGACATGGTAGTAAAGGACATGCAAATAACAAATTTTTTTTTTTTTTTTTTGGAAAAGGGGGGGGGGGCGTTCAGCATCTAGGCTAGTAACCGGAGAAATAAAAGCTGTTAAAAAAGACTTCCGGATCTTAAATATGTTAAATTCTGCATAAAATAAAAGTATGAATGTGATTCGTTAATACTCCTGCCAGGACACAATTTTTAAACTATCTAAACCTTCCCTGAATTACTACGCTCTTAGGCCGTGGTATCTTTGAGCTAATCAATGGTTTCTTATCTCGCATGGGTGATTTTTCTTGTATAGTTTTGCCGTGCTGGCGAACTTCAAACATTCATAAATGGGCCTTATTTATTTAAAAAAAAAAAAAAACTCTAGGATATGACAAACGAGACTGGTTGAGAGCTAACACGCAGTTTGGAAAACACCTGTCCTTGCCAGTTGTGATATTAAAAAGTTATGCCCTAGCAGTTATGGTGTCTCCTTTTCGAAGTGGTTAGCAGGAATCTCTGTGGTGACGGGGACAAATGGTTTGCTTGCGCTCTGAATAACGTGAGTTCGTCTGTGTGTGTATGTGCGTGTTCACACAAAGCAACTATCACTGCTCTGTTTTAAACAAGCGCAAAGCAGTTATGTCTGTTCTTTACTTTTTTTTCTTTTTAAAAAAATTGCCCTTTAAATCTCAGCGCCTCCGGGATTTCTTGGGGAATTTCCGGGAAAGTCCAATAGTATTGGAGTGTTATAGCGTGAAATGAACACTAACTCTTATACCCTACGGGTTGAAATAGAAGAAAACAACCGTTATGTCCATATTAACAATTTGTCCATCTGGAACCCTGAAATATGCATTTGGAGTAGGGGGGTACCGAATAGTAATTTTCACTATTCGGCCGAATACGAATAACGGGACCAACTATTCGGCCGAACACGAATAGTGTATAACAAATTTATTTAAAAAAAAACACACACACATTCAAATGTACGCTGAATTTTTACTTCACATAAAGTAACACAGAAAAGTCATCTTCTTCTTTAGCATTCTGAGCCCTTGAGGTTTACTGCTGAACACATCACTCGTCTCCATTCATCTCTCTATGCAATTTGTGATACCACTTGTTTGCAGGTCTGGCTGGACATTATTTCTCGAACTTTTTTGTCTGCCTCGTGGTCTACGCCCATTTTTCTCTCAAGTGTACACAATTTTACTTCTCTGTCATCTGACATCCTTTCAATATGCCCCAACCATTTTAGTCTGTTAGCTCTCATGATGCCAGTGATCAATGGTGATTTAAACAGATTATGTGTTACGTTGATGCTTCTCACTCTCCATTCCCCGCTGTTAGCATCTTTGATGGGTCCAAAGATTTGTCGTAAGACTGTTTTCGAAAATTTGTAATAAAGCCTCATCTCTTTAATTTCTGCTTCAAGTTTCAGAGCCATATAAAACGACTGATCTTATCAACGTTTCATATATTTTGATCATGGTGTTGCGAGACAGACACTTTGACTTAGCAGACGTTGAAGGGCATAGTAAACTTTATATCTAGATTGTATTCTAGATTGTATTTCTTCTCTCAGCATGTTGGAGCAGTTGAAGTTTGCACACAAGTACTTATATGTTTTAGTTCGTTTGATTTTCATATTATCGATTTGGATGTGGCCGGAGTTTATATTCTTTCTATGTGTAGTTAGTATTCGTACAGAATAGTAAACATTGAAAAACATTTTATGTTTTGCATCCTTCAGTCAGTCTGTGGTAACTAATAACTAGGAATGAGAGAATCCTAAGTATTATAACAAGAAACTAAACTTGGAAATTCTCACTGACAGCTTAGTTAATGCAGGAAAGCTGCATTAGCTTTCAACAAAACCAATCGTCCCATGTTGTCAGCATTAGGGCAGTGTGTGCAGAAGCGGGTGTAAGATAACTACTATTCGTATTCGGCCCGACCGCAACTATTCGGCCGAATACCGAATAGTTAATAAGTCCATTATTCGGCCCCGAAGCGAACACGAAGCGAATACAGTAGAACCTCGCTTAACCTCTCATAACGAGTAATTCGCATAACGAGCAAAACAAATTGTAAAAAAAAAATGACTTGCTTAACGAGCGACGTTTCGCATAACGAGTGGCGATGAGAGGGGAAGTCCCGGATTGTGCGCATGTTACATCAGTCTGTGTTTAGCACTTGTTCCAGTAGCATCGTAGTGTCGCTTGTGATCATACATTTTCTCAAACTTGAGTTATTTTGTGATATATGTACATTAATCCTCCAGGCCTACAAGATTAGCTCCCTAAAGAATTTAAGTTTATCAAGATCCAGTTTCGGCCTCCCAACACCACTCCGTTACTCCAGCCCATGGACCAGCACGTTATTTCTAACTTTAAGAAGCTCTAGACTAAAGCATTCTTCGAGCATTGTTTTCAGGTGACAGAAGGGACCAACCTCACTCTCAAAGAGTTTTTGGAAAAAATCACTTCAACATCGTTGCCTGCCTCAAGATGATCGACATGGCGGGGAAGGGGTTACCAAGAGAACCCTAACTTTTTTCTAGGAAGAAGCTTTAGCCGGAGAGCGTTGTCGGTGTGTGACTTTGAAGGATTCGAAACAGTACCCGTGGAAACTGTAGTCAACGAGATTGTGTCTTTGGCCACTATCATATGATTAGAGGTGGATAACAGTGATATCAAAGAGCTTGTGGAAGAGCACAGCCAAGAGCTAACCATCGAAGAGCTTATGGAGTTGCATTGTGTTTCACAGCAAGAAGTCTTGGAGGAAAATTTGTCCATTGTGTTTCACAGCAAGAAGTCTTGGAGGAAAATTTGTCACAGGAGGAGGTAACAGGAAAGCAACAATCTTCTGGCGAATTAAAGAAATGCTGAAAGCATGACAAACTGTTGCATCTTACATTGAGAAGCATCATCCTAATAAGGAAGTGGTTATGCGCGCTGCAAATTTGTTTAATGATAATGCTGTGTCTTATTTTAGCTAAATTTTGAAGCGCGGCAAAAACAAATGTCTCTGGACATCTTTCTAGTAAAAATATAATTAGCTATGTATCATAATTATTTCGATTTTTTTTTTCTGCAAATCGAATTCGCATTCCAGGTGGGTTCGTTCCGCGTTTGAAGAAAAGATGAAGATGATTCACTCTCCTAACAATACGTTTATAATTTTCTTTGAATGAACGTTATACACAACATTTTGTGAGTATTTTTTTCGACAAAGAACGCATTATTGTATTTTACATTAATTTATATGAGAAAAATGGTTTCGCATAACGAGTGTTTCGCTTAACGAGTATGATTCTGGAACGAATTATGCTCGTTAAGCGAGGTTTTACTGTGTTCGGTACAGCCCTAATTTGGAGTCATGTTGTTTTCAGATGGGATATAATATGTCAGTAGCATGGGAATAACGGTCTAACTTTTACTACAATTACTGTTGTCACTGACATCAGAAATGATCGTGTCTCGTAGTCCTACCGCTTCTGGTATAGCAAGTGTTTATTCTGTTTATAATCTGCCATTCCCCCTTCAAAATCCATGCACTACAGACACTAATGTAGCGGCCATAAATAGTATAAGTCCGTCTGTTTCTCGCTGGACGCATATACTGCAGGAGTCTTTTGGTCAATGTGACGGAAAGGCAGGCTTACTGTTTTTAGTCCGGGCAAGATTTTGTTTCTAACAATAGTTCACTGTGGCATTTTCCTACACATGAAGACAAAAAGGATATAGTTATGTCGCCCAGGTATTGACCTAAACGCAGCGAGAGGGAGGGAGGGGGAGAGAGAGAGAAAGAGAGCTGCGCATTTTATTCGGAATACTTTTCGACTGCGCCCAACGTGGTTTCTATGGTAACTGCCGGATTCAGGATATTGCAAGTGGTGCCTTGCCCGAGAACCGATGGTGCCTTATGGGATAAAGTGGGTGTGTAGCAGCTGATCTGTTGTAAATAGTACTTCCAACGACTATGAACTGCACTTCCTTTTTATGTTAGCGCTTCTGACAGCTGCCTTGTGTATTTAATGAGAATGTATGCAGTCTGTATGAACCTTTTTTTTTTTTGAAACAAGAGACAGTGATGGGCATTCTGTGTAGTGTTACCTGGCACATAAACGAAGCGGCTAGGGAGTGACCAGTCTGCTATGAAGCAACTGCGATGACCTGATTGCCTGACATATTCTGTAGACACGACAGTTCAAGTAACAGGTCGTTGTCATGCCAGTGGCGTGTCTGACATATCATATTAAATTTATGTGTTAGAGATCAGTCTAGCCGTTACGTCAGATGCTCCTAGCGACGAAACAGACGAGATAGGAACAATATGAGCGAGGGGGGGGGGGAGAAGGATGTGAGAGAGAGAGAGAGAGAGAGAGAGAGAGAGAGAGAGAGAGAGTTTATAAGCAATACCAACAAAACAAAAACAAAAACGCAGCATGAAATGGCCATTATCCGGTCTATTGTTCAGTCAGTCAGGTCTCTTCTAATCAATACTCTAGCAACTGTTTGTTGATGCCCGCCTGTTCGTGCTCCGGGTTAACAGCCATGTTAGTTCCAGTGTGTTATCATATGAAATGTAATGCCTGTGTCAAGAAGTAAATGATTTAGCTCCTGGGCCATGATCTTTAGTAACTAAAACATCTGCTTATGCCAGTGGGACATGGGACATAGGGCATATTATACGGGGCTAGCTCCATATTTGGATAGATTAGTCATCATTCGACGGGTGATGTCTACATCCTGGTGCCGATTCTAGACTGGTCGGAAGGAAAGGCGAAGAGGGAGGGAACTGTCCTTTGTCCACCAAACTTGCATCGGTTTTCAACCAGCTCAGACCAAGTCGGCCCACTTTTTGCTTTTCTTGACTTCCTTACCCTTTATGAACCTGTGGGTTCCAGTGTAAAACCAATCTAGAACCTTCTAGTTCTTTTGTTCCCATATTTTCTCAACATGTTTCCTATCCAAAGCCAACGTCTTACCTTCACCTCTGAATTCACAGGTCTGCCTTTATAGGTGTATAATCTGTCACGCCAAGACAAACAAGCAACACACACACATAGGGAGAGAGAGAGAGAGAGAGAGAGAGAGAGAGAGAGAGAGAGAGAGAGAGAGAGAGAGAGGGGGGGGCGGAACGAGTTACACACATTATTCAGGAGACGCGACTAGGACAAATTAGTTGACATAACTAAACCTAGCTATATATATATAAACATTTTTTTCTTAAAAGCTAAATTATGTAAACCTGCTACGCCCAGTCAAGCACTTGTATAAAAAAACGTCGTCTGGTCAGCTCTTAAAATACGTTTTAGTGGTTCATCTTCACTTGTTCTCTAATTTTTTTTTTTTTTGTCTTTCAGCGTCGTGTTAATGGCTCATTCGTAATCTCAGGGTGTCGAACCTTCGCTTGGTTAAAACACTTTGGGTACAATTTAATTCGCTGTCTGACGTGAGTGTATGTATATGCATACAACTAACCGGTGGTAAACGCGAATCACCGATGTGCTACAGATTGACTAGATACTCTGTGGAAGCTATAGAAGTGTGGGCTATCTTCCGAATAACGGTCCCAAATTATCAAGGCAGAAAATATACCATAACAGGGCCTCAGTTACGTGTCAACTGCGCACTTCCGGCGACTTAAATTGCGCACTTCCGGTGACTTAAATTGCGCACTTCCGGCGACTTCCGCCGAGACTATCCCTCACGCGGCGTGGATTGGGGCTAAACTAGATGGCTGGGACTCACGCGCAGCAGCTATAGCATTTCCTGCAGCTGCCTTCATTTTATTTCCTCGTGAGTCCTAGCCATCTAGTTAAGCCCCGATCCACGCCGCGTGAGCGGCGTGTGGGATACTCTCGGCGGTGGCGAAAGTCCCCAGAAGTTCACAATTCGGCGGCGGCGGCTGTATAGTCCCCGGAAGTACACAATTGACACGGGAGTGAGGCCCTGTTAGGGTATATTTTCTGCCTCGATAATTTGAGACCGTTATTCGGAAGATAGCCAAAGTGTGGTTTATTAAAATAATTATGAGAAGATCGTTGATAGATTAAAAAGCGTAATGAGGGTGCCTCAAAGAATGAAATAACTTACGAAGAGAATAAACAGTGACCTGCATCACAAGTTGACAGTCCATATTTTTGGGGTACTTCATAAGAAGTAGGAACTGAAGTAAGTCGTTCTACGAGGTAACACGAGAAACAATGGACGGTGACAAACACGTGGATGTACCAAAACAGAAGATGATAGAGTGTTTGACATCAATCAGCAATGACCGAAAGTACACACAAGAGGAGGATGTG
The DNA here is from genome assembly GCA_905116865.2 of Candidula unifasciata. Taxonomy (NCBI): domain Eukaryota; kingdom Metazoa; phylum Mollusca; class Gastropoda; order Stylommatophora; family Geomitridae; genus Candidula; species Candidula unifasciata. The sequence continues at coordinate 328,662 of CAJHNH020000550.1, forward strand.
TACCGGTATAATGACCGATGTCCCAGCGAGGGACCTTTTTATGTTCGTCCCCTTTTTTCCCCTGTAAATCTGTAAGCTCTAAACAATTTTTACTCTGCGACCCCGTTACTACTTCAGACTACCAACTGGCTAAGATAGAAATGCTTAATGTAAGCTTGGGTGCGGGGTTGCCAAAAACATTTCGTAATGAAGTTAACATAGGTTTGAATCCTGTTTATGTTTGTTTATATGACAGCTGGTGATTCAAGACTGAGCGAGATAGAAAACATACAAACAACAATGAACACTTTTTAAAGCGTTGTATGTTAAAACCCTTCATTATGGTAATGCATATTGAAAAGTCACCTTATGGTGACACATGTCGAAAAGCTACACAGCTGCTGGATAGAATGATTTAAAAACTACCCATATCATCACAGAGATCTTGTCACAGAGGAAAACAGAAGCCACAAAAGAACGAAATAACCTGACGGTATATTCTGAAGATATGTCTAATCGTTAGACCAGGAGCTACTCGTGAAGCAAAAGGCGATAAAAGAACGAGAGAGAGAGAGAGAGAGAGAGAGAGAGAGAGAGAGAAAAGTAGAGAGAGCGAGAGAGAGAAGTAGAGAGAGAGAGAGAAGTAGAGAGAGACATACTGAAAGACGGAGATTAGAAAGACAGAGGCAGAGAGATGGAACCCTTGCAGGGGCATATAAATTATGGTTTAAAAAAAAATCAAGGACCATTTTTCACGCCTTTAGGAGTATAGGGCATATAGGGTTGACCTATATTTTAAAGACTAATTGGCACCAGATGGGTGATGTGGTCAGCATCACACCGGCCGCTTTTACCTCCCGGGACTGCACCCACTCAAGGTTGAGTCGACCTGGGAGCCAAGGAAATTATGGTAGATAACAAATAATGTATGTGCACTGGAACCCATTATGGCAAATAAATAAGGGCAGACCAGAAACACAGAGAAGGGAGCTGGAAAGTGAAGTTAAAAAGATAGGAAGGACTTCGGATGAGCTGCATGCGATAGCAAAGGTTAGGCAGACCTGACGTTACTTTGTTGAGGGTTGGGAATAAGAAGCAAAAGAAGAAGGGTGATAAAAAAAAAAAAAAAAAAGCTCTAGCAATGTTTCGGAAACGGTTCTCACAATGTCTGACTCTCACACATACAGAGAAAGGAAATATACAATTTAACATAATTGTGAAAGTAGGTTTCAAACACGGTAATGCAAACCAGTGTGCCTACTAGCGATACAGGCTTGTTACTTTTATGTTGGTGTGTGTGAGAGAGAGAGAGAGAGAGAGACAGTGAGAGAGAGAGAAAATGCAATGCACATGGCATGTTAAGTGAATCCATATTAATGGGTACCCTTGTGACAGCTGTGCAAGACTGTCACGTATGTATGAGTGAGATTATGTAAGGCTACACAACACACCTGTTACAGTGAGTCAAGATATATTTTGACTCTCAATTCATATAAATTACTATTTTCACCATACATAGAAAAAAAAGTATGCCTCTGCGTTTTTGCTCTTCGGGTCACGTCATTATCCTCAAATGACTACAGCTTGCACCTGCTTTTATGGTGTCCTAATTATAGCTTATCTAGCGGTTGAACTGTGTATCTTGTATCTGCCATTTTTGTGGGGGGTGTGTCTGTTGACCAGAGTGACATATTTACATCTCAGAATGGTACGGTAAACCTTGAGGAAGCAGCCTAGACGGGATAAACTGATCGATCGATCGATCACAGCGCTCAGGCATTCCCGTCACCTCTCTACATCTTTAGCAGCCAAAGTAGTTCCAGTGCCAAAAATTTGTGAACACAAAAAAAAAAGAAATAGTAGCCTTTATATAAGACATCAACGTCCGTATTTAGATATACTTACGAATCTGTATTTGCACTGAATGAAGAACACAAACTCTAACTATATTTGTCAGTGAAAATAGACATAGGTTCATATACGAGTTTGGAATTATATAAACGGTTAACAGTCAAACGGTACACAAATGTCCTACCGTAATTCTCCCGTCGTCTGTCTGTACCTCAACAACCCTGTAGCCCGTATGTCAGCTTTACACACTTGCTGCGACAGTGTCCCTTAGCCTCTCTCGTTTTTGCGGTGACAAGGGATGGAGAAATGGTTGTGTTATGTCTCATGAAGCCTGCGGACGTGGGGGGATGGGTTTTTGCTGGTGGCAGTGTTTGGAGTGGGTGTTTGGGTGTGGTCATTATGTCTGGTGGTTGTTTGTGTGTGGGTGTGTGTTTGTGTGTGGGGGGGGGGGGGGGGGTAGGGAGGAAGAGAGAGAGAGAGAGAGAGAGAGAGAGAGAGAATGTGTTTGTATGCATGCGGGTGTATGCACGTTTCTGGATGTATGTGTGCAATTTATACTTTATGTAAGGGGGTGAAGTATTTGCAAGACAGTGTGAGTGTGAATGGATGCGAGTGTGTGTATATATGTGTGTGTGTGTGTGTCTGCGCATGCGTCGTGTAAGTGTGTCTGTGTGTGAGTGGGCGAGAGAGAGAGAGAGAGAGAGAGCGTGTTTATGTAAGTGTGAGGCTCCGTAAAAAAACATAGGGGGGGGGGGTTGGCGGAAAAGAGAGGGGGGTGGGATGTGTGTGTTTGTGAGTGTTTATGTATGTATGTATGATTATGTGGGTGTGCTTGTGTGTGAGCGTGTGTTGTAGCAGAGTGAATGTGTGCGTGCGTGTGTCTGTGTGAAGGGCGGTAAACATAGATTATTCAGAACAAATCAATGAAAACGACTATCGAACAGTCAGCAGGAGAGAGAGAGAGAGAGAGAGGGGGTGTTCAGCAAGAACTAAAACAGAAGATAAAATCAGCCAACACTGAACTCTTGAGGCACGGTGTAACTGTGGATGGTGGATATTCTTGCCAGTCTAATCGATAATCCTGAAGCGGCCCTGTTGTAGCGGCTAAAGTCTCGTCCGCGGTTCCAAAGGTCGTGTTTTCATAACCGAACTTAGGCTTTTTTCCCCCTTCCAATAAAAGAAAATGAGCATGGCTCCTGGGTCCACTCAGCCTTAAATGGGTACCAGGTATGTAGTTTTGTGAAGTTTTGACTGGTTATACAATGTTGGTCTAGCTCTTGATGTCCAAAACGTCTGATAGCGGTCAGAAGTGTACTTTAATTACTGGCTAGTCGTTTTAGCTGCAGGCCAGACAGTCATGTGTTCGAATTCGCATCTAGGCGGGGTATTTAAATACATGACATTGGCTTCTAGATCCATGCAGATCACAATGGGTGCCAGCGAATTCCGGGAAGTAAAGACGGTCAACGTGAGGCTAACCACCTCATCAGTTCCAACTGGTCGATTAAAAAAAAAACCAAAAAAACATTGGTTTTAAGCCAATATACTATAAGCGCCAATGATGTGATACGGGTCGTTGACTTCATTTGTATGCTTTCAAAATAAATAAAAAATTAAAATCAGGTGCTACAGCAAACGAGAGCTTCGATCTAGCTAGATCAGTGGTCAACCTGGAAGGGGGATGGGGAAGGGGAAAGTGGGCGCTAGGCAGTGAGAGGAAGTTTCAAGGGGGCGAGAGAAAGTTTCAAGGGGGCGAGAGGAAGTTTCAAGGGGGCGAGAGGAAGTTTCAAGGGGGCGAGAGGAAGTTTCAAGGGGGCGAGAGGAAGTTTAAGTGGGCGAGAGGAAGTTTAAAGGGGTCGAGAGGAAGTTTCAAGGGGGCGAGAGGAAGTTTCAAGGGGGCGGGAGGAAGTTTCTAGGGGGCGAGAGGGAGTTTCCAGGGGGCGAGAGAAAGTTTCCAGGGGGCGAGAGAAAGTTTCAAGGGGGCGAGAGGAAGTTTCAAGGGGGCGTCAATTTTGAAACCTAGTCCATTTGTGTTTGTAATAAACAGGATTTTCCGCCTTCAACAGCCATGTAAACAAAACAAGGCTGCCAGCTTGATGTGGTGAACAATTTCCGTTTTATCTTGTCCAACATGAGACCATGTGCTTTCTTTTTCCTTTCGTCCTCCTATTTTCAATCACATTTTGTTATGTGCGTGGAGGGAGAAAGGAGGTGGGGGGGGGGGTGTTGTGTTGAAATTTACGCAAGAGAAGTGCCATGTGAACAAGGTTTGAGACCAATGCGCTAGACAGTCACTGCGAAAAGACAAGCGAAAGAAAAGGTGACCTTAGGTTGAGTCAGTCTTCTTACTGAGCCTGTCTCCGTATTGAGTAAGTCTCCTTACTGCGCCAGTCTCCTTATAGAGTCAGTCTCCTTACTGAGTCTGTCTCCTTACTGAGTAAGTCTCCTTATTGCGTCAGTCTCCTTACTGAGTCAGTCTCCTTATTGCGTCAGTCTCCTTACTGAGTCAGTCTCCTTATTGAGTAAGTCTCCTTACTAAGTCAGTCTTCTTATTGAGTCAGTCTCCTTATAGAGTCAGTCTCCTTATTGAGTCAGTCTCCTTACTGAATCGGTCTCCTTATCAGTGCCATAAAACAGTGCATAATATTTACTCTATGCCAAACACACCCATTGCCAGAACAATCCCAGGAGACAAAGGAAACAGAAGGTGACCTTATGTTGAGTCAGTCTCCTTATCAGTGCCAGAATACAGTGCGTAATTTTTACTCTGCCCTAGACACATCCATGGCGGGAACAACCCCAGGAGACAAGTGACCGTCGCTGCACATTTGCTAAAAGACTTATTGGCAAAGGGAGGGAGTGGGAGGATATCGATATCTGATAATTAATTCATGTCTGCGGTAGTGCCAGGTTTCAGCGAACACACGAGTAAGGGTTTTAGCTGTATAGTCAAAGCCGAGCAGTTAAGAGTTTGCGTTGAACGTTCGGTGTTTTCGATTCATCGACTGGTTAGCCCCTCCGGGCTGCTACTTAAAGTTTACCATACCATCCTGCGATTTAGAAAAGGTCTCAGTCTGGACGGCAAAGAAACAATGCAGAGAGCCCAGCTACCCCGCTCAACAGCCAAAGAAGTTATTTTTAAGGGCACAGGTAACAGCTAAACCAGCCAGGTGTGACATGCAGTCCTATGCGGGTAAGGGCCGACTTTGTACAGTGAGCACGTGCTTGTTCTTTACTTCACGAACCAAGACAGGGACATTGCAACCTGGCAACTTAGACATAGTCATTGCTCTCACTCCGCCACTCCTCCCCCAATAGTGTGTAATTAAAATTATAATAAAGCTAAGCACTTACTCCCACCAACACACACACCATGCATAAAAATATGCTAGAGCTGTGGAACAGATGTGCACGCAAAACTCATGCTTTGTAACAAGACCAAAGCCCTGAAGTGTAAGAAAAACCAAAACTTTCCTAGGTAGTTTACATCTGGTGCACGCCAACATGAAGAAACAGAAGAAGAAGAAGAAGAAGAAGAAGAAGAAGAAGAAGAAGAAGAAGAGGAAAAAGTAAAAAGAAGAAGAAGAAGAACAACAACAACAATAACAATAACAAAAACATGAAGAGGCGCGTGAAGAGAGAAGGCAGGAAAGGGAACAGAGGCAGAGACAACAGCAGAAGCAGTATAAAATATTATGCCAGTAACAATGTGAACAGATGTGAAAGCAATCAACTTGTAAATATTTTACAGTTTGCATG